>CM035356.1:7251210-7706210 GCA_020137815.1 Hormiphora californensis
TACAGCTTTGGGCACATAAAGTGTTTTATGAAGGAGCACTGTCGCGTAGATACCGCCTAACGAACGACCACTTCGACGTTCATCTCCAACTTATAATAGAGACTAGCGCACCCACCGGGTGCGCCTCAAGTAAGGGCTGTTGACAACCCACCCGGCTTCGCCGGGTGGTTCTCTGGGGCGCTCTTTATTAACATACTTAACGCCAAAATTATGGTTGTCATGGCAACTGAAACGGTAACTATGGGGACTGAACCCGGACTGAATTGTTAAAATTCATCCGAAAGTATTCACAAACTCCCAAAAGTGTGAATGACAGCTTTACAGCTTTGGTCACATTTGAGTGTTTTATGAAGGAGCAGTCTGTCGCTTAGATACCGCTGAACGAACGGCCACTTCGACGTTCATCTCCAAATTATAATAGAGATTCTAGCAAGTATAACCTTCAATGCCACCATCGCAAAATTCTTCTAACGCAATACCGAGATCCAAGAGAGAATGGCATGAATGAGTAGTTCACCCGCTTGACAGACGGAGCAAAACGATCCGGATTGAAATAGAGGGGGTCCTTCCAATATCTCGGGTCAACGTGTATCACACTAGTAGGGATGAACAGCATAGATCCGTTTGGTAGGTGCCTCCCTTTGTTGTAGACCCCATTCTGCAACCACATGCTCGATAAGATACCCTGATGGGAGGCTTCAACCGGAGGGTCTCCTTGATAATCATCTCCAGATATCGCAACTCATTCAAATCTTCAAACTCAACCACTGTACGTTCCCCAAGGACCTGTTTAACTTCCGCCTGTACTCTAGCCCGGACAGCAGGGTACACAGATAGGTAGAACGTGGCGATGGAAAGTGTGATGGCAGTCCCCTCCATGCCTGCCACCAGGAAATTTATGTACTCATCAACCAGATTGTCAAAGTTTAGCTCCTCTAACACTTGGTTAGATGATGTAGGAGAGAATGTTTGGCTCTGTGCCCATATTAGCGATTTCGTACTCCAGGTGTTCCTTTATTATGGGCCGTATGTTCTGAATGCTCTCATTCAAGGCTTTCTTCTCGGCGTGTCTGCAGAAGGGAAGGTTAATTGTGAGTGGTTCACTAAATGCATACTGTACAACCTTCAGTCCGTTTCGTAAAGCATCTCGTACAGCCTTGCCGTGTTTCTCAATCATGTCCATAGACCAGTCGAATCCGCAAGCAGAGATGGTCGAAAACGAAGCATTTTAGTAATATCCTGTAATATCAAACGCCTCTCCCTCAGCTCCCTCCTCCATGAAATTTTGAACGAGATCGTCTGCGGTCATATTCACTTTGCTCATGATAGTCCGCAGAAAATTCCTATGAAAAGCCGGATCGATAACTCTTCGCTTTTTTGCCCATATCTCCGTTCCGGGGTCGTGAAGTAGTCCATACTTACCAAGGAGTCGCACACCACCAATACTTGTAAGATACTTGTAGAAGATGGGGGACTTGTGGAAGCTGTGACGGTCAGTTAAAATTTGTCCAACCAAGTCCAAATCATTGACATATATAGGAAGACTTTGGCAAAGATAGGAGCTGCCAATATATCCCAGCGGTTCTCCTGCGCGATGTGAGATAATATCTCGAACACTTGATGAGATTTCCCTGCCTTAACAAGAACTTTCTCTCGGCGCCTAAACTCACTCAACCCACCCGCAATCCAGGACAGGCCATACTCGACTTGCATTGAAGGGAAATGCTTGTATTTTCGGCGGATATTCCAAACATATGCGTGGAGCAGGGCATACGCCGTGAGGAGACACACAATCACGCATGTCGATAGGAACATCCTAGAAAATGGGGGCATAAAAAATTGAATTTTTTTGAGAAAAGGCCAATCCGTGACAAAAATCAAAATGTATCATCCCGGGCAGGGAAACATTTTATAATTTCTTTATTTCTTCTTCCCCCAAAAGTTTCGACTGGAGGGAATGAAGACGCAGCAGTTTTGCATCATAGAACATATATCATAACCCCATTGTTAGGTAATCATAATTTTAATGAGGGAGAGTGGAGAGTCTCTTTCGTAGAACAATTGTTCGTGCTCCTCCTTTTTCACGTTATTATAGTATCGAGATAGGAGAAGGGGTGAAAGTTCTTGTAGCAAGATTCCATGTGGTATCAATAAAAATTATCATTGACTCGAATGGATATTTTTGAGTTCTCTGTTATGCCACATAGTTTTAACTGACCTAACTTTAAACTCAACCACAAGTGGGGCTTGGAAATGTTTTTAAGACCGGTTTGTGATTGAGTTTTCAGTTTTCAGTTTTGTTCCTAACACAACTCCCTACACAGATGGCATATTATAGGGCGGAACTCACTCATCACGGACTTTCCACGGCTGTAATCTACATGGCAGCTATTTTCCTTATTATAATTTCTCTCCAAACACTGATCAATGAAGGAGAAAACCACTTAGTGATTGTTGAACATCTCGATGTGGAATTTGAATACGATGAACAACACAATATCACAATCGATATTATAACAAACGACACGAAGGAAGAGGAAAAGAAGGAGGAAGTTTTCATTGTGTTTGTGATTCCTATTAAACCTACTGATTTTGAACGGCGTCAAGTGATCCGTGAAACATGGGCCAATCGTTCCAGTTGGATAGACTTTAAGGAGAAGTCCAATACGACATCTCCCCAGGATGAGTTCTACCGAAGATTTGCCATCATGTTTATCATAGCCGATCCAGATTTGGAATATAAGGAGGCTGCAGCAAGGGACAAGGAGGGGAATGATGATGAAACAATTGAAACGACAGAAGAAGGCAACGAAACAATTGAAACAGCGGAAGAAGTAGAAGGCGACGAAGTTAGTGAGGAAGGAGAGGAAGGCGATAATGCTAGTGATGAAGAAGCTGAAGATGAACCTGATATCAGCGAGCTGCTAAAGGAAGAAGCAGAAAGGTACGGTGATATTTATGATGTGGATGGGCTCGATGAGGGGTATCAACTGATAAAATACAAGGTTCTCTGGGGCTTGAGACAGAGCCTAGTGCTATACAACGCCACCTATATCATTAAAACGGATGGAGATATTCTTGTCAATATGCCTGTCCTGATCAGGAGATTAAAAGTGGCATCCCGGACCGGCCTCTACACAGGATCCTGTTATGCGCACCGTCTAGAACCGACTGTTAGGGAGTACATGGACATACATGGGAAGTTTCACAATTGGAAATACTGCTTGGGAGGAGGGTACATCTTATCCCGTGATGTGGTGGAGAGAATCATGGACCTGTCACGGGAGGTTGCACGGATTCCTATCATTGCTGAGGATATGTACACGGGGTACCTTGTTACAAGATTACAAGATCCAGTGGTGGTTCCAGTTTCAAATAACGGGTGGATAAAGTTGAATAGAAGGCAGGTTGACCCTAAAATTTTGAACACTATGGTGTTTTTTCACGATCTCAAGAAATTGGAACTTTTTGAACAGACTTTAGACAGCCTCAATGATGCTCCATTTTTACCTGGGGCTGATCAGCACAGTATGGTTCCTGGACATGAATACTAAACTACACGTATCTCACATCAGGACTTTGTTCTTACCCTCACTCTAAATGGCGAGAGAAAGGTCGTGGAGATGTGTGATTTTGTGTTTGGTAGAACATTTCCTTTCAAAGTAACTTATTTATTCTTTTCTCAATTATTATAAATTTAAAATAGTTGGGGGATAACGATTAACGCCAGATTAGATATTTATGGATTTACAATTTAATGACTGGATTTATTTATTTATTCAATCTAATTTGTATAAATTGAATCACAATCAACATACACGCCCCTGACTGGAATACAACATTCAACGTAAGGCCCCCTCTCATTGTTAACAGACTATCGTCCCATCACACCTACTGCTTACCAGGGGCGGTGTGCGGCTTTCAGCCGCGTCCGCCCACATGGGCCCAGGCTGGCTTGCATCCCCTGGACCCTGTGACCTGTCATCATCATCATCATCAATAAACATTTAATATCCCGCTTTTTAGCACATATTACAAACTAACACTAACAAAAAGATAAACCTTAATGGATAGTTTAGAACTTTCTAAAGCGTCAATGGGGGACTTCACCCCCTTCAGACTCTCACTGGGGCTTTCGCCCCAGGTCCCGGACGGTTACAGCAGCTCGTGACCGAGGCAGGAGGCTACGGGCTGCCCCTGGAAGTTAAAAAAGGAACACGCCGGTCGCCGACGCGTGCATAAAAAATTAAGGGAAAAAAATTAAAAAGTCTAACTTTGAAACGCAAAAAAGCTTGGACGAGCAAGCGCGCACACGAAAACAATTCTAGATATTTCGCGCGGCGCTATATTTGCGCGTGCAAAATTTTCTAATTCGTAATAAATCACCTCTCCAGAATTAAATTCATTTTCATCGAATGAAATAACTTAAATTATCCCTTTCAAACAAATGAAACGTAACTTTTAAATGTCAAATTAAGCTGTTGTTATCAGAAACAATCATTTTAATAGTCTCGATCTCTTTCAGCTTCCAATTATGAAATTAAACCCAACCCCATTGTTTTTGCAGTAGCGTGAAGTTTATAATTATACTTGGTACAGAAAAATAAACTCTTAAATCTCAAAATCGCGTCAAAATCTGAATACAAATTCCAAACGTCTTCTGAGAAATGTCTCTAGGTTATCTTTCTATTTCGCTCCTCCATCTGATTCTGCTGGCTGCTTACCTGAAAAAACAAATTATATCATTGATTCACTATTGAGGCTACATATATCAATTCATGGAGTATATTGTAATGGCAACCTCTGCAGCTGCGCTTGCCAGCTCAGTGATTGAGCTAGAACAATGATTTGACTCCTCGGTTAGCTCTGAAACTAAACCCTCTAATTTAGAGTCTAAAACTCACAATAGTCGATAAAGTCCAGAGCTGCACTGGAAACTATTTAATTACAGTCGGACCCCGCTTTACCGGGATGGTCGGGTGAGAGGGTTTTGTGCCCGGTATATTGGGGTCAAATACCGCTAATTTCCTCTATCCTCACGGTAAATCGTGGTAAACCGGGGTCCGACTGCACTAAATTAAACGGCCTCTGCTGAACTTACAATAGTCGACATCTTCTAGAGTCCAGGAGAGTACATTGGTACAACTTAGTTCCAGGGTGGTATTGGTTTGGGGCCATTCTGCAGGAAGGGCATCCGTGTTTACACCATGGTAACATGTCACCGTACAATTCACCTAGAGATGGGGAGTAAATAGTTATACATAGTACATCAAAATCTATACAATGTGTACAAATAAAAATAAAATACGTAAGACGTAGTAGTATACACGAATTGAGCACAACGATAATACTGGTACTTATTGTCAGAAACTTTAAAAATGAAATTCAGAACTTTATTTCTCAATCTCCGTCCCTGGTGCAATTGCCACCTATCTCGCACTGTATAATACATGTCTATGCTTCCTACAGCTACCTCTGCTTTGTTTAAACTTGTTCTAACTTGGCAATCTTACCTCTGTTCTTGATATTGATCTCTCTGAAGTGCACTCTATCCTCCCATAGCCGTGTGATGGCACCACCTTATCAAATCTACACAGACCTTTGTAATGATCTGCCCGCTGGACTGGGGGAGAGAGGGGTACGTTAATCGGGGAGCAGGGAGAGCTAGAGGGGAGTGGGGCAGATGGGGAGAGAGGGGGACGTTAATCGGGGAGCAGGGAGAGCTAGAGGGGGCAGATGGGCAGAGGGGGACATTAATCGGGAAAATTGGGAGAGGGGATGTTAATTGTTAATTAGGGACTGGGGGAAATAATGGCTGATTGAATAGAATTAGCTATAAGCAAAAGTTTCGAATATAAACCTGTTTATTCCACATACAGACCCCCGATTTACTGTGATGCTCGGGGTAAATCGCGATCGGGGTCTGACTGAATAATGATTCATGTTACCTACCGATACTCCAAGAGGGGTTTGTCATTGCGAAGAGGAGCACCCCAATTAAAGAGATAACTGTTATCACGATCGAGAATAACTGGCATCTTTTTTCTGTGACCGCGTCTCTCGGTACCCTGGAAATAGAAAGGGAGCTGGTTAGGGTTGGTACTCTGGAAATGGAAAGGGAGCTGGTTAGGGTTGGAACCCTGGAAATGGAAAGGAAGCTGGTTAGGGTGGTACTTGAATGGAAGGGAACTGAGGGGTACTGGAATGGAAGGAATGAGGGTGGTACTTGATGGAGAGGGAGCTGGTAGGGTGGCTGATGGAGGGAACTGGTAGGTTTACTCTGGAAGGAAAGGGAACTGAGGGGGACCTGGATAATGGAAAGGGAGCTGGTTAGGGTGTATGGAGAATGGGAGAGGGGACGGTTAGTGGCGAAATGGGAAGGGATGTTATAGGGGTACTGTGGAATAATGAACTGTTAGGATTGAATAGCTATAGGCAAAGTTGAAGTGTAACAGTTGTTTCTCACATAAAGGACCCCGATTACGTGTGGTCCGGGTAAATCGATCGAGGTGACTGATTGGTATACACCGATATGAAAGGAGGGTTGGTTGTACTTGCGAAAGGGAGCACCCCGTTAAAGTGGTAACTGTTACACGATCGGAAAGAGCTGGATCTGTTTCTGTGAGGACTGGTTCGTCTCGGTACCCTGGAAATAGAAAGGGAGCTGGTTAGGGTTGGTACTCTGGAAATGGAAAGGGAGCTGGTTAGGGTTGGAACCCTGGAAATGGAAAGGAAGCTGGTTAGGGTTGGAACCCTGGAAATGGAAAGGGAACTGGTTAGGGTTGGTACCCTGGAAATGGAAAGGGAACTGGTTAGGGTTGGTACTCTGGAAATGGGAAGGGAACGGGTTAGGGTTGGTACTCTGGAAATGGAAAGGGATCTGGTTAGGGTTGGTACTCTGGAAATGGGAAGGGAACGGGTTAGGGTTGGTACTCGGGAAGGGAAAGGAAGCTGGTTAGGGTTGTCATATGGGTTTCCTGTGAGGGCTGAAGAAATTAAACATGTGACCGGGAGGGACCTGGTACACTGAGCGAGCCCTCTGATCTTGTGATTGGATTAGTTTTGTATTCAACAAGAGTAGTAATTGTTGATTAGAGGGTTAAAGGATGGATCATGATTCATTATTAAAAACCGGTCGTTGAAAACCTTTGTCCAGCATTAAACCGCCTAATTGGGAAGATAGAACCGGATAGAAATCTAATTGGTACATGACATTATTTCTGGGACAACGGGACAACCTATTATTCGATTACAGGGTACAGCTCCTGTTTTATTTGCTTACTTATCCCTGCGAGTAAGGTTAGCAGCGTGAGCCCCTGCCGTATTAGGGAACAACTGAGCCTCTTTATCGACCACAGGGGCACTATTATTCACTACCACCCCGTTCTTCTTGTTCACTACCATTTTACAATCCGGGATATACTATCTCTGATCTCAGTCTCTGGTTACGAATTAACCTAAAGGTGGACTTGGTAACATAGACACCTGGCGCGACCCCCGCACACAGTCGCGCCAGGTGTCTATGTTACCAAAAGGTCGGCCTTCGCGCGCTGGCAAGGGAGGGTAATTTCGTAACCAAACTATCTCTCTGATACAATTCGAGATAGGGAATGAAAACAAAACAACGGAGAAAAGAAGACATTTACTGGATCATCATAGATGCCCTGGTTATAGTTTGGAAAATGGATAAATGATATGCGAGAGAGGGACAGAGACAGAGAGACAGAGAGAGAAAAGAGAGACTCTCTCTTCTCTTAGAGAGAGGACTAATTGGCATTCCGATTTTGAACGACCTCTGAACGAAGAAAAAGGATCTGTAGTAATAACGAAAATACTTGCAGGTCCGCCAAAAGCTATGTAGACAATGTTGAAAATAGATTGAACTGCTTGCACTTGGCATTGAGCAGGGAACTATCATCATAATATCATATTCAGTAAACAATTTCTAAACTCTATAATCCATCTCTCTTCCCTCTATCTATCCCTCCCCCTCTCGTCCAATCGCATTATATTGTGTACCCCCGGCCCCCTCTATTACATGTCTCTCCCCTCAATCTCCCCCCGTGTACCTTCGCCGAGCGAGTTGTTTGACGTCACCCCTCTTGGTCGGATGGATCACGTGAGCACTCACTATCGCTCCGGCAAGATCCGGTCCCAAACTTGCCAATCCATGACCACCCAGTGCAGCGCCAGGTCGGTCCTGCCCCCGTAGGGGTGCTTTACCATCCACCCGCGTCATATAGCAGTAGTATCAGAGATGGCCGGAGAGAGTGAGACGATATATGTTAGTCAATATAGGGCTGGTTATAAGAGAGGAGGAGCGAATGTATATCTCGAACTATACGGAGAATTACCCACACTGATGACTTGCGGGGTCAATGATTATGATACAATCTAACTGGTAATCGATTCAATAATCGATAGGCAGAAACTAGTCGACTTTGGAGGAAAATACGGACCGCAAATTAACAAAACCTTATGGACTGTACAGATTAACAAAACCGCAGCTCCCTCTACAATCGTGATCCCAATTGTGCCACAAATACAGATCTCATTAATTTGGGATGATGCGGGGGTCGAGGTATAATACACATAGCTGCTGCAGCGACTATGTATATCGGATAACTGGTCTATATAGGACTTTAGGGCACGAGGTTCGCGATTTGTTTTACAGCAATTGGCCAATCGAACTTTCTTCTTGAGTAATATGAACTTTCATAAATGAAAGAGCAGACCAATTATACGTCTCACGTTACTCAACGACCAATTTCAAGAGATCGACGGCTGAAGGTGAATAATACAATTAGTAATTCAAGAACTTTAATCACAAATAATGTGCTCCAAGACAAGTGTCCTAAAATTCGTATTAATCTGAAAAGCAGGTCATAAAAGCTTGTGCATACAGACAGACTATAATCGGCCATTGTCGGTCTTTATCATCACTGCGACACTGCATGTTGCATCGGATATATGCTAATCTGTATTTTGATTTCGAAGCAGTTTTAAGACGATTTAGATGATTCTCTTGCAGCAAATAAACTGGCCTAAAATAAAATCCAGACCAAATAAACTCAGGGATGGGGTGCGATGGGGTGTTCAAAAACTACATCAAATTCACAGAGAGTGAGAGAGGGGAGACAGAGAGACCGAGAGACAGAGACAAAGGCACTGGACAGAGACAGAGACATCAGACAGACAGAGACAGAGAGGGACCTACCTGGAAACGATAGTCTTGATTGGTGTTTTCTGTTTCAGAGGGTCCTGCGCCCTGTAGCGATCGTACTTTGTTTGGATAGAAATCTCTTGGAGCGTGGGTGCTCTGCCAGCCTGGTTCAGATCTCTCCTAGACTTCCGATCAGGAACTGGAGATTCAGGTTTAGACCCGAATGCTTTACTAATCCTTCGGCCACCTTTTTGTAGGTACCCCAGGGCAAGACTCATGATACCAGCGGCGAGTGGTGTAAACAATTACCAACGACAAGAGAGAATAATATGAACGGCGATGTTGTGCTGGTCTGTCTCCGGTAAAGCAAACAAAGTGAACGTGTCAGATGTAAACAAAGATGGCTGATCCATATGGTAATATGAAGTATTGAGTTGACCCGATCATTGAGTAGGTACATTACCAAATATGACGACAATTGACACCTATCACGAAACTCATGAATTGGGTAACGGTCATAAATGAAGTATGAACGTTTGTAGACTGGCGCGTTATCAAGTTGGCTGTTCCCAGCGCGAGCTGGGGACAGCCAACTGGAGTTTAATCGCCCGGCAGGGCGATTAAACTGGTTTAAATCCCGACGCCGATCCCGAGGCGCCAGCCGAGGGTGAGGGGGAGGTGATTTAAACCTATAACGCGATAGGCTAACAAACGTTCATATTTTATGAAACCCGATAGTAATTACACACAAATAAGAGACACAACACAAGGTGAAACACACTAGGACTGCTGGCAATTAGTCAACAGACACCGTCAAAATGTGTGTAGACTTAGTGTCTACTGTTCCTAACATGTTTGAGAAAGAGAGAGAAAGATTAGGGGCAATACACACTGTCAGAGGTAGTGAACAGTAAAAGAGACAATGAGAGAGAGAAATGAATGGAATGTGATTCTTTTCACTCCTTATGAGAGAGATAACATTGAAACGTGTTGCAGACATGTTTCCCCTTTCTTTTGTTGACAGAACTGTGTGTTTACACACATTTTCAATACTTAAAATTTTACACGCATGTTATTCAAATGAAGAGAAACGCGTGAAAAAGGACACTGGCCTGATAAATCACGAGCAGGGTGTTAAATCCCCCAGCTAGCAGTTATCATGAGCGCGCAAAATCTTCAAACGACTGATAAATCGGCTATCGGGTTTCATAAACTTATGAAACCCGATAGCTGATTTATCAGTCGTTTGAAGATTTTGCGCGCTCATGATAACTGCTAGCTGGGGGATTTAACACCCTGCTCGCGATTTATCAGGCCAGTGTCCTTTTTCACGCGTTTCTCTTCACTTGAATAACATGCGTGTAAAATTCTAAGTATTGAAAATGTGTGTAAACACACAGTTCTGTCAACAAAAGAATGGGGAAACATGTCTGCAACACGTTTCAATGTTATCTCTCTCATAAGGAGTGAAAAGAATCACATTCCATTCGTTTCTCTCTCTCATTGTCTCTTTTACTGTTCACTACCTCTGATAGTGTGTATTGCTCCTAATCTTTCTCTCTCTTTCTCAAACATGTTAGGAACAGTAGATACTAAGTCTACACACATTTTCAGGGTGTCTATTGACTATTTGCCAGCAGTCCTAGTGTGTTTCACCTTGTGTTGTGTCTCTTATTTGTGTGTAATTACTATCGGGTTTCATAAAATATGAACGTTTGTTAGCCTATCGCGTTATAGGTTTAAATCACCTCCCCCTCACCCTCGGCTGGCGCCTCGGGATCGGCGTCGGGATTTAAACCAGTTTAATCGCCCTGCCGGGCGATTAAACTCCAGTTGGCTGTCCCCAGCTCGCGCTGGGAACAGCCAACTTCATAACGCGCCAGTCTACAAACGTTCATACTTCATTTATCATTACTCGGTATCCCTATGGCCTTTACCGTGGTCGGTGGAAATTGTAAGTACCTGCTGTCAGAGCATTGGCCTGGTAGTGTAAGTGTACCTGTGAAGTTTTGCTAGTTTTTGTCACCTACCTAAGGGCAGTTTCTTTGATAGGCCCCATTAATAGTGGATCCCGTTTTCTGTACAGTTCAAATTTAGGGTTTATCCCCTCCACTCTGTGCTCTAAATCTTCCTCGTGGTGACCGGCCCGGTCCCGTCCTGGAACCATGGATTGTGGTGCCCGTTCATAGTGGCGTTCGGGAACTGCTCTTTGGAAAGCTCTAAGAGCAGGACTTGCCATGGTCGATCAGTTTCGTCGGTGTCAAGCAACACGTTAAGCAAACAGGGTAATAGAGAGTGACGATGTTGTCATATGCTGCTATAATATACACTTACAGCTGTATTCTAGTGGTCACGGAGCACTATTGTCGCACTGCGGGTGCATCTCTAGACATATGCACAAAGAATAACAAACCCTGACCGCGGTACGAAACCGTGAACGGAGCTTGCCCTGTTGTTTTGAAACCTGATAGGTAGATAAACCTGATAAACCGGCTTATCAAGTCCCTTCTATTGCGTACTGAAGTTTGTGACAGATGGTGGTGACTGGTGCGTACCAACGCCCAGGAGTTCCAACAAGAAAGAGAGAGAAAGGGGCATAAGAGGGAGAGAGACAGTCAAACAGAAATAATAAAGATGACAAACAAGCATACATACATACATACAGTGAGTCTAAACGTTACCTTCCACTCTCGTAGAGTGCTTTATCAAGTTCATCCTCCAAGTTCAACCTCTTGAAGTACTTCCCCTCGAAGAAGTCCTCCATATCTCCCATGATCCCCGAGGAGGTATGAGAAGATCCTGAACTCTTCTTTTCCACCATCTCCACCTGCCCCTCATCAATAGACCCCTCATCATGCTGGTCGGTTGGTGTTGTTATGGCTGGCATGGGATCATCTTGATCCTCGAGGAGAATTTTCGTTGCCATGGGAATATTATGTTGTTGTGGTACTAAAAAGAGGGGAATATGTTGTTGTGGTACTAAAAAGATGGGATGGCAAAGTGCCAGAATTAACAAGGGTGTGATCGTGGTGCAGAGAGACGAAATCAAGCGATCACGATCATATGGACTCGCTCATTCAATGGCCTGTATGGGCTCTACAATTACGATAACAACAGGTTCAATATCAAATAGAGGCCCTTTAATTGCCTCCCGATCTAACAGCATGGTGTTCTAGCAAAATAGCGATGGTTCGCGGACGATCCAAAAAGAGCCTTTCTAAAACTAATAAAATGTACTCTCTGAGCAATCTGAGAAAATTTTATCTGTCAACAGGATCACAAATCTTTTTCAATAGAATTCGAAAATTAAAGTAAGAAAATATGCCAAGTATCATAGTAGGGTCGGTTGTGGGAAGTTGGATCTGGAATTATAAATTTGACTTGCTGATATGTTTAGTGACTCTATAAAAAGTCCAAAGCACCATCCCACAGGTCTCTACCACCCCCGGTTCACTAATTATTCGTAATTATGTGATTTATGACGTTATGGCCAATTAGCACTAATAATACTAGTTCCTGGCCACTTAGAGCTTAGATTTTGATACCAGATGATAGAGGATGACTAGATTAGTGGGCATACAAAATTTCAGGTCGATCGGAGTTATGGTCGAGGAGTTATAGCCGTTTTTCCGTTTGGCTGGCGGTTGGCTGGCACCACCTGGGATTACGGGTTTAGGTCGTCGTAGGAGGTCGTGGTTGGTCGTATTCGATCGGGGTCGATGAGGTGATCAAAACCTAGTGGGGCCAGACCTTGGCCCCACCCCGTTCTGGGGTTATTAGGATTTTTCGGTTTCCCGCCAAAATATTTTCCCGCCAAAACCGAAAAAGCTTAATAACCCTAGAACGGGGTGGGGCCAAGGTCTGGCCCCACTAGGTTTTGATCACCTCATCGAGCCCGATCGAATGCGACCAACCACGACCTCCTACGACGACCTAAACCCGTAATCCCACGTGGTGCCAGCCAACCACCAGCCAAACGGAAAAACGGCTATAACTCCTCGACCATAACTCCGATCGACCTGAAATTTTGTATGCCCACTAATATAGTCATCCTCTATCATCTGGTATATCAAAATCTAAGCTCTAAGTGGCCAGGAACTGGTATTATTAGTGCTAATTGGCCATAACGTCATAAATCACATAATTACGAATAATTAGTGAACCGGGGGTGGTAGAGACCTGTGGGATGGTGCTTTGGACTTTTTATAGAGTCACTAGACATATCAGCAAGTCAAATTTAAATTTCCAGATCCGACTTCCCACAACCGACCCAACTATCAGTAGAAGAAAAGAGTGGATCTCAGTGAGAGAACTGAAAAGGTGAAGGAGATCGGGCAGTGTCTCGATGGTGCATCAGGCACGAACCAGGAAAGGGAAATTAAAGTTGACCCTGCAAGCTCTCACCCCTCCAATGATACAGATGTGTGGGAGAGGGGAGAGAGAGAGAGAGAGAGAGAGAGAGAGAGAGAGAGAGAGAGAGAGTGTGAGAGAGGGGGGAGGGAGAGGGGGGGAGGGAGAGAGAGAGAGACAGAGAGAGAGACAGAGAGAGAGAGATCTCGAGAGATCATATGCGTACAGAAAGTGTGAGCGAACATACCGGAAACTCGCTGAACCCTTTGCCAAACAGGGTAGGATCGGTGTTATAGGACTGATAAAAGAATTGGAGTGCATAGCATGGAATATAAGAGAAGCAGAAATCAGAATACTATACCTAGTGTACAATTATGCATAATAGCTAAGTATGTAGTACTAAAAAGGTGTGTGATGGTTAAAATACAGTGGTCCAGTTAGAACTGTTTCACTTTCAGTATTATAGGTACCCACATGATTTACTGGGAAAATACAGCTCTGTTTCCGCCAATTAGTACCATACTGCAAATACGTGTGATACAGCTTTCTCTCTCCCATTCTCAGTTTCTTTTCCACCTCAGGGAGAGAGTGAGAAACGGAGAGAGAGAGAGTGAGAGAGAGAGAGTGAGAGAGAGAGAGAGAGAGAGAGAGAGAGAGAGAGAGAGAGAAAGAGAGAGAGAGAGAGAGAGAGAGAGAGAGAGAGAGAGAGAGAGAGAGAGAGAGAGAGAGAGAGAGAAAATCCAGTACCAAGGCTGACCCTTTCTCGCACGCTTCGCTCAGAAGAGTGGAGCGATGAGAGTGGTCAGTGACCACTGACCCCTGGTCAGGCATCCCGCTGACAGAGCTATACTGTTCTAAGAAGCCAGACACGGTGCCCCTGAAGGACGTTCCACCTCGACCGAGCCCCCCAAAAAAACGAACGGTTGTGTGACCTAAAGGGGACCTCTGGGAACTACGCAGGACCGTGGGGGAAAATATATCATAGTAGCCTAAGGAGAAAATCGCATTTTCCCTCACACTGGCCAAATTCTACATTCCACACTTTCAAATCTTATTTTTTCGGCCAAAATCAAGTCACCCTAGGGTTTTTTGACACGCCGAATCGATTGCCGCTAGAATTGGAACTCTAAATCCACGGCAACATTGTTAAAATGGCGTTTTTTGGGGGTTTTTTTGCGCTTTTTTGCCCTGAACTGCATTTATATGACGAGTGAGACTTCTGACTATATTTTTAAAGTGTTCCTCGGTCGATTTTCTTCCCGATTCCAAATTTTTGTGAAAATCGGTTACCAAGTAGATAAACTGTTAAAAATACAGCACTAATGAAAAATGACTGTTTCAGATGAGAACAATGTGACGCTCATACCTTTCCAAGTAGATCTCTTCCCAGGCAAGAAACAGTGCTACTGGTCGATCAAAACATGACTTCTACATTCCCTAGAGGATAGGAGGGAGTGGAACATGGTGAGTACAAAATTAAAATTGATTGCCAAGTTACATTAATTGTTAGACAGGATTAAATGTACGCAACCGGGTATAAAAAATTAAAAGTGTAAATGGTATAGTCATAAATAGTTTGTAATGCTGTGAGTCTATACATGAGAAGCGTTATAAGCTAGCCCCGCTCTTCCCAGCTGCAGTTTGTAGTGGGGCGAGGTCATGTTGTTCACTTTGTAGTTGGACCACAGTGCATTCCAACTAGAATGTGCGTTCTCCAGCTCCTGCTCGGAGAACATCCCTAGAGGCCTACCCAAGTTATAATCTATGAACTCCTCCAAATGTTCCTCAATGATGTGGAACTTGGTGGTGGTGGATGTTCCATAGTAGGCCCTAAGTGTGGAGAGGCAATCCCTGAACTCCTGTATTGCCGACCTGTATCCTGATTGGAGAGAGGGTGGTAGATGCTACATTCGGACCATGATTTAGTGGCACCCCAATTTAGTGGCATCCCGATTTAGTGGTCAAAACCCTTTCCCGCAAGGATGTCCGAATGTAGCATCTACCACCCTCTCTCCAATCAGGATACAGGTCGGCAATACAGGAGTTCAGGGATTGCCTCTCCACACTTAGGGCCTACTATGGAACATCCACCACCACCAAGTTCCACATCATTGAGGAACATTTGGAGGAGTTCATAGATTATAACTTGGGTAGGCCTCTAGGGATGTTCTCCGAGCAGGAGCTGGAGAACGCACATTCTAGTTGGAATGCACTGTGGTCCAACTACAAAGTGAACAACATGACCTCGCCCCACTACAAACTGCAGCTGGGAAGAGCGGGGGCTAGCTTATAACGCTTCTCATGTATAGACTCACAGCATTACAAACTATTTATGACTATACCATTTACACTTTTAATTTTTTATACCCGGTTGCGTACATTTAATCCTGTCTAACAATTAATGTAACTTGGCAATCAATTTTAATTTTGTACTCACCATGTTCCACTCCCTCCTATCCTCTAGGGAATGTAGAAGTCATACGTTTTGATCGACCAGTAGCACTGTTTCTTGCCTGGGAAGAGATCTACTTGGAAAGGTATGAGCGTCACATTGTTCTCATCTGAAACAGTCATTTTTCATTAGTGCTGTATTTTTAACAGTTTATCTACTTGGTAACCGATTTTCACAAAAATTTGGAATCGGGAAGAAAATCGACCGAGGAACACTTTAAAAATATAGTCAGAAGTCTCACTCGTCATATAAATGCAGTTCAGGGCAAAAAAGCGCAAAAAAACCCCAAAAAACGCCATTTAAACAATGTTGCCGTGGATTTAGAGTTCCAATTCCAGCGGCAATCGATTCGGCGTGTCAAAAAAACCCTAGGGTGACTTGATTTTGGCCGAAAAAATAAGATTTGAAAGTGTGGAATGTAGAATTTGGCCAGTGTGAGGGAAAATGCGATTTTCTCCTTAGGCTACTATGATATATTTTCCCCCACGGTCCTGCGTAGTTCCCAGAGGTCCCCTTTAGGTCACACAACCGTTCGTTTTTTTGGGGGGCTCGGTCGAGGTGGAACGTTCTTCAGGGGCACCGTGCAGAGTTGCCAAACTATAATATATGTACTATGTAGCTTATAGTGTCATAGCAGCTATCGTATGATACTGATAGTGCTAAAGTCTTTACCTACACAGCTATTTAGTTATGATGACAGCTATGATAAAAACCTACAGCTCTTTAGTTAAAAAGTACTGTAACCTCTTTGGTATAGACACTTCAGCACCTTACAACTCACAACTCAAACTCTTTACCAGACTCTCAAATCGGGCAAACGTTTGCAAACAACTGTTTTTACATGAAGAATGTGGCAGGAGAAGCTGCTTCCCTGCCTAGTTAGGAAACAGCAGAGGTGTCAACACGCATTGCCTAGAAAGAACTCACCGCCCAACAGCGTAGTGCACAATAATTATACATGCAAGAAAGGAAGGGAGAGAGAGAGAGAGAGAGAGAGAGAGAGAGAGAGAGAGAGAGAGAGAGAGAGAGAGAGAGAGAGAGAAAGAGAGAGAGAGAGAGATATAGATAGATAGATAGATAGATAGAGAGAGAGAGAGAGAGAGAGAGAGAGAGAGAGAGAGAGAGAGAGAGAGAGAGAGAGAGAGAGAGAGAGAGGGAGATAGAGATAGAAGGAATAACATGAGGATACACAAATGCAAGCCGCAAAGTAACTTCGTGAGAGGCCCAAGCAATGTACTATATCAACGATGAAGAAGTAATGAATAAAATACTAATGGGCCAATGATGTACCGTGTGCGGCAAAAAAAAAGCCCCCCTAGACCACCATAGTTGCCGATGTGGTGGAGAGCTGTAACTTGGCAGGGTTGCTCCACTATGTCTATCTTGATCCTGACAGAAAAATCAGAGCTCTAGCTCAAAATTCATTTTTTTGATAGGAATGAACATTGTCATTCATTCCAAGAAAAAAATATTTTCGGTCCAGAATTCAAGCAATTATCTTTGGCCATCGATTAGCTTTCCAATGTGACCAAGATCATCTAAATTGGGCAACCACAAGAGACACAGTGTCATCTTTCTTAAATTTAATCAGGTCATGTGATCTTCACCGAATCGTTGAGTGTTCAGTATTACGAATCGGTCTAAGTGGTAGAGAATCACGTATCACGGCTACTAATGAGGGATGACGATGCTGATTGGTCATGAGATCTGTAGCTCTTTGATAAATGTCCTCTTTCCTCGAATCACATTACCCTGTATTGGTACACATACCTCATTAGCGGCCGTGATACGAGATTCCTCTGCCCATTGGCTCGATTAGCAATCCCGGATAATCAACGATTCGGTGAAGATCACATGACCTGACTAACTTTAAGAAACATGACACTGTGTCTCTTGTGGTTGCCCAATTTAGATGATCTTGGTCACATTGGAAAGCTAATCGATGGCCAAAGATAATTGCTTGAATTCTGGACCGAAAATATTTTTTTCTTGGAATGAATGACAATGTTCATTCCTATCAAAAAAATGAATTTTGAGCTAGAGCTCTGATTTTTCTGTCAGGATCAAGATAGACATAGTGGAGCAACCCTGCCAAGTTACAGCTCTCCACCACATCGGCAACTATGGTGGTCTAGGGGGGGGGCTTTTTTTTGCCGCACACGGTACCTCCACATGAAACGACCACAAGAATCATGTTATTTAGAAATGTGGGTTATCAACATAGCACCCATTACATTATTGGGTGTGCTAGTGATATTAAAATCCAGGCAGGGGCCAATCATTTGACAGTGAATGGATCTCGGGAACCTGACTTGAAATTAAAATGGAAAAGAGAAGATCACATCTGGTTCTGCTTTCTAATAATACAGGGCGGGGGCTCGAAGACAGTAGTATTTGCAGTATCATATAATACAGTGGGGAGAGGGGGGGGGGGGTACTGTTATACACAAATCAGGGGGAGTGCTCAGTGCAGTGTAACAACACAAATTGACCTTCATGCCATGGTCAATGATAATTGATAAGGCATTATGTACTAGTAGAGTGATTGGAGGAAGATAGTTTAGGAGCGACTGCAACCGACCTGTCAGTTATAGTGGTAGACGGTCATCAAATAATGTGTGAGACGAATGTTTGTGAATGAGTTGTTGTAACTCTTTGACCGCTTGTTAAGAGTGAAACAGCCATGTGTGTGCAGTGTGTGCTAAGATCGCGTAACTGTATGATCTCTACAAAACAATGAAACTAAGAGCTCATACACCGGGGTTGCAGGGAGCTTGCTCTACATAATCAATGAGACTACTGTTATACATAAAGAGGAAGTGAGTAAGAGAGAGTGAGAGAGAGTAAGAGGGAGAGAGAGAGAGTAAGAGGGAGAGAGAGAGGGAGAGAGAGAGAGAGAGAGAGAGAGAGAGAGAGAGAGAGAGAGAGAGAGAGAGAGAGAGAGAGAGAGAGAGTGAGTGAGAGAGAGTGAGAGAGAGTAAGAGGGAGAGACAAGGAAAGACATTGTCTCAAACTTATCTCTGGTCAATCTTCTTACTCAACAAGATTTCTTTCGTAAGCATCCAATAATTTATTCTTTGCACTCCTTCGGATAACCTAGATATCTAAACGGTCCCTCGCAAATCCGCGCATGCGCACTAACTTACTTCCTGACTAACCACCTTTTCCTGACCTTCCTCGGTGTGCCCGATATACGCCCGGGCTGAGAAAATGCCGGGGAAATAAAACGGTAGTCAATGGTGGGAGAAATTAAAAAGATTGCTACTTACTTGCCTCCCTCAGTGCTACGAAATAACGTGCTGGCCACTGTTGCTACTATGACTGACGCCACCATGGTTCTTATACCCCGCTAAAATAGGGGATGGAGATATTGGATCACTACACAGCTGCACTGGGTTTCTCAACAAAACAACTACTGTTGTATTTCTAGGACAGACAATGATTGGGCACAACACTATATATCGTAATGTCTTCAATTTGACGGCAGCTACTCATTACACATGTTTGTGAGGAACAAGTCTTCCTGCTTCCCTTACTCAATAACTTCCTGCAGCAGTGTCGATCCAAGCAAAGAAAGCAAGCTCGAATACACATTTTGTGGAATGTGTCACTAGTCATATCAACTATAAGTTATATAGTCTATAACGTATCACTACAACTCAGCAGAGAGTTCCTTCTAACGGGCCTGATTTTAGTAGACATGAAGCTCATCCCTAAAGCAGTAAAGCAGTAAATTGGAATACACACATGGAGGGCACAACACATAATCCCCTAGGTTATACGTAGTGCTGCTGAAACTAACTGGTTTAAACAAGAACTTTCTACCTTCTCTCTTCCCATGTTCCAGGTGTTTATAGGATGGCCAGGGGATGCCCCAATTAAAATAACAAATTACCACACTCTCGTGTTTCCTAGTGTACTTAGTAACCCCAACTATCCCCCACCAGCTTAGTAACCCTTACAATAATGTATGAGAAAATACTAAATTAGGACCAACCATATAATTGGCTGTTTTGTTACTGGGAATAGTACAGCTGTTCAGGAGTGGGTCAAAAGCTACATCATGATATTGGATATAGAAACGGGATCACACCTCTGAGTTGAATATTTTTCAACACTCCCAGTTTAATTACATAATTAATTGGTTAATTACCTGTACTAATTAGTTAACTACCTGTACTGGTATTGATGGGGGTGTTGGTCTTTCCACGCCATCCTCCAAGACACACACACAGAGTGGAAGCTGTCGTGATCACAGTTCACACCAAGTACTCGCACAAACAAGGGCGAGAGAGACTATACTAATGGACAATCATATTCCTTTTCTCTCTCTCTCTCTCTCTCTCTCTCTCTCTCTCTCTCTCTCTCTCTCCTCTCTCTCTCTCTCTCTCTCTCTCTCTCTCTCTCTCTCACCGTGCTTCCCCAAAATGGGTGTCTTCTGCTTGTCATATCAATATCATTAGACGACGACACGTGCCGCACTCATATTGGGTCGTACTTGGAGCGGACCATTTCAGTTTTTGCGGCGCCTCCTTGGCCAGGCAACTCCATTAGACCAGGAACAGATAATGCACTTGGTCATGATATGTTAGTTGAGATCGGGGGAGACGAGAAAGAGTTTAGAAAACAATTAAATATGCAAGATAACAGCCACCACGGTTTCTAATTGGCTTTACGAATGGCGAATATCCTAATTCCTTTATCGTTTATCGGAGACATCTAGGCTCGAAGTGCCTAATTATGTAAACGGCACTCTCCTAATGACAGGTAAGGGAAAAGTACCAGATTAATATTTCGGTTGGATAAAAAATACCATTTATCTTTGGTCGGGCGGGTCATCCTCCAGACGCACCATCTAGTCCTACAGACAATTTAACCAAGAAACAACGACAACGAACAAACAAACTGACATATATAACATGAAAGTGATAGGAACAAACTGACCTATCATGAAAGTTCTGGAAATAAAGCCTCTCATCCATCTTTATCTCTGCTATCAGCCTCTTCATTTTAGCAGGTGTCATCCCCTCCGACATTAGTTGATATTGCAGGACTGATATCTGACGTTTTGGCCAGGATATTGAGCGGGGTCCGGCGTGAAGTCTGTTAACGAACTTCTCCACTTGTAGAATCGTCTGAAATAGGTTGTAGGAGTTATAGAGGGACATGGGGGTTGGCTTTTGGGTAGAGGGGAGTTATAGAGGAATTGGTGAAATCTGGGGGGGGGGGGTTATAGCGATGAGTGGATACTAAGGTGGGGGAATAAATCAATTGAAAGCCATGGGTTCTGGGGTAGCTGAAAATTGTAGAGATGTTGCGGGGGTTAGAAAAATGCAGTGGAAAGACCCGGATATCTCCTTACTTAGGGTAGCGACTGGCTATTTGAAATGGCGGCTAATTTGATACACCCCCTCTATAACAGGCCAGCAGGTGTACCAGATTTGGACTTTTAGACATCAGTGGGCTTGGCATGAGTTCTAGCTAGCCCACTGATGTCTAATAGTCCAAATCTGGTGCACCTGCTGGCCTGTAGAGGGGGTGTTTCAAATTAGCCGCCATTTCAAATAGCCAGTCGCTACCCTAGAGAATGGGATAAAATTGATAGGGGTACGAAATTCAACTTGATGCTTAACTTTTTTAAACCCAATTAGACTTACGGAATTTGCCAAAATTTAAGAAACAAAAAACACCACTCAAAGAGATTTCAAATTCAAAGATCTGGCGACCCAAAGAATATATATTATAGTCTGAGTTTAGCTTGCTGACTGCTGTTCATCAGCAAAAAAAAATACGATCATAATTTTTTGATAAGAGAGCTTAATCGTCGACAACAAACAAATTAGCTCGCGAAATTGCCCAGTAATTGACGATATAGCGGGGGGTGCGACATGTTAATTTTGTTAACTTTGTTAATATTAACATCGAGAAAACAGGTGATTTATTAACAAAATTAACAAAAAGTTAACAAACGTTAACAAATGCCATTTATGCCATCTAAATCACCTTTAGCACGTGTTTTTGGTATTTAACACTTGTTCTGCGAGCAAAGTTGTTCCTTTTGCACGATTTGCACACTCCTACTAACCTCTACTACGGCTTTTCTACAGCGATTTGTTCCATTGTGTAAATTTTAATAAAAACTAGCCAAACTAAACCGCAATTGAAGTCAATTGACCCTAATCCACCTTTTTTAAACCCTAAAAACTAATTGAGACTCATGAATTTACCATAAAACAACAAGAATTATTGCATTATGTATTCATAATGCTGTGTTTCCCTGCCCTACCGTTTCACATGTCAGTGACATTGTCACTGCCAACAGGATCAAGGCTTGGTCATAATGTAATGTGAGATGCATACGATCTAGCTGTCAGTATACTTCTCACATAGCTTAGAGTTAGCTAACTCCCAATCACATGACACTTGCTAACCAGCTTTTGACATTCCAACTTAACTACTTATCTAACATCTCACACTCGACTCGCAAGATGAAAATGTGTATGTAACACGCGAAACGCGCGGCAGAGCATTTCATGTTTTGTTGAGTGGCGCGCGCACACACGTCCATCAAATTGTGTCAATGAGGTGTTTGATGAAGGAGTAGCTCGTCACTGTGCGCGCGGCTCTAGTTGCTACACCGTTGCCCTCGCAACGAAAGTGTGACCAAAAAATGTCCCTCTACCGATTAGTTAGTATACCAAAATGTCGTTTTCGAATTCTAACCCTGCTATGCCTTTTTACAAAGTAAAAAGGCATCCGGGTGAATGCCTTCGGCATTCACCCGGGCAGGGAAAAAATACCCCAAAAATCAATTTTTCTAAAAAAACACAAGGATTTGTAGCGAAGCAAATTTTCAATTTTTGACCAAAAAATTGATTTTGGAAATATTTTGTTTCTTTTTCCGACAGAAACGTTGTACATCATCTTCTTTCGTTCAAAGAATCGATTATCGATGAAAAAATCACGTTAAAGTGAGATTTTATACGCTAAATTGAAATATTTGTAACTTTTGGATTTTATCGATTTTGAGCCAAAATTAAAACATGTATGTCGGACTTTGGTTATCGGAAGAGGCCTTGTTTGGGTTTATGTGTTAGAAAAGTCATTAAACTATAAAATTAAACCAGTTAAAGTCGTATTATCAACCAATAAGAACAGTTTTTGCTGATTTGTTAACTTTGTTAATTTTGTTAATTAACGTTAATTAACAAAATCGAAAAAAAGAGGTGATTTATTAACAATTAACATGTCGCCCCCCCCCCCGATATAGCTCAAAAACTGTCTGAGCATTGTCCTGACCCTATTCTCAGGAACAGCGGTCAGGGCAGTGGGCTGACCCTATTCTCAGGAACAGCGGTCAGAGCATTGGCCTGAGAGTACAAACACACGTGTACCTGAAGTGGTCGTTCTTGTGTCTGGACGGGATCACTTTTTAGAAGGACCCTGAAGGTACTGTTCTGAAGATGATCGTCCGTGTTGATGAAGGATGGAACTTCACCGTTGGAAGGAAGGTCTGCTATAGATGACACTTTTCTAATGGGCTCCTCCTCCTCCTCCTCCCCAGGTAAGGGACCAAGTGGGGGTGAATCGGTGCTGCAGTGGGCAATCATTGGATCGATATCATCAAGAGACATGGTGATGGAAACTCGGCCACTGAAACAAAAATTAAATGTAGAGTTTTGTTCGATCTGTGTAATTTTAACACAAATAATTCTAACTTTAAATTGAAAGTATCTTTAGTTTTACTAGGAGGACGCTTGTTGTAGGACAGATTTACAGAGACAAGAGCAAGGTAGCATGAATGTCGCAATGATAGTTACAAGAAGGGAGGGAAAGAGAGTCTCTCAGAGAGAAAAGGAGAGAGAGAATCAAAGGGAGAGAACTGAGAAGATGGCCGTTTAGAGTGACAGGGTGTATGGGGGTCTAGAACAATTTTACAATTTGAAAATTGCAATATTTCCTTACACACTGCAATCTGCTAAACAATCTCCTAAACAGTAAACGCTTGATGGGGCTGCCATGACAGTATTACTCGGCCGATTCTCTCTCTAAGTCTATCATGTCCCAAACGTGTTTCCTGTGTGTAATGAATATTATGCAATTAACTCGTTTTGACAATTTCCTACACGTGCAACATGTAATGGTAACATCATAGTGTGTAATCAACCTAACTAACTATTTCTTTGAAACCTTTGCTGAGTAAAATTAAAGGAGGACCAGGTACTATAGCAGACAACTGAGCTGCAGGGACATGAAGTTCATGATGAACACACCCACTTGTCCCCTAGTATTGTCTTTTGAGATACAAAGAGACTGAGAGTGTGTTAAACGTATAAAATATATTGCCAAATGAGGCAAAAACCAGGAAAGAATTTCAAATATGTAGTGAGTGATGAGAGACAACCAACTATGGTAATCGGTTTGGAGCTGATATTGATTGCACGTGTACGTGATAATTCTGATATCCCGATGTCATTTCAGGATACAATTCATCGAACACGTTGAAACGGAAGGCAAGATCAGATTGATCATAATTGTGTATGACAAGCTAATATAAGCGGTGATCAAAGAAAGTTTCATTCATGGCTAGTAATGAGTGAGATATGAAATAAGGCAACATAATAAAAATGTCAACGACACTTTCATTGAAGTTAGGGCACGTCATTGGGTGGGATAAATTTCGTTTAATTGAAGCGATATTAGAAATTGGAAGAAAAGACTTATTTTAGTGGGTGTGGACTGTTATGTGGAATCTCTTACACAGCATGAACAATAGAGTGCATGAGGTGAACAGCTCGGGAATAAAGGTTCAATAATAAAGGGAACAAATAGGGCTCTATAATATCATGAGGATGCGAGTTATAAGAGCCAGTAAACACTCCGACAAAGCAGGAAATGAAATGTACAGAGAGGGACGTGCGATAATAACGGCCAACGCGGCCTGATAGGTATAATAGAGGAAAGAGAGAAAAATTACAAGTTAAAAAGATAACTCTTGGATCAAGATCAGCTAACTGGTGGTAGACTTAGACTCTCTTTTTTGATATCCCTCTCTATTTTTTCGGGTCAGCATCTCTATCTCTCCCACCTTCTCTCGGTATCTATCATAGCTTAGGTACCACCTAATATCACAACTACAATTTGACCTCAATCCTTCACTCTCGATAGATCAAATTTTGATGTTTGAGTCATTCAAAATGTATTCAATTGCAATAATAACTTGTTTCAAGGACAAGGCTTCACAAATATGTTCAATCTATAAGTTCGACTAATGCTATCAACACAGTTTTTCCAAAAAATCTCCCTGCATCAGGAGTAGTACAGGTTGGAGAAAGCTGTGAAAGAAGTCGTAAAAATTCAGGAATTAATGTTCTCTGTGACGTCAGAATCGCACTTGGTCCATTAGACCATTGCATGTTTATAGTATCTCTCTTTCCCCCTCTATCCTTCTATCTTCTCTCAATCTCCCTTTCTCCACCCATCTATGTTCTCTCAATCTCTTTTTCGCCATACACATAACTCAATAATATTTCAACAAAGGTTGCAGGTGCAGATAGTTACTGACCGAGTTTCCCACAGGAATAGAGAGAGAGAGTGAGAGAGAGAGAGAGAGAGAGAGAGAGAGAGAGAGAGAGAGAGAGAGAGAGAGAGAGAGAGAGAGAGAGAGAGAGACAGAGAGAAAGAGAGGAGAGAGAGAGAGAGAGAGAGAGAGAGAGAGAGAGAGAGAGAGAGAGAGAAAGAGAGAGAGAGAGAAAGAGAGAGAAAGAGAGAGAAAGAGAGAAAGAAAGAAAGTTGCTGAAAACTATATGAGGGGATAGAAAAATGAGAGAGTAGATGAGTTGAGAGATTGAAAATTAAAAGAAGAAAGGAGTTGCAGTAAGCAATCACACACACTCTGCAATTACTTGAACTGTATCGATGTTTAATCATGTCAATATGACAAAGAAGAATATCTCGAAACTCATTCTAAGCTACGATGACCATTGACCGAGTTGATTATCTAGACGATATTTTTAGACGAGCTCATTAATAGGGGGGGTGACACGTAACACTTTGTAACACTTTGTAACATGTAACGTGCACAAAATATTTTCTGCACATGTTACAAAGTGTTACAAGCGTTACAAAGTGTTACAAAGTGTTACAAAGTGTTACAAAATGTTGCAAAATGTTGCAAAATGTTGCAAAAAATGCCCATTTTGTAACATTTTGTAACACTTTGTAACATTTTGTAACACTTTGTAACACTTTGTAACACTTTGTAACACTTTGTAACATGTAACGTGCACAAAAAGTTTTCTGCACATGTTACAAAGTGTTACAAAGTGTTACGTGTCACCCCCCCCTTAATATCGTCTAGACGATATTATTCTTTGTATATTTTTCATGCTATTCTCGATTAGAATTAACTATTGACCTGTCAGGCCAATGCTCTGACCACAGTTCTCACACGCTCGAGAGAAACGAGAATGGGTCAGGCCAATGCTCTGACCCACAATTAGGCTAAGAAAAAAAAGGAATTATCAAACTTGAATTGGATAGACACGGGACAAGGTTGTTGAGTAACTCAACAACCACAAGGGGAAATTATTAAACTTACATTTCACTTTCCCAACTTCAAGATTATGGATCAGGAATCTTGTTACTCTCATAGCGCCATCTTATGATAGAGCTGTCTGGCGCCGCTGACCCCATCTGAGCGCACTGTCGCCATATAGTGATAGAGTTGCTCATGGATTGTATCATTCCCACACTTTTTATCAACATCATAGCGAGTCCTAAAAGGTCTTAGTGTTTAGGTGTATTTAGATGAAAACTGTAAATTCAATCGGACCCCGATTAACCGGACTGTTCAGGGGAAGAGGTAAACGCACGGTATCGATACTGCCCAACGAGACAGGGATCACATTCGGGTGAATCGGGGTCCGATATTGTGTTTTTTGTATATGTTTTAGAAAATAAGGCGTTATATAACGGTTGTATTAAAGATAAAACTTCACGTCACACATCACTGTAGCATGGCAGATAATAATATAAAGTGTCAGCACTGTCTCTCTCTCTATTCAGCATCCTGGGGTTGCTATGGTAACCAGGGGGCGGTAACCAGGGGTAACTATTCAGCATCCTCCATTACAGTCTCCTCATCCCCTCCCCCAGAAACTGCAGAGGCACCATTATCATCATCAACCTCTTCCTTTTTAACACTCTCCCCCTTGACCTCATCACCTCCAACCTCATCAACAACCTCATCTCCACCTCCCTCCTTCTTTTCTTCTTCGTCTTTCTTGTCGTCATCCCGTTTATCGTCAGGTGTCCTACTTCTGCTCCGTCGATCTCGGCTCCTCCTGTCACGAGATCTTGATCTACTGTCTCGTTTACCAGAGTTGCTCCTTGAACGTCGAGATCGCCTGAAAAGACGGGGTTAGTATTTCTGGGACACCCTGTAAGTACATTGTGTGTAAAATGGACACTTCCATCATGTACTGTGCACGCGCGGCCCAAAGCCATGTCACAGGGCGCGCCATCATCTCCACAAATTGAGCTGGAGGGGTGCTAGTTGTACGGGGGATTGTTGCAAAATTGTCCCACTTTAGTACCTGGGTGATGGAGAGCGAGATTTTGGTTTGTCCTCGAATACCCTAACTCTGCGACCGTTTAACTTGGTATCATCCAGTTCTCGGACTGCTCGTTTCATCTCTTCACGAGTTCGGAAATCAGCAACTCTGAGGGATGGGATTTTAGTTAAATTATTAACCTCTTAGTAATTGGTTAATTAATTAGTTAGTTTTTAATTAGTTGCTAATTAGTTGCCATTTTGGAATGTGATTCACTCACCCCTCTCCAGGTCTAAAACGATGAGCGTCTGCAAAGGTAACATCAGCAACCCGCCTAAAGAAATCCTTGAGATCCTGGAAAATATGGGAGCAGTGTGTTAGATTGAGTGAATGGAATAACTGGGAATAAAACCACGCATATTTCAACACACAAATTACCTTGAAAAGGGGGCGTGGGAACTAGATTGGACTATTAATGGGACACCATGGGCCACCAACCAGAGAGAAGGGGACTTGGTTTGGGGCACCAGAGAGAACATATGATACAACGATCAGGCCAATCTCTCTCTGGGATCTCTGTTTGGACCATTGCCAGATTACCAGAAGTAACCAGAATTATAACCAAAGTGTGTGCCAATAACCAGAGGCCCAGAGAGCCACTCACGGCTACGAATAGTGGATGTGGAGAGTTATAATAGATGGAGAAAGATAGAATCATAATGGAGATAGATAGATAGTAAGATTGAGAAAAGAAGAGGACCGGTCACATCACGATTGCTCAGACGGGAATCAATTAGTGCACTGGGGCCATGTTATGCAGTTAATTGTCAGTTTTATTCCCTGTCAAGTTATTTCTGGCCGTGCTTGTGCCTTGTGGGTTAAGACATGCATAATAATACGAGATATGGATTTTGTGAGAGCTGACTGCTGTTGAGTGCTAATATACCAATCACACTTTACAGTTATAATGGTGAAATCAAACAACTATCGCATTGTTGCATAACACACTGACTAACTTACCCTCCAGTCGCAGGAAGAAGAGATCCCCTCCACGACACATCGGTACTTGGTGTTGAAGGGCCTATCAAACTGCCTGTGGGAGAGTGGGAGTGTTATGAGAGGGCAACCATGGTGACCGAAGAGAAAAGATTGGTGATAAATTCTATATCAAGTTCTGGAGAGTGTAAGATGGACAGAGAGTTACAATTATATTTTACACATGCCAATTAGTCAAGCTGGTACCCAATTGGGTACCCCGCTGTCCCCGCACTTGTGCCGAGTGCCGACACAAATACCCCGCATCTCTTGTTATTTGAGACCTCGGGTGTAACATTTGTACAGCCTTAAACCTTATTAGTGACTTAAATCCCTAGATAGATGGAGGTGTACAAATAATGAGGCTTATTACACACTAAACTACCGGTTATAACATAACAAAGGATTTATTATTTAGTACTGCAATAACTTACGATCTCATTCGAGGACCACCTCCTCCTCCTCCTCCACCCCCACGCCGATCATCCCTCCTCTCCGGTCTACCACCTTTGCAATGCTCAACCAGGACCCGCTCACCCAGCAGCTCCCTACCATCAAGATCATACACTGCATCGTCGGCATCTCTGTGGTCATCAAAGTCCTGCAGGGGGGATGGGACGTGTCAAGGGGAGGATTTAACATGGAACAGATATCAAAATAATAAGATCGGTCTCGAATAGAAGGGCGTGAAACAGTGGGCACTATCTACCATATTCTAATAATGGGCGGAGTGGGCTTGTGAGAATGATAAGAGAAGAAACACCTACCACAAAAGCGTATCCACTCTTGATATTGATATCGTTGACCCTGCCGTAATCCTTGAAAAACCTCTCCAGATCCTTTGTCCTTACATCGTAGTGTAGTTTACCAACATAGATCCTATTACGAAGGTCCCTGTCCCTGTCTCTATCCCTATCCCTCTCTCCACCCCGTTCACTCCGGTCTCGATGATGGTCTGACATTATTAACTACTGGCCCAGTAGTACTGGGAATGGGAGTGTCGGTTAGTAATACGGTTTGGCAACATGGGTCTGGTCAACTGTCATATTATCGCCTCCAAGCGGCCCACCTCGGTAAACTCAAATAAAAGGGGAGGTCTGGCGCGAGGTGAACTGAAAATAATAATAATAATAATAACTATGTTTGTATTCCGCCCATATCCGACAGGGACAGAGCAGTAGAACTGTTACTGTCACTGAAGGATGATCTGAACGGTTAACATACTTGAATAGACCTGCCGACTAATCCTTAATATTGCACAAAAAATGGTAAAGAAAAAAACAACGGCTCACATAACTATCGGAAACTGAAAACATAACAGACTGAGATAGAGTCCTGGAACTCTAAAAAGATGGTTTAAAAGTCCATTAGATAGAAAACACTCGTGCTATGAAAAAACCCAAAACGTGCTTCACACTTCTGCTCGCCACGAGCCAAAATACAGAGAAAATAAAACAGGTACCAGCTAGAGCACAAACCTCAGTAAGACGGAGAGAACACTCCTAGGACAATCAGGATTCACCGAAAGCCTCAATGAAGAGACTAGTCTTGAGCTTAGACTTGAAAGAGTCCAATGAAATGTAAATATAAAATATTCGACGAGCATGCGATGAGCATATTTTGGCTAAAAACGAAGAAATCGATGTTTCTGATGAAATATGTGCTTTTGAGTGATCTTCGATCGTAAACATTTGGAACTGGTTTGCAAGAGCCAAGACTTTTGGGCAATGCAACGAGGGAATTTGTGTGAGAAGGTCCATTTTCCCAACTGTTTAGTGTTCACACTTAACCCCCATCCTTTGGTGCACGGATTTGTTTTGTGCGAACATCAAAAATATAAACACGCACACAGGGCGCTCTGGCCTCTACAGAGTACAGTGTAGAGTCTAAAGTCCGTTTCAAGCTACTTCAGGGGCGGCTCTGCCATGCGGACGATGCGGACGCGTCCACATTTTTACTTTGGATCACGGAGAGGAAAAGAAAAAATTCAAGGAAAAGGGCCAATTTTTCTGAAAATTTGATGTTTCAAATGAGATTTTTAGTGAAATCCGCGCGCCACACAGGTCTTTTTGCTGTCGCAGTACATTTAGATCGGCGCGCTACGTAAAAATAGCCAATGCGGACCATCCGCATTGGGTATTTCGACGGAACACGCGAAATAAAAATGTTTCGGCCGCATTTTGACCAGAGTGGCTAAAAGCCGCGCACCGCCCCTGAGCTACTTGACCCGTAATTCTTGGAATTTGGCGCATTGCGTGTGTATTTACAAGGGGAAATCCTGAATTTCCAGGAATCTCAGGTCAAGTCGTTTGAAACGCACTTTAAACCCCGCCGGGGCTCCGCCCCTGTATGGCGGCGCATTGACGCAAAATAAAAAAAAATAAAAACATGAAAAAAATAAAAAAACGTGTTTCAAAAAACATGTTTTTAAAAAAACATTTTTTCGAAAATTTTGATTTTGCGTCAATGCGCCACGTAAGCCGGCTCAATGACGCAAAATCATGTTTTCGAACATTTTTATTTTGCGTCAATGCGCCACGTGGCCGGCGCATTGACGCAAAATCAAAATTTTCGGAAAAAAACATGTTTTCGAAAATGTTGATTTTGCGTCATTGAGCCGGCGACGTGGCGCATTAACACAAAATCAAAATGTTCGAAAACATGATTTTGCGTCATTGAGCCGGCTTACGTGGCGCATTGACGCAAAATCAAAATTTTCGAAAACATATTTTTTTAAAAACATGTTTTTTGAAACACGTTTTTTATTTTTTTTCACGTTTTTTTACTTTTTTGATTTTGCGTCAATGCGCCGCCATACCCCTGTGCCTGGCTGCTCACGGTTTCGATAACAGACTAAAGTCGGATTTTTTGAAACTGTCACCCCCCTGGGTATTTTCAAATTTCGTAAACAACCATAAATCCGGTTCCTGACGAGATAGAGACTTGAAATTTGGAGGTTACGAAGATCTTGCCAAGTTCTTCCGAACCTCCAAATTTCAAGTCTATCTTATCAGGAACCGGAGATATGGCAAATTTTGTTATTTCAGGGGGGTGACAGTTTCAAAAAATCCGACTTTAAATTTACTATGTGATACCAACCGGAAGCAGAGCAAGGGGACCGCGGAGTCAAGGTTGGCAAACGCTGCTGGCAGCGCGGGATAAGGCAGCGCTTTTCAAGAGTCAAGGAGTGAGGACCGGAAACAAATCAAAATTCTCCAAAAACGGCCATTTTGAAAATGGCACACTCGCGCAGTTTTTTCACTCCTTTCAAGTTTTTTGGCTGCGTCACTAAAAATATTACGGAGCGCTAAATGTGACGCGCAACAATTCTAATAATTACACTGCATTTTGCGCGCGGCGTAATAACGAAGATTTTAAAAATTCAAAAATAAACCGGCCGAAACAAAAAATTCCTGACTGATTTTATTTTTCAGCACACGTGTTCCTTGTTTTACAAGCCTTTTTCAGTACCCTGATGCCTCATCGCGGGGCTCTGTCCCCTACACTTCCGCAGGGGATGTGCCCTCGGCTCTGATTCTGCGAGGTTTACCCCACTCACCCTGACCGTTGCGCCGGACACACAGGGACACGCTTCCGGCCCAGCTCTGTCCCTAGAATTTTTTCCCCTTCTTCGTGTGAAGTTGCTTACCATGAAATTGAGACTAAGACATAGTTTTCTGTGACAGTACTCCATTAAAGTTCAAAGGCCTCCAGTTCTCAGGCGACAACTGGTTACACTGCCACGGTGACAGTTGACACACAGCTCAGGGGACCCAGGCCCCAGTCAGGGGACCCACAAAATACAAATCCACAATAAGCAATAAACCCAACCATTAGCACCCTTATCGCCGTTATTAGCGCCGTTATTTACATAAAATGCTGATTTATTTTAACTCAATGACATCTCGCTTGGTGGTCATTCGCCAATCTATCTTAAACTCAATATACCTTACTCTCTTTAATTAAGCTCGCATATTTCAAGAAACTTTTAAATAAGAAACTTTTTTCTAGGAAACTACAGGTGTGAACAATCCAAAAACAAAAAGAATTTCTCCTTTATCAAGAAACTAAACAAGTTAGGGGTGTTCTATTTTGTTGTGGTGTCTCTGAAATATGTGATTCACATTTAAAAAGTTTCTTATAAAAAAGTTTCTTTTTATATATATATATTGAGTTCATTATCTACATTACCGATCTGGTATCAGGAACGACCGGAAAACTTGGAACTTTCGCTGATGATACCAAGATTGGTCAAGATATCAGGGACCTGAACGATAGGGACAGCCTCCAGAGAGACTTGAACTTGATAGAGGAGTGGAGCCGGAAGAACAACATGGCTCTCCACGAGAAAAAGTTTCAGGTCCTGAATTACAGGTTAAACTCCACGAAGCCACTGAGAGATCTACCTTTCAATGCTGAATGCTATTTCTACTTCAACCCGAACGGAGATATCATCGAAGCAGAATTCGGAGTAAAAGACCTTGGGATATACCTGACAGAGGATGGAAAGTTCGATTTCCACATCGCAACCATCGCAACAGAGGCCAAGAGGATCGCTGGATGGGCCCTCGGAGTGTTCAGAAACCGGTCGAAACGAACGATGATAACACTTTTCAAGGCATTGGTCAGGCCAAAGCTAGAATACTGTTCGGCTCTCTGGTCTCCCACGACGATTGGTAACATCGCTAAGCTCGAGGGAGTCCAGAGATTCTTTACGCGGCGGATCGAGGAGTGCATCGGGATGGACTACTGGGAGAGGCTCAAGTTCCTGGGGATCCAGTCACTTCAACGGCGACGGGAGCGATTCATGATAATCCATCTCTGGAAAGTATATCATGGACTCGTCCCGAACCATACCACCAGGCCCGTGGACGAGTCATTCAAGGTTCATCCACGGCGAGGTCTCCTAGCTGAATACCCGGACCTTTACACTTCGGCCCAAGATTCAATTGAGACCATCAGGGAAGGATCATTCTCAGTGAGGTCAGTCAAGCTCTTCAATAGGATGCCGAAAGAAGTTCGAAGATGCGAAACACTAGAGGATCTCAAAGTTTCTCTCGGCAAGTTCCTGGATGGTATACCTGATCACCCTCCAGTTCGGGGCTACAGGAGTCCCAACGACAACTCATTGGTTACACTGCTCCCCCCTGGGTAGTGTATGTTGGTCACTGCATCATTCACATCATTGTACGTAGAAGCATCATGCTGAGAACGTGGTATATTTGTCTTTATGCATTGTATGCCGAATCTAATTTTGTAAACTTGTAAACTTGTTACTAAAGCGTTTCTTAAAAAATGGGAGTAAGGTATCTCCAACAGTCCCCAATTTAATCGTTGTTGTAACCCCATCATGTTATAGCTATCTAGGTATTGGTGATGTAATAAGTGAGGAGAACAGAACCGAGACCATGTCGTGAAAGACTCGAAGGAAAAACACCTAACATCATCAGCAGTGGGTTAGTTTCTACATACATAGTTTTCACTTCTTGTCTCTTGATGTGACATGATGGTCACTTTCACTGTTTCACTGTGTGTGCAATGGACTGTTCACTGCATGTGTTTATGTCAGCAATTGTTTGACACCCCCAATCAAGAATTAAAACCCCACACAATCACACCACTGCATTCACTATCATCTTATTAGAAGCATGGTAACAAAAGCATCATCTCACTGATTTCTCTTATCTCTCTCTCTAGATCTTTCTCTATCGTTCTCTATAAATTTTCCATCCCACCCACTCTCTCCCTAACCCCACTCTCTCCCTCACTCTATTCTATCTCCACCCGATCCTTGGCCTTGTTAGTAGCGCCACGACATTATATTGCATCTTTATACTCTGTTGCAACCATTATGTGTATAACGATCATGCTATAATCAGCTTGATGCAAAGGAAAGGAGCTTGATACAACTCTCGTCTCGAGGGGTGGGGGGAGGGTGAGAGGGCCCTCTGCCATGAATACTTTTGCTTGTTCATTAACATCAAGCATATAATCGAGTCTTATTTTCACCCATAATATATCGTTTGTGCTTTTCATCACTTCTTCTAGTGTGATATCCCCACTGTTCCAAAATGACTAAAACCTCACCATAATCCTGATATATTAGGTAAAGAAGGAGTGACGTGAGAGTGAGATGGGAGGTAGCCAACCCCCCTCTCTCCCTCACCCCCTCTCTCCCTCACCCCCTCTCTCCCTCACCCCCTCTCTCCCTCACCCCCTCTATCTGTTAGGTAAAGAAGGAGCGACGTGAGAGAGATGGGAGGCAGCCAACCCCACTCTCTCCCTCACCCCCTCTCTCCCTCACCCCCTCTCTCCCTCACCCCCTCTCTCCCTCACCCCCTCTCTCCCTCACCCCCTCTCCCCCTCACCCACTCTCTCCCTCACCCCCTCTCTCCCTCACCCCCTCTATCTGTTAGGTAAAGAAGGAGCGACGTGAGAGAGATGGGTGGCAGCCAAGATAATGTTGTTGAGCACGAGATTACTGGGTATACCGCCCGAGAGGGAGGGGAGAAGGTGGGACCTCAAAACTTTGAACTCCTCAAAGTCCTTGGAACCGGTGGTAAGTTGCTGTTATATCATAGTTTTACTAATATTATATCTCTGGGCATCTGTAGCAATATAAAACGGATGACTCTGATAATTAGCCTATCTTGTTATGCTGTGGGTGTACCCCCCTCCCCCTGGTATCACAGACCGATTGTCTGAGTATCATGCACGTTACGATACAATCGTATTATAGTAACACCCTCTCCCCTGCTAACATTCTTGCACTACAATCTCTCTTATTCTTTCAGCCTACGGGAAAGTGTTTTTGGTGCGAAAAAAGGGAGGAGGTGATACCGGGAAGCTATTTGCTATGAAAGTCCTCAAAAAGGGGACGATCCTTCAAAAGCAAAAAACTACTGAACACATCCTAACAGAGCGGCAGGTAAAGTGTGTTATGGCTCACACTGTGGCTCAGTGCTCACACTGTGGCTCACACTGCATTTCAGTGGGTGAGAATTTAGGACTACTTCCAGTTCATCATGTCTGATTACAGTAGAAGGGTCTGACGACCATGTTTTTTCTAATTCCTGGCCCTTGTTCAGGTGCTGGAAAGAGTTCGGCAGTCTCCCTTCTTAGTGACGTTACACTACGCCTTCCAAACGGATGCAAAGCTACATCTTATTCTCGGTTTGTTGTTGTTTGTGACTATTATGATTCTGTAATGAAATCTGTGCCCAAATCTGTGAAATTTGTGTCTTAATCTGTGTCCAAATCTGTGTCCAAATCTATGAAATATGTGTCCAAATCTATGAAATATCAAATCTGTGTCCAAATCTGTGAAATTTGTGTCCAAATCTGTGTCTTTTGTTCCAACGGTCAACGGATGGCTTCTTTTTTAATTGTAAATTATCAATGGATTTATATTGTGCCAGCACATTTTAAAAGAAATCAGCCAATATATAATTGAGATACAATTAGCTAAACAAAACACATTATATTCACAGATCTATCCCATCTATCCCTTGTTCTAATATAGTCGAACTACGCCCACTACAGTATCATGGTGTTGGCCTATTGTTATATGTTCCACTCATGAACTAAAAGCTCTTTACTCCCCGCCCTATCATATTTAGTATTCTCACTTTATCCCCGTGTTTTCAATCACTGTGCTTTGTGTTTTCACCGGGGCTTGTAACATCATTAAAAAGAAATCATTTGACCCAAAATCGTGCGTTATATATTTTTTAAGAATTGTCCATCTAACCCTCCCGCTCTCTTGGCTCTTGACCTCTACCATTTCTATAGTTAGTCCCCCATTACTGATTGCAGTCCCCCACTATTTGGTCCCCACTCTATTCCCACTAATCCCCCACTATTTCCACTATACAGAGTATCATGTTAATAGTGGTGAGATGTTTACCCCCCCCCCCTATTACTAATTACTAATCCCCCACTACAGAGTACGTGAATGGTGGTGAGATGTTTACCCACCTCAACCACTATTTGCCCCCCCCCCCCCACTATTACTAATCAGTAATCCCCCACTCAGAGTACGTTAATGGTGGTGAGATGTTTACCCACCTCAACCACTATTTGCCCCCCCCCCCCACTATTACTAATCAGTAATCCCCCACTCAGAGTACGTTAATGGTGGTGAGATGTTTACCCACCTCAACCACTATTTGCCCCCCCCCCCCCCACTATTACTAATCAGTAATCCCCCACTCAGAGTACGTTAATGGTGGTGAGATGTTTACCCACCTCAACCACTATTTGCCCCCCCCCCCCCACTATTACTAATCAGTAATCCCCCACTCAGAGTACGTTAATGGTGGTGAGATGTTTACCCACCTCAACCACTATTTGCCCCCCCCCCCCACTATTACTAATCAGTAATCCCCCACTCAGAGTACGTTAATGGTGGTGAGATGTTTACCCACCTCAACCACTATTTGCCCCCCCCCCCCACTATTACTAATCAGTAATCCCCCACTCAGAGTACGTTAATGGTGGTGAGATGTTTACCCACCTCAACCACTATTTGCCCCCCCCCCCACTATTACTAATCAGTAATCCCCCACTCAGAGTACGTGAATGGTGGTGAGATGTTTACCCACCTCAACCACTATTTGCCCCCCCCCCCCCCCCCACTATTACTAATCAGTAATCCCCCACTCAGAGTACGTTAATGGTGGTGAGATGTTTACCCACCTCAACCACTATTTGCCCCCCCCCCCACTATTACTAATCAGTAATCCCCCACTCAGAGTACGTGAATGGTGGTGAGATGTTTACCCACCTCAACCAGCGTGAGAGATTCCAGGAGAACGAGGCCAGGGTCTACATTGCAGAGGTTACCCTCGCCCTGGAGCATCTTCACAATGTACGTAATCATGCGCCCCCTCCCTGCCCCAATGGTATAACACCACGGGTTCGTACGTCAGACCCCGAGTTACTGGAACCCCGATTTACCGGGCGGAAATAAATTTTTCCCGAATAAAGAAACTATATTTCCTATTACACTCTATACTAATACACCGGGCATTTACAGCTGTAGCTCTATGGTATTAAATTTGTTTGTTTGTTTGTTTTTATCCAATGATAGTCCCCCAAAAATAACGATTCCAGCTTCAGGTAACGTTGTGTATTGTCTCCAGGGTGTTCTATTATTTCGATGATACCTACTGCATGACTCTCTCTCTCCTTGTCTCTGACATCTCCCTCTCTCTAGTCTCTCGAGCTCTCTCTAGTCTCTCCCTCACATCTCACTAAAATGTGGGAAATGGAATTTCAGTAAAAATACTTCCTTGAGACACTCTCATAATGTGTCCGATTACTGTGAAGAAGGACGTGTAATACCTGATATCACAAAAAAATACCTACATCTCATCTCTCCCTCGCGAGAGAGAGAGAGAGAGAGGAGAGAGAGAGAGAGAAGAGAAGAGAGAGATGAGAGAGCGAGAGAGAGAGAGAGAGAGAGAGAGAGAGAGATCTTCTCTCTCTCTCTATTCATCTCTCTCTCTCTCTCTCTTCTCTCTCTCTCTCTCTCTCTCTCTCTCTCTCTCTCTCTCTCTCTCTCTCTCTCTCTCTCTCTCTCTCTCTCTCTCTCTCTCTCTCACCCTCATCAACTCCTTCATTTCAGTTAGGTATTATCTACCGAGATATCAAACTGGAAAACATCCTTCTCGATAACAGTGGTCACATTGTACTAACTGATTTTGGACTTTCAAAGGGCTTCAACTATGAAACACGGGTATGTGTAAATCTGTTTTCTTTGTCACTTATCCATGGTTTAGCTAATTTGTGAAAATCAGTGAAAATCAGTGAAAATCAGTTCCGCAAAAAAATTATTTATTGAGGACGGAGGAGTGTGTGTGTGTGTGTGTGGGTCTGGAATTATTATTACCCATCCGGATTACCTTCCTAATTCTACACTCTCGGGGCCCTTCTATACCTCACTTTATTTTCTCTCTCTTCCCCCTCTATCTCTCTCTCCCTCTCTCTCCCTCTCTCCCTCTCTATCTCTCTCTCTCTCTCTCTCTCTCTCTCTCTCTCTCATCCCCATTTTATCTGGTTTGATCCAGGAGCTCTATCTCCCTCATCCAGTCCCTAAACCCCCTCCATTGCACACTGAAACGGGGCCAGCGAGGAGAGTTGAGGGTATGTTTTGTAGTGCGCGGTTGCGCGGCTCATACTGTCGCAACCATTGACAGCACTTGCAGATGGATCCTATGAAAAGCACACTGCAGTCATTGCGAGCGGCGCGCGCCGCATCTCTGAACCACATGATACATGGTGCAGTGTTGGTCAACTGAGTGGTGGCCAAACAGTGTTTTCCATAACTTCGGGCAGTATCATCACGACAATATACCACTTCTTATATATCATTCATTACTCCCCGTTTCATAATATTGTGACTGCTGCAGAACTAACCAGATATATATCATCTCAGGATTGGAGAACATATTCCTTTTGTGGGACGATCGAATACATGGCCCCTGAAGTGCTACAAGGGGGCAAGATGGGACATGACATGGCAGTAGATTGGTGGAGTGTGGGGGTGTTGATGTATGAGTTGTGTACTGGTGCATCACCCTTTACTTTGGATAATGAGAGTAATAATCAGAGTGATATCACAAGGTAAACAACCAGCCCCTCCCCCCACCCACCCGGGTTTAAACCCTCACCCCGGCCCGGTAATACATTGTTCAGAGATCTTTCTCGGTTTAAGGGTACGCTAACCAAAAATTTTTTTCGAGTGCAGGGAAATCTCTCACCGCAGGGTTGTAGGCCATGCCAAGGAGACCTCAAATATGCAATTTAAGCCCTCAAGTCGAATTCATATTTTTGCTACAGCCGTTTTAAAATCGTCTTGAAAATTTCTGAAAAGACGTTTTTAACACCCTAAAATAAGGACACGCCAAAAATTTGTGGCCACTTAGATAATCGTTAGACGCAACTTTTCACCAATTTACAGCCTTCACAAACTTTCGGAACTTTGCTAAATAGGGCCTTTAAGAGGGAAAAAAGTAAATCAATCTCACGACCGAAAATCATCACCGATTTTAATAAAAATTTTTGTGTCGATAAACCTTCCTATCCCCTTCAAATCCCCATAATTTTAAGCTTCTAGCCCTGAAAATGTATTTTTAGGGTGTTAAAAACGTCTTTTCAGAAATTTTCAAGACGATTTTAAAACGGCTGTAGCAAAAATATGAATTCGACTTGAGGGCTAAAATTGCATATTTGAGGTCTCCTTGGCATGGCCTACAACCCTGCGGTGAGAGATTTCCCTGCACTCGAAAAAAAATTTTGGTTAGCGTACCCTTAAATTCGCCCAATTAACCTCTACCTATAATAATTGTTATGTGCTTTGTATGCCACAATAAAATGTGCCCTAACTCCCTGACCTCTTTTTCAGACGGATATTAACCTGTTACCCGCCCATTCCTGGCCACTTTTCCCCCGCACTTCGGTCCCTAATTGAGGGGCTACTCCAGAAGGACCCCAAGACCAGGCTGGGTTGTGGGACCCGTGGAGCCCTGGAAGTCAAGGAACATAACTTTTTTAAGGTACGTGGTGGGTCCCGGGTCGCTCCTTTGTAACCTGCAGGTGCCCGTGTAGGCCCCCCTCCCGGTAGTTTTTACCAGTTATCTTCCTACCTTTACTCTACATTCTCACCATCTAATATTCCCTCTCTAGAATTTGAACTGGGACGATGTACTTCACAAGAGGATACCTGCACCCTTCAAACCCCGGGTTAGAGATGAGATGGATGTGGGTAACTTTGCTGAGGAATTTACAACAATGGCACCAGTTGATTCACCCGCTTTCCCACCCGCTAGTGCTAAACGATTCAACCAGCTGTTTAGGGTAAGAACTGTAAGCTGCATAGAAAGGTAGTGTCACTAGTGAAGGTAGAAAGGTAGTGACTTTCATGAAATGATCCTAAAATAAGAAAAAACTTCCTAAAATAAGTAAAAACTTCCTAAATTTGATCACCTCAATCATGTCGTGATATCATTATTTCCAGGGGTTCTCCTTTGTCGCCCCTTCCGTGTTATTCAACTCGGATATATTCAGTGGTAGTGCGGCTGAAATGTGTGCTGGCCCTGCACCGAAATCAGCACATCTCAAACTAAACCATGTAAGTTTTATTAGTGACACAGTTATTTACATTTCCTATGACCTTCGGGAAAATTCAACCTTCACTGGATAGCGACGTTTGTGTTATTAATCTCCCAATTTAAACTGACTAGGATATTATCTCTCCCTAGTTAAAGTAACAATCTCTCTCAGGTGAAAGGGATCCCCCTTCATGAAGCAGTACACACTCAATCAAAAAGTAATTGGTAAGGGATCATTCAGTACGGTATGTAAATGCACCCACAGAGAGAGTGGACAGGAATACGCAGTGAAGATTGTCAGCAATCGCAGTCATCCCCAGGTAATTATTGGCAATAAATTGGTAATGTAATTCAACTTGATCTGTTCAAGTGCTGAGCCATCCGCAACCTGTTGCTTCGATATTTAATATTATTACTAAACTTATATAAAATTATATTTCCCGCGACAGAGAGAAGTACAGATGTTGAGACTATGCCAGGGTCATCCGAACATAGTGAAATTAGTGGATGTGCAAAAAGATGAGGTAAGGAATACCCTGCTGTCTCTCTCCCTATAGTTAAGTATCAATCTCCCCCCCCCCCCAGATGATCTCTCTCCCAATAGTTATAGTAACAGTCTCTCCCCAGCTGCTCTCTCCCTATAGTTTGAGTATCAATCTCTCCCCCAGCTGCTCTCTCCCTTTAGTTAAAGTAACAATCTCTCCCCCAGATGATCTCTCCCTATAGTTAAAGTAACAATCTCTCCCCCAGCTGCACACCTACATCATCATGGAGTTGGTGAGAGGAGGGGAGTTACTGAACCGGATACGAGCTAAGAAGACATTTAGTGAGACGGAGGCCGTTCGAATTATGAGACAACTTATATCTGCCTTATCGTTCCTACACACCAAGTAAGGTGTTCCTTCTTAGTCTCACAATTGGTTACGAAGTCACCCCTTTTATTGCATGAGCTGCTAACGGGTGACAACTAAAAATCTGGACAATTTTCTGTGAGCTCTAGCGCCGGCCCCGCTTGAGATACATCTTCAGGCCTGAGCTAGAACGATTTTTCAGACAATTTTGAATCATAATAACACAACGGAAAAAACTAAAAAGTTCATTTTCATTGCGTTATCGCAACATTTCCTCTTGACCCACCAAAGCATGTGTACGGAGATTTGAGATTTCTGTGTAATCAGAAACGACCTTCCTGATGACATAAAATTATCAAATTTGAAATAATGGTTGTTCATGCCATAACCAACATAACTGCCAAGTTTCAACATTTTAGCTTATCGGGAAGTTGGTTTTCCACGTCATGAATGTTTCGAGAGATCGTCAAAATGGCGATTTCTCAAATTACCTGTAAACTACGCTTTGAAGGGTTTGTTACAGATGATTCTGTGATTAGAATTGAGATTATCGGAGTGTGAAATAAAGTTAAGTTCGTTCAAAATCGTCTGAAAAATCATTCTATCGCTGCCCCGAAGCTGTATCTCAAAAATAACAGGCGCTAGAGGTGCTAGAAAAGTGTGTAAATTTCAAGTACTACATGCTTTGGTGGGTCAAGAGGAAATGATGCGATATCGCAATGAAAATGAACTTTTTAGTTTTTCCCGTTGTGTTATTCTGATTCAAAATTATCTGAAAAATCGGGGGAAAATCGTTCTATCACTGGCCTGAAGCTGTATCTCAAGCGGGGCCGGCGCTAGAGCTCACAGAAAATTGTCCAGATTTTTAGTTGTCACCCGTTATAACGGAGGGTTAATTTCATTACCAAGTCTCACAAGGGCTCCGAACAGCCCTGGATCCTTCAAAAAGCTTCATCTGGAGAGATCTAACCCCGTCACCCGCAGGTGTATCGTGCACAGAGATCTAAAACCTGAAAACATCCTACTCACTGACGATTCGGACGATACCACTGTGAAACTGGTTGATTTTGGGTTTGCCCGGATATTTAGCGACCACCAACCCCTCAAAACTCCCTGTTTTACCCTCACGTACGCGGCCCCTGAGGTCCTCCGGAATGTGAGAGAGCAAGGAGGTGCCGCTGTACAGAACATGCAGAGTGAATACGATGCTAGTTGTGATGTTTGGAGTCTCGGGGTTATACTGGTACGTGATGTCTCTTGTTTTGGTACAGCTGCTGATTATGATATATTCTCTAAATATCTACTGTTTCCCAAAACATAATCCAACACTTCTTTTAGTACATCATGTTAAGCGGACGAGTTCCCTTTCAAGGGTCTATAAAGGAGACTACTGTGGCACAACAGATAAAAGGAGGGAACCTCTCATTTACTGGGGAAGAGTGGCAGGGAGTTAGTCAGCCCGCACGAGACCTCATCAAAGGTACGAGATATCACCCAGATATCAACAAAGGTACCAGTTCATTTTAGAAAGATTTTTGGGCCATCCCACTCACAATAACAGAAGTCATTTCACAATCACTTCTTTAAACATGTCTCCATCACCTCAAACTCAAATCACCCCCCACAATATACCTAGCCTAGCAATTCACCAGCCACTTCAATTCACCTCACATTGTCTAAGATACACTCATTCACGAACACGAAAAGCACGTTGGATAAATCTCCGTCAGCCATAACAGGGGTAGGTGCAGTTCTGGATCCTGATTCGTGTTTGCTATTTTGTTATGAAACCCGATAGTTGATTTATCAGTTGTTTGAAGATTTTGCGCGCTCATGATAACTGCTAGCTGGGGGATTTAACACCCTGCTCGCGATTTATCAGGCCAGTGTCCTTTTTCACGCGTTTCTCTTCATTTGAATAACATGCGTGTAAAATTCTAAGTATTGAAAATGTGTGTAAACACACAGTTCTGTCAACAAAAGAAAGGGGAAACATGTCTGCAACACGTTTCAATGTTATCTCTCTCATAAGGAGTGAAAAGAATCACATTCCATTCATTTCTCTCTCTCATTGTCTCTTTTACTGTTCACTACCTCTGACAGTGTGTATTGCTCCTAATCTTTCTCTCTCTTTCTCAAACATGTAGGAACAGTAGACACTAAGTCTACACACATTTTCAGGGTGTCTATTGACTATTTGCCAGCAGTCCTAGTGTGTTTCACCTTGTGTTGTGTCTCTTATTTGTGTGTAATTACTATCGGGTTTCATAAAATATGAACGTTTGTTAGCCTATCGCGTTATAGGTTTAAATCACCTCCCCCTCACCCTCGGCTGGCGCCTCGGGATCGGCGTCTGGATTTAAACCAGTTTAATCGCCCTGCCGGGCGATTAAACTCCAGTTGGCTGTCCCCAGCTCGCGCTGGGAACAGCCAACTTCATAACGCGCCAGTCTACAAACGTTCATACTTCATGTATCATTGTTCTCTCTCTGCAGGACTCCTTACAGTTGCTCTCTCGCTAGTTAAAGTAACAATCTCTCCCCGATTCTCTCTGCAGGACTTCTTACAGTTGACACGTCCAAGAGGTTATCAGTGGATCAGGTTAAAACAGCAGAATGGTTCCTATCCGCTGATGTACCGTCAACACCCCTAATGACACCAGGTATAGTGTTTTATCTTTCAGGCATCGCACTGACCCATTCTCACGCTGACAGATTTATCAAACTTCTTCGATTTTTAACCCCCATCAACTTTTTGTTTCATGAACTTGGTCGCCCGGTACCGCTCGGAACCCTTGACTATAATACATCAAAATTCAAACTGTCCCAGAAAATATAAATATAAATAAGCTTCCCCGAAGGCCGAATCACATGTTTAATATCCCATATTGTCTAACAGTGCTAATAAGGCGTCCCAGAATGGTGTCATATATCCATCCCCCTCATTAGAGTATGAGGGGAGTATGAAATACACATGTATTTCAATTTTCGGTGTCGAGATTCATGCAGCCCGGCTGCAGAAAATTTCGAGGAAATTTTCCCATTTTGGGCTGCAAGTTGTTTGTGCTAATTAGGCGTCCCAGAATGGTGTCACATATCCATTCCCCTCATTAGAGTATGAAATACATATTTATTTCGGTGTCGAGATTCTTGCAGCCCGGCTGCAGAAAATTTCGAGGAAATTTTCCCATTCTGGGCTGCACGATAATTTTGCCCCGAAAATGGTACTATGTAATTCCGTTTTTCTCTCTATTAGTCCAACTTTTACGATGCTGACGTACGTCGCGAGGTCGAGGCTGCGTAGCAGCCGAGACCGAGCAAAAATTTGCAGCCTAGCGAATAGAATCTTGCAGCCTAGCTGAAGGCTTAGAAAAATATTTTTTCAGAATTCTGAAATTCGGGGCACTGGGCAAACTGTTCACCTACAAATATTTCATTCCGTTCCCCAGGTTACCTACAGGACCAGAAACAGGTTAGCAAGATGAAGCATGCCCTGGATACCACATTCGATGTCTACAGAACTGAATTCTCCCTGGCTGATGTTAGTGAGGCTCCCATTGCGAAGAGGAGGAAACTGAAGAAGGACAGCTCAAAAGATGGGAGCAGTTCGACTGATGGTGAGTTATTACAGGGTGGTCCATAAAGTATGAGTAAGGGAGAGAACAAGGGTGAGTTATCATACACCCCCCCCCCCCAACTTAGGGTGGAAATTGAGTCGCTTGACACTGTTTTCCGTGCTCCGCATATAAAGTATGAACAATTCAAGGTGGAAACTAATATAGAAATACCGTTGAAACTAGAATATATATCCTCAAACTATAACATGAATACATCCTCAATCCTTCCTAATTAGGTGATCACCCTGGATCAGGCCAGCCCGTCAACATCACCCTCTCAGCCATATCAGCAGTACTCTCTGATATCCCGCCTGGAGAGCCATCCCCTAAACGCTGGACGCCAGGTATTGGAGAGAGAAAGAGGGGGGGGGGGGCGAGAGAGAGAGAGATAGAGACAGACACAGAGACAGAGACAGAGACATATTTGTCTAGTTCAGGCTTATCGTGAAACATTTTACTAACCTTGATCCTTTGTTCTAGGTGCACCCTCATCTAATCAGTTCAACGGATTCGATTTCCCATCATCGCCAGTCCATAAAACTCGCAAAAAAGACAAATCCGGGGGATAAATTGGGAGTTCAAGCTAATATATTACATTTGAAAATTATACCCAGCCAGTGATCACATCTCTTGAGGTTGTATATAATATCAGTAGTAGGGATATTGACAGTTTAAACTATATCCTATCATTATATTACACACTTGTGTGGGATTGTTATCGAACAGTCCTGGCGACGTCACGCTATGACGTCACAGAGTTAACAATCAGTGGCTACACATATCTGAATATAATCAGTGTACTATGCGATGTTAAAATGTTACACTGCTATAATACCTGCTACAATGTCACATTGCTTCAATGTTACAGTCTTAACTCTTACCTATACAACAAAAATGTTACCATGGTTACCATGGTACATGCATTGTTACCATGTTATGTTACCATGGTTACCATGTTATGTTATCATGGTTACCATGTTACATGCAATGTTATCATGGCTACAATGTTATGTTACCATGGTTACCATGTTATGTTACCATGGTTGCCATGTTACACGCAATGTTATCATGTTATGTTACCATGGTTACCATGTTATGTTACCATGTTACACGCAATGTTACTATGGTTACCATGCTATGTGCTGTTTATTCCACGACAAACATAACACGGCTCTTTGATACTTATATATGTGGTTTGCTATGATTATTTTTACTATTTTCTAGCGTAAAACGAAATATGTATTCTTTAATTTGTTTGTTTGTTTGTTTGTCCGTTTGTTTGTTTGTTTGTTTGTTTGTCATTTTGTGGTGGAAGATTAACAATGATCACGATGAATTATAACTACTGTCATTGGGCCTGATGTCCCCATTTCTTTCTCTCTCTACTAGCTATATTTCTCTCTATCTCTCTCAAATGCATCATCGGCACGATCACTAAATCGTACACCCAAACACAGGAAATATGTGCTACTGTCATTGGTAGACTGTAGCTCTATGTAAATCCTGTCCAATTTAGAAGACTCCATCATCCCCAATCTATCTCTCTATCTTTTTTTCAGTTCTCTCTCTCTCTCTCTCTCTCTCTCTCTCTCTCTCTCTATCTCCCTCTCTCTCTATCTCTCTCTCTCACTCTCTCTATCTTTTTTCAGTTCTCTCACTATCTTTTTTTAATTCTCAGCTCTATATTGGCAGTTCATCTCTCTTTTTTCAACTTATCTCTCTTATTACTCCCTTTCTCTCTCTCTCTCCACTATCTATATATCGCTCACCCCACCGCTCTCGATCTAATCAATCTCTCAGTGCTACAATTACAGAGATGCGAGTGGCATTTTTCCGGTCATTTTTCTACCAATACTCGCTTTCTTCTAGCCACGGTGCGTCGACAAACTTTAAAAAGCCTCTAAACAATACAGTAATATTGTCTAAATATAGTCCAAATGTTGCCCGTTCCAGATTGATCCCAAGATATGATTTTAGAAAGACTTGGCAATTGAAACTTTGAAGAAGAACAAAACCCGTGACATGAACAAGTGCATGAACGTTACACATGTGCGATAATATAGTGCAATTCCTTTGCAGTAGTTAGGCTTCTTTCTCTCTCTCTCTCTCTCTCTCTCTCTCTCTCTCTCTCTCTCTCTCTCTCTCTCTCTCTCTCTCTCTCTCTCTCTCTCTCTCTCTCTCTCTCTCTCTCTCTATCTCTCTCTCCATGTCTCTCTCGCTCGCTCTATTCTTGCATACGGGTGAGTCGATAGTCTAAAAATCGGTTACATTTCCCCAAAATAACCTCCGCCATGTGTTGAGCCTTCAATCCTGGCGCTGCCTCATCCCCATCATGCTGTTGGCTCTTGAGCTACCACCCTTTTTTTAGTTCTTTGGTATGTTTGTAGCTTCTTCCCGCTAGTCTTCCGCTTTCCTGTTCCACATTGTTGAGAAAGGGGTGACCCCTTACTGAATATGTTCTAGAATGACCAATATCACTCTTTCCTATGCTATAGATCATCAAACTCCCCTTTCAAACTCCTCTTTCTACTTGAATGTAGTTTGCCAAACTCTAGTTTTCTCGGCCATACACAAACCCTCTGTCAGATAGTAGATACGATCCAAACAGCACGAACCACACTTTGACTAATAAACCCTCAGCCCTGTTTTAGTGAATCTGCTGTACTACAACTTGTAGAAAGAGAGACAATGGATCCTGGAGATGGGAATATTCAGTTAAACTTCCCTATGAGACATGACCGGCCAAAAAAGAGCACCCTACTATCAATAGTCACCGGTTCGTTATATAAAATCTATCATGATATCTTTGTTGTATTGCTATACTTTCTCTCTCTCTCTCTCTCTCTCTTTCTCTCTCTCTCTCTCTCTCTTTCTCTCTCTCTCTCTCTCTCTCTCTCTCTTTCTCTCTCTCTCTCTCTCTCTCTCTCTCTCTCTCTCTCTCTCCCTCTCTATCTATATATCTATTTCCAGGTTCGAGGGATGATGATGAAATGACGCTAGTTGAAAACGAAGAGGTGGAGCACGAGGTGATAACATCAGACCCACCTCCCGGTAAGCAGTTAGTTATGTGGGTATTTTTGTTCAATAATTCTATCATAGTCTGAAATGTTCAGATAATAGGGGAGTTTGTTGAATAAGGGTTCACAAAATGAAAGGGAGCTGTGAAGACTGAAGGAATTGTATTTCCTAGCTTGAGTAAAAAGGGTGCGGAGAATTCTCCACTATAGTTGGGTTTTAATGCCGGAAGAACTGTCAGAAGACCGTATTACGCTGCATCCCCCGTTCCACGTCCACTGCTCCACGGAGCTCCGATTGTTGTGTCACGCCAGCTGTTATGCCGGCCAGGCATTTATTGACTCGTTGATGAAGAATCCATTGAAGTAGAATTCCTTGAAGATTGATCGTATTCTCCAGTCACTGCCACCTGGAGATTGCTTGATTTATCTGGTTTATCTGTTTGTTTCTGTCTCGTGTTTCGTTAAGAGAAGCAGACACTCACACAGGGGGTGCAACACCGCGGTGGCCTTCAACAGTTCACTCCGACAACTTTATTATATTTAGTCGGGCTTATATACAGGGACGACCTGTTACCGCAAATCATTGTGCATAACTTCTCCCAACATGGAATAATTTTGATACCTGGTTCCCTTTGTATTGTAAAAACTATCATATAACAGAGCTAAGCTTCTCTCTGAATGAAGCCTAATCACAAATAGCAGCGGTCGAGCAAGGCAAATAGTTCTATTGTTTGCCGTTATTATTATTATTCAGCAACTCATTATTCTATCCTTCTAGCAGTGCTGTATTTGGAAAAAGGGTGCGGAGATTATTGTACGTCCTTATCCATATTGTTTATGTTCAGCAAATCATTCTTCGAGCAGAGAATTTGAACTTCTACAAAAAATGGGTGCGGAGAACTCTCCACTAGTGAATGATAACCTTTTACACGGGGGATCAACCAGCGCATTACGCTCTTGTTTGCCATTTGGACCTCTGCCTCGAACCCCCGCATGTCGCCGGAGCGGCCGGTGTGACGCGAGTTCGGTTCTCGTCAGCGCTGAACCGAGAACTGAAGTCGTGTCGCAGCGGCCGTTCTGGTGTCATGCGGGGGTTCGAGCTTGATGTCCAAATACAACGAGAGCGAGATTCCACCTTGGTTTCGGGCTTCGAGGTTCAGCCAAGGGGGCGGTTGTTCCACCACAAGTTAGAGAATGAGTGAAGCTTTATACCAGCGTTCTGTTATAGAAACAATCCTTGTGTTTGAATAGAGCAAAGAGAAACGATATATCGTTATTGTTGGGCAGGAAGAACATTCCACGTTCCTAATGGTATATTTATTTACGGTTTAAATTACATTCCTAGTGTTTTTACGGGGGGGGGGGGGGGGGGGGCCAACGAATTTTTTATATATTTCCTTAATTTTGGAATTTTTTATATATATATAAAAATATATAAAAATATATAAAAATATATAAAAATATATAAAGTTATATAAATAATATATAAAAATATATAAAAATATAATAATAATAATAATAATAATAATATAAGTTTTTGTATACCGCCCAGGCAAAACAGGGCCAGCAAACTGAATTTTGACTGACACTGCTCAGCGTCAGAGCGGTATACCTAAATTATAACACCTTCCTTACTTATGACACACACTATTAAAATCTGGATTTAAACACACCATAGATAGACTTTTATTGATGAAAATACGGGCCCCATAAAATACGAACCAACTTAGATAGGCATAAAAATGCTCTCACACTGAATTTAAGCAAAATTACAAAGTCAGCAGCTCTCATGCTACTCAAAGACAGCAGCTCTCAAAGCTATTAAAAAGTCAGCAGCTATTACTGCAAGCCCGGTAAATGTAATGAGGAATAACACTGTCTAAATAAACGTCTGCCTAAGGGGAACACCAAACCCAGACCAGAACAGAACCAGTGACCCAAAGACGAGATGACTCAGGTGCTACTGCTCTCTGGATCAACGAAAGCTTCCTTAAATAGCCGGGTCTTAAGCCTTGTCTTGAAGAGTTCAACAGGGTGAACAGACCTTAACTCCAATGGCAGGGAGTTCCACACTTCCGGCAGGAATACAGAGATCCTCCTCCTTCTTAACTTAGAATTCGCATTTACACTTGAGAGCTTTGGATATTTCAACCTGAAGAAATCTGGAACTGAGGTAGATCGGGTAGGTTTTACAGGTTCAGGATTGTCATCACGAGGGACCAGGTCCATCAGATACTTGGGTGCAGTGCCTCGTACAATCTTGTACGCCAAAAGACATGCCTTGAAAGTCAGCCTCTGCTCAATAGGTAGAATGTGTGCCTCCTTGTAGTATTCTGTGTAGTCATCCTGATGTCCCTTTAGATTGAAAATGAATCGCACACAAGAATTCAGGGTCTTCTGAAGATACCTCAATATCCTCTTAGGTAGTCCATAGTAAAGGATGTTGCAGTAATCAATCCGGGAAATGACCAGTTGCTTGACCAACATAATCTTGGTATCTTTGTCAAGACAAAAATAAACCCTTTTTTCACCCCTTTTACTTTCAAAAAAGGGGATTATTTCCATCTATTGTTCACTTGAATATGTTTCATAGAGTTAATTTAAGTGTTTGAGAGGGTGATAGCTGTTTTACATAATTGAGAATGTGTTCAAAAGTGAAATATGCACTGTCAAAAGTAGAACTGGTGAAGAGAGGTTCCGGCCTAATAATATCTACCAGTTTTGGTGTGATTTCAATCATTTTTTTGTATGTTGATCCGTGCAGATGTACTAGAACTGGTGAAGAGAGGTTGGGATCGCGAAACTAAAAAACAAATAATTTTTGACGTCATTTTGACGTCATGACGTTATTGACGCGACGTCACGATGTTACAAACGTCACATTGATGACGGAAAATCATCAGGATTATCTAGATGAAGATGCTGACCAAGTTTGAGATCAATTGTATGATATTTGATCCCGCTATGGCGAAAAACAGCTTTCTGTTTTCACACTTTCGGCACAATTTTTTATATATTTTTATATATTTTTTATATATTTTTATATATTTTTATATATTCATATGTATTTTTATATATTTTTACAGTCGGACCCCGATTTAGTGGCCCCCGATTTAGTGGCACCCCGATTTAGTGACAGGATTTTTTCCCCCAAAAATTTTTTTTGATTTTTTAAAATTTTTTTTGAAAATTTTTCAAAGGAATACCAGCCACGTCCGAATCGTATTTCGAATCAGTGAATCTTATCACATGTCCTGCTGCTAATTAGACGGTTTGGAACGAACTGATATATGATCCCCATGGGGGCCATTGAATCATAAGTTCACCAAGCGTCAAAATTTCGATTCGATGGGGATCACGTTTCGATTCGTTCCGAACCGTCTAATTAGCAGCAGGACATGCGATAAGATGCACCGATTCGAAACACGATTTGGACGTGGCTGGTATACCTTTAAAAAATTTAAAACTTTTTTTGCAAAATTTTACAGTACGATTGTCAATGCTTTGATCGGTGCTCCCCATAAATTTTGAGAGAAAAAGTTATTTTGAAATTTTGATACTTCCTCACCCGCTTAGGGTGCCCCGATTTGGCATGGTATCACGTATCGGTTCGTTTCGAACCGTCTAATTAGCAACAGGACATGCGATAAGATGCACTGATTCGAAAAACGATTCGGACGGGCTGGTATACCTTTAAAAAATTTAAAACTTTTTTTGCAAAATTTTACAGTACGATTGTCAATGCTTTGATCGGTGCTCCCCATAAATTTTGAGAGAAAAAGTTATTTTGAAATTTTGATACTTCCTCACCCGCTTAGGGTGCCCCGATTTGGCATGGTATCACGTATCGGTTCGTTTCGAACCGTCTAATTAGCAACAGGACATGCGATAAGATGCACTGATTCGAAAAACGATTCGGACGGGCTGGTATAACTTAGAAAATTTTTCACAATTTTTTTGAAAAACTTTTCAACACTACTTTAAACAAATTAATTTGAGTTTGCCGTCAATCGTTCCGATAACTGTGTTAGCATCTATTCTCTAATCTTTTAGATCTCTGTTAGGCCTACTTTAACTTAACTTACGAGTGATATCTGTGAAGAGTTTGTTGTTGGCCGGCGTGCAACGGGTGTTTTAGGATGACCGTTACGAGTAATTATGACATATGTATCACTAAGAGTGATTTTGAAGACGTGTTATCAGGAGAAGTATTTAGCAATGATTATAAGGGTAGTGATTTGTTAGTGTGCCTTGAGAGGGGTGACACTGTTTGTCCGTCGTCTGTCCATAAACCTCAGTTGTGGCATCTTCTCAAAGCCTGCTACAGTATGCTTCCGGCGTCGGCACCGTTTTCTGTTCCTGGAGACCAAACTGATCTGAAAGAGTCGTTTGCAAAACTGCACAAAGATCTGGTTTCGACTATCTCTGCTTTGGTCAAACCTATGGAGAATGGGAAAAGTGATATTGTTGGTGGTGATCCAGAGGAACCGGTTACACCTACGATGAAACACTACGTGAATATTACGACTGGCATCAATGAGGAAGGAGGGTCAGGATTCTGTGCTAAGAAGTGGACTGATGAGGTCAAACCCAAAGTGGAAACTGCGTTGAAGACGATACCGGTGGTGAGATCCAGAGTGAACAGTGACCATACCCGGCTGTATTTCCCTAATGAGGACCAGATGAAGGAAGCGGAGAAAGTTTTGACTCCTCTTGCACAGGACTGTTCGATGTCATTCTTCTCAGAGGAGGCCAAGAAGCTTGAACCGAAAGTGACGATTAATGATTTGAACCCTGATCTACTGGAAAAGGAGACTATCCTGGCAGCGATTTTGGACAAAAATGAGGATATCAGAAAGCTTTATCATGAGGATAAGAAGTTGAAAGTGGTGTTTGTGAGTGAAAGAGACAGGTATGCAGTGATCCAGATGGCTCCAGAGATCCGGAGGCTTTTGTCTAACAACGGTGATAAACTCAACTTAGGTCTTCGACAACATTTTGTCAAGAACAGGTATCATGTGATTCAGTGCTATCACTGTCAAGGATATGGACATATAGCAGGCTCGATCTACTGTCCACAGAAGGAAAATCCTGTATGCTGCTTTTGTGCTGGAACACACCAGACAAAGGAGTGTAGAGCAAAGAAGAACAACGAAACTGGTAAGATGAAGTGTGTAAACTGTTCGGCTGGAGGATCAAGAGAGGATAAGAAGTATGCGAGGACCCATACAGCTTCTAGTATGTGGTGTCCCTCGTACATCAATGAACGTGCACGGCTTATGGAGAGGACTTCAGGTGTAAGCAAAGAGGGAAAAAACCTGTACTGGACGAGGACAAAGGAGGAACTACACAGGAAAAGACTTGGAAGATTGGGACATTAAATGTCCGCTCTCTAGTCAACAAAACTGGAGGTGTTATTTCACATCTGGAAGACGCGGATTGTGATATCTGTCTCATACAGGAAACATTTTTAAAGTCCACTGACACAGGGAAACTCCAGGAAATCAGGGATAATGGATGGGATATCTTCTCATGCCCCAGAGGAGACAGAGGAGGTGGCGGGATCGGAATTCTTTTTCGAGATGGTATAGTTCTTCGGCAGTGTCCGGTAAAGACCAAGTATAAGTCATTTCAAGTTCAAGAAGTTCTCATCAGTGACAGGGACCAACCGAAGAGACTCTGTAACATTTACCGCCCCCCATACACACCGAAGTCAAGACTTACGGAGGCTACTTTCCTATCAGAGTTTGGTGACTACCTTTCTGAGCTTGTTATGAAGCAAGGTACTCCGATTATTGCGGGAGACCTGAATTTCCAGGTGCAAGATGATAACAACTTCTATTCAAGGAAACTGTTGGAGCTCCTGGATTCGTTTGACCTTCAACAAAGGGTACCACTGTTGCCTACTCATAGGCATGGAGGAACCTTGGATCTGGTGATAACTACGAGAGAAACTGCTCTGGATGACATATCCATCTTTCCAAATGGTACTACTTCAGATCACTTCCTGGTGCGGTTTGGGATTCAAGTGAGACCTGACCTGTCTAACTCCCGTCTGAAGAAATCAGTGTTTCGAGAATATGTGGACTACAAGTCAATGGATTTGGAGGGATTTAAAGAGGACTTGAGGAAAGCAGATTTTGAGGAAGGGAGGGATCCAGAGGAGGGTGTTGTGAACTTCTATCGTTGGCTGGAAGGGATAGTGGAAAAGCGAGTACCGAGGAAGCGGGTGAGGACGGGGAAAAAGTTTAAGCCGTGGAGGGATGAGGAACTTAGAGGATTGCTTCGTGAGAGGAGGACTGCAGAACGGTATTGGCGAAAACATGGGACTGAGGATGCAAAGCGGAGATTTAACGATCTGAAGAAACTGTATGGAAATATGGATAAAGAAAAGAGATCACTTTTCATCAAAGAGGACTTGGACGCAGTCAAAGGAGATCCGAAGAAACTACAAAATAAGCTCCAGAAACTCCTGGGAAAGGCTGAAACTATTCTCCCTGAAACAACTAGCACTAAGAGCTTGGCGGATGATTTCTCACAGTTTTTTAGTTCTAAAGTGACTAAAATTCGGAATCAAGTTAACGAAGAACAGCAACAAGCTGGTGACTTTGAGGAACCTGGAAGAAATTGTCATGCAACGTGGAAGGAATTCAGAGAGGTATCTGAGGAGGAACTTGTTTCAATTGTGAAGTCTATGTCAAGTAAACATTGTGACCTTGACCCCTTGCCCACTTGGGTAGTGAAGGAGTGTATACGGGACCTTGCTCCTGTATTGACATCGATAGTCAACCACTCTCTCCAGCAGTCGACAGTAGCAGAATCTCTCCAGAAGGCGATCGTGTTTCCTACTATTAAGAATATCTATGGAGATCGGGAGCTCTCAGTAACTATCGGCCTGTTTCAAACATCCCATTTCTTTCTAAGCTTCTTGAGAAGGTAGTTCTCACACAGCTGAATGACTACCTGGATAGCAATTCTCTTTTGGGCAAGCATCAATCCGGTTACCGTGTTGGGCACAGTTGCGAAACTCTGTTAGCCAGCATGTTTGATGATGTACTAGGCGAGATGGATAAAGGAAATGTAGTAGCTCTTATTTGTTTGGACATGAGCGCTGCGTTTGACACAGTGGATCACGGAAAGTTGTTGGAGGTGTTGCAGAATCGGTTTGGAGTGGATGGTGATCCTCTTCAATGGTTTAAGAGCTACCTGAGTTCGAGATCATTCAGAGTCTCAGTCGGTGATTGTCTCTCGGATACCCTGGCCTTACTATGTGGAGTACCCCAGGGGTCCCTTCTTGGTCCAATTTTGTTTCTACTTTATATTGAAGCTGTGCAAGATATTGTGGAACCTTATGGTCTTCGGATAAAGCTATATGCGGATGACTCCCAGCTCTATGTGAGTCTGGTCCCTACGGATTCTACTGGCTGGTCTGAGGCAAAGGTGGATATTGAGGAGTGTTTGGCGAGGGTAAAGAGGTGGATGGTAGGACAGTGGTTAAAATGCAACGAGGCTAAGACAGAATTCATCCTGCTTGGAAAGCGCAGTTCGTTAAGTAAAGTCTCTTTTGATCCAGTCATCAGCTTTGGGGGAACGGAAATTTTCCCTAGTGAATGCAGTGGAACGGATGGTAAAACCCTGGGAATTCTCTTGGATCACAATCTAAATCTCGAACGTCAGGTTAATAATGTGAGGAAACAGTGTGGACTGGTATTACGGAACCTATGGCAACTACACAAATGTTTTGATGTCACAACAAAGATAATGTTGGTCAAACAATTGATCATTTCGAGGATTGACTACAGTAACATTCTGTATTATGGACTTCCTGGCCGAGTTCTCAGTGGGCTCCAGAAACTCCTTAACGCCTGTGTTCGCTTCATATTCAACATCCATGGGCACCAAGAGGATTACATGGAATACTTCAGGAAGTGTCATATTTTACCGATCTCCTACAGGCTGGACTTCAAAGCCTGTCTAATCGCCTACAAGATAGTCTATGGAACAGCACCCCGTTACCTCCAGGAAATGGTGCCACTTGATGACAGTTGGGGTCTCTCCAGGACAACAAGGATGACTAATGTTACTGATCCGTACAGATTGAAACACCCGAAGATGACCAGTATCAACGCCAACTCTAAGTTGAGACGCAGGAGACTATCGGTATTTCTACCTAATGTTTGGAATGGACTACCCCTTGAGCTTAGGTCAATCCCCAAGGTCGAAACCTTCAAAGCCCGCCTGAAAACACATCTCTTCGTTGGTGCATTTGGAGTGGGTGATGGGGAACCCATGGCTGAGTTGTAATGTTTGTTGTAGTTGTGGGGCCTGCGGGCAATCAGTGTCAACCTCTCTCTAGCCATGTTATTATTTCACTACCTAGTATCCTTTTTCCTAGCAGGTGTAAGTAAAGTGTGTTTTAAATTTATAGCTACAGGTTTATGGGACCAGTTTATCCTTCAGTTTTATATGTCCAGTTAATTTAGTCTTACAATATATTGTTCTTTTTCAACCAGAGTGTTCGTGTGTGTCATATATATTTAATCGAGGATATACCGCTCTGATGACTCGACGGAGCATCGCCAATATTTTGACATGTTTCCGTCGGGTATGGGCGGTATACAAGCGCGGAATATTATTATTATTATTATAGTTTTCTATTTCTAATCAGAAATGATCATGTAATCAATACATAAATATTGCATATAACAGTTAGAGGTGTCATTAGTCTTAGTATAGCATTTTGGGCATAAAATAGGTTTTTATGGGCCAAATATGGCTCGCCCCGATTTAGTGGCACCCCGATTTAGTGGCAGGATTTCTTTCCCCCGAGGATGCCACTAAATCGGGGTCCGACTGTATATATTTTATATATATTAATATATAAAAAATTATGTTTTTTTTTCCAAAAAAAAAGGTATATAAAATATATAAAAATATATAAAAAATGAGCGTTGGCCCCCCCCCCCCCGTTTTTACAAAGCTCCTGGTGTGCTTTTCGTGCTAAAACAACTGTCATTTCCTGTATAGAGCTTCCTCAGCTTGGCACAGTACACTACACGCCATTATTAAATACTTTAGTCATGCATATTGTACGGTTTTTTAGATCAAAATGTTAAACTTCGCATCGATCCATTGAGTAGTACTGCTTAATGTTCAGTTGTTGTACTTGGCATCAGTGTGGTTCACCGCCATTTAATTTCATGGGAGGGTTCCGTTGATCAACTTTTATCTGGCTATCCATATCATATTGTTATTGTTCAGCAAATAATTTTTCGAGCAGAGAATTTGAACTTCTACAAAAAAGGGTGCGGAGAACTCTCCACTATTGATTCTTAACCTTTTACACGGCGCATCAACCAGCGCATTACGCTCTTGTTTGCCATTTGGACCTCTGCCTCGAACCCCTGCATGTCCCCGGAGCGGCCGATGTGACGCGAGTTCGGTTCTCGTCAGCGCTGAACCGAGGACTGAAGTCGTGTCGCAGCGGCCGTTCTTGCATCATGCGGGGGTTCGAGAATGATGTCCAAATAGGCCAAGAGCGAGTTTCCACCTTGGTTTCGGGACCGAGGTTCAGCCAAGGGGGCGGTTGTTCCACCATAAGTTAGAGAATGAGTGAAGCTTTATACCATCGTTCTGGTATAGAAACAATCCTTGTGTTTGAATAGAGCAAAGAAAAACGATATATCGTTATTGTTGGGCAGGAAGAACATTCCACGCTCCTAATGGTATATTTATTTACGGTGTAGATTACACCTAGTTCCTAGTTTGTTACAAAGCTCCTGGTGTGCTTTTTGTGCTAAAACATCTGTCACATCCTGTATAGAGCTTCCACAGCCTGGCACAGTACAGTACACGCCATTATTAAATACTTTAGTCATGCATATTGTACGGTTTTGTAGTAGATCAAAATGTTAAACTTCGCATCGATCCATTGAGTAGTACTGCTTAATGTTCAGTTGTTGTACTTGGCATCAGTGTGGTTCACCGCCATTTAATTTCATGGGAGGGTTCGGTTGATCAACTTTTATCTGGCTATCCATATCATATTGTTATTGTTCAGCAAATAATTTTTTGAGCAGAGAATTTGAACTTCTGCAAAAAGGGGTGCGGAGAACTCTCCACTATTGATTCTTAACCTTTTACACGGCGCATCAACCAGCGCATTACGCTCTTGTTTACCATTTGGACCTCTGCCTCGAACCCCTGCATGTCCCTGGAGCGGCCGATGTGACGCGAGTTCGGTTCTCGTCAGCGCTGAACCGAGAACTGAAGTCGTGTCGCAGCGGCCGTTCTGGTGTCATGCGGGGGTTCGAGCTTGATGTCCAAATACAACAAGAGCGAGATTCCACCTTGGTTTCGGGACCGAGGTTCAGCCAAGGGGGCGGTTGTTCCGCCATAAGTTAGAGAATGAGTGAAGCTTTATACCATCGTTCTGGTATAGAAACAATCCTTGTGTTTGAATAGAGCAAAGAGAAACGATATATCGTTATTGTTGGGCAGGAAGAACATTCCACGCTCCTAATGGTATATTTATTTACGGTGTAGATTACACCTAGTTCCTAGTTTGTTACAAAGCTCCTGGTGTGCTTTTCGAACTAAAACATCTGTCACATCCTGTATAGAGCTTCCACAGTAACATAGTACTGCACTACACGCCATTATTAAATACTTTAGTCACGCATATTGTACGGTTTTGTAGATCAAAATGTTAAACTTCGCATCGATCCATTGAGTAGTACTGCTTAATGTTCAGTTATACCTTGGCAGCTGTTATCAGTGTGTGGCTCACCGCCATTTTGTTTCATGGCAGGGTTCGGTAGATCAACTTTTATCTGGCTATAAAATATATACCCTCCTTTACTTGTCCAGGCCAGCTCCTCCCAAGCAGCACATGTGTCCCATGTCTCGTCACGTGACCCATATCATATCACTTTCACATACAAATGACAAATGCCCCTCTCTGTTCAGGCCCTCCTGCCAAGCAGCACCATGGAAAAGGGAAGAGTAAGAAGAAGAAGAAGCTGACCCCGCACCTGGATGAGGATGTGGATCAGGAGATGGAGTTTAAAGATTGTGATGATGGTGTTGGTGGTTACCATGGTGACGGTGGTGGTTACCATGGTGACGGTGGTGGAGGGGTGACGTTTGTTAACCCAATCCATGCTCACAGGGTGGGTGCTGATGGGAAGATCATCTCTACACCAACAGATACAGGTAAATACACGCAATACACGTACGTACCATGTGCTTTTTACCTTCTCAAGAGTGAGTTAACCGTTGATTCTCTGTCTGGCGCCGCGACCCCATCTGAGCGCACTGAGAATCAAATGCGCCGCCATACAGGTTAACCGTTGATTCTTGAGACAGCTAATCCCTCTCCAACACAGGTGCTAAAGAGCAGAGCAAGACTACCATATTGAAGATGCCCTCTGCAGCTGCTACTGCTGGTGTCCAGTCTCTGAAACAAATCCAGCAGACAATCAAGGCAGAGGCAGGGAAACTGGGGGATAAAATAGCTCCAAAATCAGAGTCACAAAAAGAGGAGGAAAAGCGCCAAGAAAAGGAGGCCATACAAAATAGAATATCTGAGGATGTAAGTATGTATCGGAGCTAATGTTATGTTATGTGTGTGTGGGGGATTCCCTATTGGATTACGACCCCATGTGATGTTGTGTGTGGGGTGCCATATCCCACGACAACACAACAAACTAAGACAGCAATAAATAGTTGTCACTGTGACACGTTATGGCGCGAATCGGAAAATAACCGTTCTGATCTGTTTAGGTTGAAAAAGACCAAAAACAAAGGGAGGAGAGTGGTGACACGTATACGGTAGACGATGCTATAATTCTTATGGGAATGGGCAGGTTGGTTTTTACTTATTTTCTGTCTGTGTCTGTCTGTCTGTCTGTCTGTCTGTCTGTCTGTCTGTCTGTCTGTCTGTCTGTCTATCTGTCTGTCTGTCTGTCTATCCGGGTGATGTATTATTGTATTCCAGGTACCAGATAGTCTGGTTTATCTTGCTGGGACTCAGCTCTATGGCCCAGGCAAGTGAGATAGCGCTGGCAAGTGTCATCCTCAGTAATCTCATCTGTGATTGGGATCTCACAGTGATGCAGGTAGGTGTGTGTGAGTGTAGGTGTGAGTTGCCATGGCAACGTATCTCTTCAGTTGCCATGGCAACATACCTCTTCAGCTGCTATGGCAACATACCTCTTCAGTTGCCATGGTAACATAATTCTTCAGTTGCCATGGTAACATAATTCTTCAGTTGCTATGGTAACATAATTCTTCAGTTGCCATGGTAACATAATTCTTCAGTTGCCATGGTAACATACCTCTTCAGTTGCCATGGTAACATACCTCTTCAGTTGCCATGGAAACAATACCCCAGTGTCCCACTACTGGCACTGTACCGTACGACGTACGTGCCACTAATTAGTGCCACAGTGAGGTGTCTGACTAATTCAAGTGTGTATTTAGGCGTCCCTGATTCCTGCCCTTATCCTGCTGGCTGCAGTACCGGGCGGCTACGTGGGCGGTGTGATGGCGGATAGGAGGGGCCGGAAAACTGTGATTATTGTTGGACAATGGATTATACTGAGTGAGATATGTGATAGGGGCATGTTGTGTGTGTGAATGCGGGGAATTTTATATAAGGTCATTTATTTTAAATTTATTCAATATTCATCAACCAACTTTTGAGCCATTAAAACAGTACGGACTATCTCGAAATGGATCCCACTAACTCCACGACCCACACATCCCCCTTGCCCCTAAGAGAGGTTTTTTCATGATCGACTGTGGCTTCATATATCACATCCCTAACACTTATCTTCCATCCCAGTTTTTGGTGTTCTCAGCGCCTTCATGAGATCATACCGGTCATTCGTTCTGATACGGATGGTGGTAGGTTTTGGGTTTGGTATCGTCACATCCCTGGTAATAGTCCACGTCAGTGAGATCTCACCTCCCAAATACCGGGCCTACAGTGTCGCCATCAACGTCTTTATGTGGTCGGTAAGTGAGTTATACCCCTTTACCATACAGTACAAATACCTACCATAACAATAGAAATACCTCCAATACAACTCTAAACTATCAACTCCCTTGCGTGTATGTAAGGGGGAGGGCCATCTTGCCCAAACTAGGGCCACTCAGGAGCAACAATACCAATTGAATACCTAATTTACATATCACATCCTGCAGGTTGGTGATTGTTACGTGGTTCTAATGGGGTACTACTCAGTTGACTATGGGTGGTCTGTGGTTGTGCTTGCTGCTTGTGTTCCTGCACTGGTCATGTGCGTTATAATTCTATTCCTGGATGAGTCACCCCGGTATCTTTCTATCTCTGATAATGTAAGTTTTTAAACTTATCGAAATTCCCAACCTGCCTCTTTCCACGAGTCAAACCCCCCCCCCCCTCCCCCAAATTCAATCACCCATCCACCCACTTCTTAATCATTCTCCACCCGACTGCATCCCATTTTAATCAGGATTTATTGCTTGTTTCATTGTAGGTTCACGAAGCAGAGAGGATTCTAGAAAAGATAGCCATGATAAACTACAGTAAACTACCACCCGGCAAACTCACGGCTGTCGCAGGTGCTGTAATATGACACTCATTTTGAGAGAATCCTTTATTTGGTTATTTGCATAAATTCTGGCAACCAAGAATACAGCTACGTACCTACATAGTTTGGTGATGAAATCCCCTATTATTATTATATTAGGCCCTATTATGTTCGCAGCGTGGCTAGTGTAGGGGTGACTGCGTCACCAACTACTTACATTGTATGATTTTCAGAACCGGAGCGAGGGAATATAAGGGAGATGTTCAATGAGAAGTACAGGAAAAACACCCTCCTTCTTTTATTCACCGTATTCGCAGCAAATCTTGTTTACTACGGGAACATCTTCAGCCTTCCCTACCTGTTCAAGGTAAAATGTTTTAGTATTTTAACGTTAGTAGGCTGAATAGTGAATTGGTGACATGGACACCTAGATGCGAGATCGACGTCGCGTGCGACTGAGATCGATCAGAGCGAGAATAGGTAACAATGGTACCAAAACAGTGAAGGGGGCCGGGACCACTAAGGGGCCACATAGGCCAGGGGACTCCTCAGCTGGTCTCGCGAGTCCGTGTTTAGATACTTTTAATGGGTTAACACTTCCAGTTCCACATCACCAAATACCTTGCCTTGTTCGACCCTCCTTCCCCACGCCCCTTATAAAATAAAACAAAAAGGGTTTGAACAAAACAACAAAAACCACCCCCTATCTCAGGATGAGTATTGTTCTATGGGAAATGTGACGTCACTCAACGTCACCTTCATAGACAAAGACTGCACCTTTAGTCAGAGAGAACTGCTGGCAACTCTCCAGGTTTGTTTGTCTGTTTGTTTGTTTGTATGTTTGTTTCTTTGTTTCTTTGTTTCTTTGTTTCTTTGTTTCTTTGGTTGTCTGTTTGTTTCCTCTGTTTGTCTGTCTGTCAGATTGTACTTGGAATCTGATTTACTCATATTGAATACTCCTCTCTCCAGGTTTCGGCTGCTGAATTCCTTTCAATACCCCTCTTTGCGTTACTGGTGGAGAAATTGGGGAGGGTAAAAAGCGGCATGTTGCTGGGTAAGTACTAAGTACTGCTGCAGCTCGACCCTCTTTCCGTGAGCGCCACGGAAATGTAAAGGAGGGTTAGAACAAGTGCTCCCGACCATCTCTCTGATTAGAAGTGAGATACTAATTCCTCCAACGCTCAGGTGTTGCAACTGCATTTTTCACCACACTCTGTGTTCCCTGTTTGGGGCTGGTACTATTCCAGGGGGAACTGTTCCTGCAAAGGATGGTTGTCAATGCCTGGTTACTCCTAGTCTTTATCTACTCCCCCGAACTGTATCCAACCTACATTAGGAGGTAATTGGGGGGTAATTAGGATGTAATAAGGAGGTAATTAGGAGGTAATCTCTATTATAATTTGGAGATGTCGCGTGATGGTCGTTCGTTCAGTGCGTTTCTACGCGACAGTGCTCCTTCATAAAACACTTTATGTGGCCAAAGCTGTGAAGCTGATATTTACATTTTTGGAACTTCCAGTGGAAGTTTGTTAATATTTTCGAATGACTTTTAACATGCCAGTCTCCATAGTTACCAATTCAGTTGCCATGGCAACCGTGTTATTGACGTTGAAAGGGGTGAAAAGAACCACCCGGCGAAGCCGGGTGGGTTATCAAAAAGCCCTTACTTGAGGCGCACCCAATGGGTGCGCTAGTCTCTATTATAATTTGGAGATGAACGTCGTGATGGTCGTTCGTTCAGTGCGTTTCTACGCGACAGTGCTCCTTCATAAAACGCTTCATATGACCAAAGCTGTATAAGCTGTCATTCACACTTTGGAACTTCCAGTGGAAGTTTGTTAATATTTTCGAATGACTTTTAACATGCCAGTCCCCATAGTTACCAATTCAGTTGCCATGGCAACCGATTTATAGACGTTGAAAGGGGCAAAAAGAACCAACCGGCGAAGCCGGGTGGGTTATCAAAAAGCCCTTACTTGAGGCGCACCCAATGGGTGCGCTAGTTAGGATATAGTTATGTAGCATGACATAGGACCGTCGGGGTCAAATCGGGATTATTTCGATTAAGTTGCTCTTCTTTCTTATTGTAATTGTCACAACCAAAACCCCATTTATTTTCATAGCGCTGCCTTTGGTTTGATAATGGTATTCTGTAATCTCGGGGGGATGTTCTCCTCCCTAATAGTGTATGATGTGGGACTGGACTACAGTTTCAGAGCAATGTTCCTCTTCCTATGTCCCTTTGCAGTTTCGGGGGCAGTGGCAACGTTTTACTTTAAGTAAGTATCGGGGGCAGTGGCAACGTTTTACTTTAAGTAAGTATCGGGGGCAGTGGCAACGTTTTATTTCAAGTAAGCGTTGATTCTGGTCATGGTCCAGTCTATAAATTTTAACCAATAGTATATCTTGAAGTTGTATATCCCGATCCTTGTTAATTATCATACTATTTGTCTCACACTCACTGCCCTCTCCCAACCACTGCAAACCACTACTGCAGGGACGAGACGAAGGGTATCATATTGACAGACAACAAGGAACGGCCTGACACTGAGATGAAGGAAGTAAAGAAGAAGGAAGATCCGTGCTGTGGGAGACAACCTGTTTCACCATATTGAGGGAGAGACGTGGGGATGGTGGTGGGAGACAACCTGTTTCACCATATTGAGAGAGAGACGGGGTGGTGGTGGTGGTGGGAGACAACCTGTTTCCCCGTATTGAGAGAGAGACGGGGTGGTGGTGGTGGTGGGAGACAACCTGTTTCCCCGTATTGAGAGAGACGGGGTGGTGCTAGTGGTGGTGGGGAGAGGTTGAAGTGAGTAGGTTGAAGTGTGTTAGAGACTCTTGGACTTTTAGAAATTATTATGATGCTGTTTCATAAACAAATGCAATTAAATTTTAATAAGGAATATAAGAGACAAATGACTTAGTTGTGCGAACCGTTGTTGAGAAGAGAACCGTGTCTCTCAGTCATAGGCTAGGAGTTGTCTGAAACTGAAAGGATAGGAGATAGTGATAGAGGTGTGTTTTTGTTTTGCAGTTTGCTATTATTTGATTTTGAATTTGATGTTGAATGTTTGCTTTATTTCAGTTATAAAGATTTCAAACTCAGACTATCAATTACTGAATAACTTGACAATGAACGCCATATTGTACAGGATGTCCCACCAGTTTGTGAGGGCGTACGGCCAGATAACCTGGAAATGTCGGTTTAATACAATGTTTGTAGCGCGCGAAGTTCTTTCAAATAAAGGGCCAAATAGATCCGCGCCGCGCGCTCAACTGTAGCTATTTTATTTTTTTATTTAAATTTGTCATTTTCCAAGATGGCCGTTTTCACTTGGCATGCGCTGCAGACCCCAAGTGCGCGCGTTTTCCACGGCTTTGAGGGCCTGTAGCATAGGCCAACGTTTTCACTTTAAAACTTTTTTAATTCTTTTCTACAATTTTCACTAACTGTTAACATGCTAGAAAATGCACTTTGGCCATTATGTAAATGTAATATAATCATTTATATATACCACTTTATAGTGTAAAATAATGGAGCACGCACCAACAGCCTACGCTTGACATACTCTCTCACTTTCAAAAGTGGTACAGATACAAAACACGAGCATAACAAAACACGAACATACAAACACGAACATAAACACGAACATACAAATCACGAAAATACAAATCACGAACATATACCACGAACATTCAAAACACGATCATAACAGTTACTAGAACATCGGGACAAATAAATAGACCAACAAATCAACCCACCGACAAATAAATAGACCAACTAATCAACCCACCGACAGACCACCAAAGTCAAACAAACTGTACAAATAATGCAAACAATAATTAAATAAATTAGCTGTCCTTCAAACATGCAGTCCTTGAGAGTATGTATTTCGATACAGAGTTTTTTCGGTGGATATTATTGTCTGGACATACAAGGCATAGTTTTTTATCGAGAAAAACGTTTAAAACGGAGTGTATGGTCTTCACTCTTCTTTCTTCGGCCTCTCTCAGCCAGTCTGCAACCTCATCTACTCAACTCTACACAAACTCGAAAGGCCAAGATACGTTTAAACAAAACACACACAAAGAATCTAAAATACTCTGTCATGGGTGGTCCCTCTACTAAGTCTCAGGTAGATGTAGGAAGGAATGTAGATGTAGGAAGGAGTGTATAGTAGGTGTAGTAGGACATAGGTATAGTGGGATGGAAGGGAGTGGAAGTCTGGAATTTGGACTAGTGCATAAGCCATTAGGGCGTGGTGGCAATGAATACCGAATAGTGATAGGTGAGACAGGACACGGGAACCCAGGAAAGGACCAAGCAAGGGAGGCAGACCATGTGTAGTCCCAACTGAAGCCAGACAAGAGATAAGCAATTTGGAGAATTAGAAGCTGTAGCCTGGAGGAGGACAAGGATACACTGCACAACTTAATGGAAAAATGTGCCCTGGAAAGGATGAGGGTGTGCAGGTGCTGGAAAGATGGTGCTGTGCAGACGCCAGACATACCAAAATGACCCAGGAAAGCAAGGAAGCAAGTAGAAACCAAGGAAAACCAGTAGTAACCATAGGAACCCAGTAGAAACCCAGGAAAACCAGTAGTAGCCATTATAGGAACTCAGAACCCAGGATGTAGAAATAAGAGGGAAACTCAGAAGACAGGTAGATTTCAATAACCGACTAACCACTTCTAAGAACAACCGAAACTTTCAATGAATAGATGATGTTTCAGGTACTTTTTGAACTCTGCAACAGAGGCTGATTCTCTTAGGAGTCGTGGTAGACTGTTCCATACGACTGGACCAGCTATAGAGATACCACGTTTAGTAACATTGTGTCGAAGCTTGAGGCTACAGTGTATTTTCTCTTCCAACAGGGTACTATCGTCGTCCGCTCTTAGTCCAATCTGTTTTCTCTGCCTCATTCCAACATCATCCTTCAAGTATTCTGGAGTCTGACCATGAACTACATTGTACATCAAGAGAGCGATTTTATATCGAATCCTCGCATAAATAGGTAAAAAGTGGAGTTCCTTGCTTAGTGCTGTTATTCCCCTTCTCTTCTTCCAGTTGAATACGTAACGTATGGCCGAGTTCTGCACTTTCTGCAGGCGCTTTAATTGCGATTTGTTAATACTGTAGAGAAGTGAGTTACAAAAGTCAAGTTTTGAGTGAACGAAAACGTTTACCATCCGGATCCTCGAGTCCTTGTCCATCATTCCCCCTACTCGCCAAAGGTTGTTCAGGTAACCCATACATCCCCGTACCACATGCGAGGAGGGTAAAGCTGGGTCAGGTGATTCGGGGCCCTCCGACCTGATGGGAGTCTCGGATCTGGTGTCATTTAATCGCAGAGTTATTTCTGGCCAACACATCCCTGGTGTGGCCGCTCCGGGTTCTTTTAGTTCCTTTAGTTCTTTTAAGCCAATTAATGCAGTCCGTAATCATTTTCATCTGGCAACTTGGAATGTTTTATCTCTACAGTCATCATCCTCTAAGTTGTACGAATTATCAAACGCAGTTTCATCTTTCCAACTTGACGTTTTGCTTCTCACAGAAACGCACTGGCCTGGTACGGAGGTTATGACCCTGGATAACGGGCATCTTTTTATTAACTCTGGCAGGGCAGATGGTTTGAGGCGGCAAGGTGTTGGGTTGGTGTTATCAAAATCTGTCAAGAAGTCCTTAATTTCCTACAGTCCCTTCTCTGAGCGCATCATGGCAGCCCGACTGCACACCAAACATGTTAATATCTCCCTTGTTATTGCATATGCTCCAACCAATGATAAGGATGACGCGGTCAAGGAGGAGTTCTACAACCAGTTATCATCGGTTTTGGATAGGCTTCCTCGGCAGGACGTGGTCTTCTTGGGCGGGGATTTCAACGCGAGGGTTGGTGGCGGGCACTCTCTCCACCAAGTTTCTAATGACAACGGTGAGCGGTTGGAGGATTTGTGTGGGATTCATCAGTTGTCTATTGGTGGGAAGATGTTCCCTCATAGGGATCACCACAAGGGAACCTGGAGATCTCCTGACGGTACCACTGTGACGCAGATAGACCATCTGTGTGTCGGCAACAAGTGGCGAAGTTCTCTGTTGGATGTTAGGGTCCTAAGGAGTGCAGACATCGGGTCTGATCACTACCTGGTTCGGGGTAAGGTTAGGATCCGGCTGAGTGCAGCTAAGAACTGTAGGAAACCGGTCAGGGAGGTTCCAGCTATAGAGAATCTCAGGAAGGGGTGTGATGAGACACGCACGGAATACAATGTCTCTCTCCGGAACAGGTTTGAATCTCTGGAGCCTGAGGAAAGTCTGGAGGGTCAGTGGCGGCAACTTAAGGAGGTAATCGGTGAGGTGTCACTGGAGGTCCTGGGAGCGCGGCCGAAACGGATTCGTCAGCAGCACTTGTCTCTGGAGACTCGAGACCTCATCGCCCAGCGTGCTGAGCTGAAGAAGAATGATCCCGAGGGTGGATCTGAGTACTCTAGGCTTAATAAGTTGGTCAAGAAAGCAGCACGGGTGGACGATGAAAGGTGGGCGGATAGTTTGGCGTCTGATCTGGAGGATGCTGCGGTGCACGGGCGGCAGAGGGAACTTTGGCAGCACATGAAAGATCTGTCAGGTGTGAGGAAACGCGGCGGTACTGCTGTTCGTGATAGGAACGGTGAACTCATCGCTGATCCTGTTCAACAGCGGGAGCGCTGGGCGGAGCACTTCTCTGAGCTGCTAAACCCCCCTGTAACTACATCACAGCTCTCGGATCTGGATGGTCTGGAGGTGGACCCGTGCTTTGAGGATCTTGGTGAGGATGATCCTCCGCCTTCTCGTGGAGAAGTTTTAGTGGCACTGAACAGGCTCAAAAACCATAAGAGTCCTGGCGTTGATGGGATCTCGAACGAACAGCTACGGTATGGCTCGTCCGGTCTTGTTGGCCCCCTTGTGGATCTGTTTGGTGGAGTCTGGAGGGAGGAGAAGGTCCCGGAGGAGTGGTTAAAGGGTGTCATCTCGGTGATTCCCAAGAAGGGTGACGCCAGTGTGTGCTCAAATAATAGGGGCATCACTCTGCGATCTACCACTTCCAAGCTGTTCCAGATAATTATGCTGAACAGGTTGTCTTCTGGTCTTGAATTGGCACTTCGAGAGAATCAGTGTGGATTCAGACGTAACCGGTCTTGTGTGGATCAGATTTATTCCCTCCGTACCATCATCCATCAGTGTATAGAATATAATGTACCGTTGTATATAAACTTTATTGACTTCAAATCAGCATTCGATTGTATTAACAGGGATTTTATCTGGGCCGCATTTCGCCATTATGGTCTTCCAGAGAAGTATGTCCGGATAATTCGAGCATTCTTCGACGGTACTATGAGTGCAGTGAAACATGACGGGGAGCTCTCCGGCTGGTTCAGTGTCCTCAGTGGTACCGGTCAGGGCGACATTCAGGGTCCACCAGTCTTCAACATCGTGATTAACTGGGCGGCTCAGCTTGCTGAGTCCAACAAGACTGTCTCCAGGGGTCTCACTCTTCACGGCGCTGAGAGTGATGAGGGTGGGGAGTGGATCATGGATCTCGACTATGCTGATGACATGGCTGTAATGGATGATACTGAGGAAGGGCTCCAGGAGTCAACAGATTTGCTGGTAAAATACGCAGGGTACGCTGGTCTGAAGATTAATGCGAAGAAGACCAAAGTTGTGGCTTTTTCAAAGGGTCTTAGCCAGCGCCCATTTTCAGAGGTGGATACGGTCGGCATCTCTGTGGAGGGTAATCCGGTTGAGCAGGTTTCCAGTTTTACCTATCTCGGATCGGCGTTGTCCTCTGACGGTACCATCGACAAGGAGCTTGGTATCAGGATAGGGAAGGCTTACAGTGCATTCAGTATGCTTTGTAGGATCTGGTACAACCGTAACATCAGGACCTGTACCAAGATCAGGATATACAGAGCTGCTGTTCTGACAGTTCTTCTCTATGGTTGTGAGGCCTGGACAACTACTCAGGTCCAAGATCGCCGGGTGGAGGCGTTCCACCAACGGTGCCTGCGTAGAATCCTGAGAATACAGTGGTTTAGGAGAGTATCTAACAGGGAGGTACTGGAGAGGGCGGGGATAGAACCAATCTCGAAGTTCATTGGCAATGGGAGACTCCGCTGGTTTGGACACCTGATTAGAATGCCTGAGGGTAGGGTGCCCAACAAACTCTACCACTGGGTGCCTAGTCATGGGAGACGTTCCAGAGGAAGACCGCGTAAAACCTGGTCCTCCTGTGTGCTGAATGATTATCGAGACGCTACGGGTCAATCCCAGTCTCTCCGTGCAATTACTAACACTGCAGAGAACAGAAATGAGTGGAGACAGCTCACGTCATTACGAGCGAGGATACTTGGAGCCGGCCACTCGAATGATTGAGGAGACCGTACCAAGTATCAAGTAAGTACCACATGCGAAACATGCTTATCCATTTTCAATTTGTCGTCGAATATAACGCCAAGGTTCCTTGCATATGATGAGGCCTCAACCACTTGATCGAAGAGCTGTATTTCCTTTGGATTGTCACCACGGTCATGTATTGATTTTATGATCATAACCTCAGTCTTTCCAGCGTTTAACTTCAGCCGGTTTCGAGCCATCCACTTCTGGATATCCGCTAAGCAGACATTGAGTTTAGCTTCGGTTGCACTGAAATCCTGGGTTTTGAAGGAGCAATATAATTGGGAATCATCGGCATAAAGATGTATCGTCATACCGTGGTTCCTAGCAATTTGCTCCAACTCTTTGGTGTAGAGAATGAACAAAATTGGCCCAAGAATACTCCCCTGGGGTACCCCTATCTTTACAGCACGCTCTGTTGATGTCACATTTCCAGAGGGGGGGGTCCGGGGGTATAAAAAGTCACTTTCGGTATCTGGTCCGGCTCGAAGAGCCGGACCAGATGACATACTCGGAATCGATTTTGCGCGCGCTGTTAGGGAGAAAATTGAGGTTAACTTTTAGCCCAAAATCAATGTTAACCTCTCTAATTCTTAGAGATCAGGTATTGAAACAATAAAAACTGTTCTAAAAGTAAGGTATCACTAAGGAGAGCATGTGTGAGCAATTTTATGGTGCTATACCTGGTAGTTCTTTAAATTTAGAGGTTAACATATTTCACCAAAAAGTAGCCTTTTGGTGAATAACTTGGAACATTTTTACGAATCGCCACTACATTCAGCTCATAAACGGCTAAGAGTTGGGCCTTGAAATTTGGCAGGCATGATCCTTAGATAATAAACTGTGCTTTGAGTGTAACGATTTTTTATTGGAGCCTCCGTTCCCAAGATATTGAGGTTAACGTCTAAAAAATATCAGATGTGGAATATGTTAACCTCAATATCTTGGGAACGGAAGCCTCAATCAAAAATCGTTACACTCAAAGCACAGTTTATTATCTAAGGATCATGCCTGCCAAATTTCAAGACCCAACTCTTAGCCGTTTATGAGCTGAATGTAGTGGCGATTTGAAAAGTAAGGTGTGAAAAAAGACCAAAAAGGTTGTTTTTTGGGCGATAAGTTAACCTCAAATATCCGAACAACTATATGGCTTAGACCTCTGAAACTTTAAACATTTGGTCTCCTTGATCAGATCTATCGATTGGTACCATTTTTATCTGTGAAGGCGACATAAATACAAGATTTTTGAGGTTAACTTACATTTTCGGTCAAAAGTTAACCTCAAAAAACAAAGCTTCCTGATACACTTGGTGCGCAGCTAACCTACCCAAAAGTTTCCTACCACCGAGTTACATCATATATGTGAACCTCAGAAAAGTACATTTTTTGACCCTCGGACCCCCCCCTCTGGCCTTAACTGACGCTGTTCTCCCGGTAAGGTAAGAACGGAACCATTTGAGAGCTGTTCCGCATATTCCATAACGTTTCTCAAGTTTCTCAAGTAACGTATTATGATCGATGGTATCAAAAGCGGCACTCAAGTCAAGAAGAAGAAGGACTGCTTTCGAATTGTCATCTGTTATGAGCAGTAGGTCATCAAGGATTTTAACCGTTGCTGTTTCCACGCTATGACTTTTCCGGTATGCTGACTGAACTTTACCTAGTAATCCATTTGACTCTAGATAATGTGTTAGTTGGAGTGCCACCGCCTTCTCAATCAGCTTGGACACAAAACTCAGATTGGACACGGGTCGATAATTCTTTAAGTCATCTTTGTCTCCATCCTTTAGTTTGAACGCTGGTCTAACAAGAGCCTTTTTCAATTCAGACGGGAACTCGCCAGTGGTAAGACTTGTGTTCACCATCTCAGCCATGACTTCTATCAACTCTGGCAAAAGCTGCGATACCATAGAGGTTGGAAGAGGGTCTAGGTCGCAGTGTTTATAGGCCATGGAGCGAATTATCTTGGTCAACTCTTCATCCTTTAGCTCTTGAAACTGATCTAGTTTACAACTTATCTCAGCATGTGGTAATTCCGGAGGAGGGCCCAGTTTTTCAGCATCTTTCTCAATAGTTTCATAGATATCATCCACTTTCTTCTTGAAATAGTTGGCGAAGGCTTCAGCCAGTTCTGCATCCTCGAAGCCGCTCGGCCTTTCTTTAGGAGTCTTGTCTCTTCCTAGTAAGTAGTTAGTTAACCTGTAAAAGGCGGCGGCATTGTCTTTGGAGTCGTTAATCTTCTTGTAGAAAAAGTCTTGCCTAGTCGTCCGGATGGCTGAGCTTGCTTCTGCATTCGCTCTCTTGAGTTCATACAGTGCCGTCAGGACATCTCCAGATCGTTTTTTCACAAGATTATACCACCTTTCTGCTTTCCTCCTTTTTCGTTTTGCAGCTTGGCAGGCAAGATTGTACCATATCGGTCTATCTTTATGAGGCACCACCCTTGGAATTTCCGGTGCCACCTCATCAAGAAACTTCCTTAGCTCACTGTTGTAGAGCTGTACAAGTTCATCCAGAGACAAAGATAGGTCAAGACCAACTAAGTCAGATTGATTTATCATCTCCACAAAGGCATCCAAGTCAATATCCTTGAAGGACCTGCTCAAGATGGTTTTTGTCAGGCCATGTTGATTTGATTTGCCAATGTGGTATCGAAAGCTGACAAGAAAGTGATCTGGTAGGTATGTCTTTGGTTCAGAGTTAATTGACGTAACTCCTGCAGAGTCAGCAGCAGCTCGTGTGATAACCAGATCCAACGTACCCTGATCCTTGTGTGTCGGTACGTTCACCATCTGTTTCCACCCATGATCCTCCAAGACACCAAGAAAGTCCGATGAGAGTCTATCCTCAGGGCGTTCCACATGTACGTTAAAATCCCCGACGACAAGGGAACCCTTCTTTTCAGAAAAGTTGTGTAAAAAGTCCTCCCAGTCATCTAAAAACACGGAGTTCCTTCTCCTTGTCGGCGAGCTATAAACTACCGCAATGGTTGTACGAGTGACGTATTTCCCACTTATGGTAGCCTCGATATATTCAAATTTTGGAGGTTGGCTGTAGGAAAGAAACGGCCATCTTGGAAATCGGTTAATAGGTTTTCAAGATTTCGGTATTTCGCTGCAGCGGGGTCGAACGAACTGAACCAGAAATAATGAAAGATTGGCCTACTATCTGTCCATTGTCCTCAAATAATCTTAAATATCCAGTATCCACTAACAATTCCTAATTTAAGACTGAAGCGCAATGTCGCTAGACTGTGTTTCGGGAGGGTTAGAACAACAAAATGCCAACTGTCCATGCAATTGTGAATTGTGAAACAGCTTTGACTGACTGATTGATTGCTAATCCCGCTTCGTAATACCATTACTAATACTAAAATGCTAAGTTAGTATGGCAGGGGAAGACGACCAGAATGTCAAGGTTGCAGTTCGGTGTCGACCTCTCAATGTCGAGGAAGCTTCCATGAATGCGGCTGAGACAATCAAAGTGAATTCAGAACAGGGCACTGTCATACTGGCTGCGAAGAAAAAAGGGGACATTGAAAAGAAATTCACGTTTGATCACGTCTTTGGACCGAGTTCTAAACAGTTGGATGTGTATAATATTTGTGCGAGGAAGATTGTGGATTCGGTGCTGGAGGGATATAATGGTAGGTTATCAATCATACCTGAACCACCCACGTACTCACGTAGCAACCCACCTGGCAGCATATCTGCTCGGTGCTCGTTTTGTCATCACTTATTATCTCTTTCATTACATTAACAATAACTTGGAAGCAAGATATTCAGACAATAACCCCCTCCCCTCCCTAATAGGAACAATCTTTGCATACGGACAAACTGGGACAGGTAAAACCTTTACCATGGAGGGAGTCCGATCTATCCCGGAGAAAAAGGGCATCATACCAAACTCATTCGCTCACATTTTTGGCGAAATCAGCAAAGCTGGGGGAGATGTCAAGTTCCTTGTTCGTGTTTCATACCTTGAAATTTATAATGAGGATATCTGTGATTTGCTGTCAAAGAACGTGAAGAAAAAACTTGAGGTATGAAGTTGTGTGGGCCACAGAGTTGAGATTTGTGTGCGATATGTTACCAGTTGAGCGGCTCAATTTGAGCCAATTAGTTATCATTGATTAATTAAATAATATTTCACTCAACTTTCGCTATTTTAACGTGTTAGGTTAAAGAAAGGCCTGACGTGGGCGTGTATGTGAAAGATTTACACCAGTTTTCCGTGAAGAGTGCAGAAGATATGGACAAGATAATGACGGTACGTACAGTACAATAAACGGGGTGGGGGGAGGGGGATGCAAGGCACAGTGGTAAAACAGTGGTTAAACACAGGGGTATTTCTCTCTGATCATATATACCTGATATAAACGTCCCCGCCCCTTCCCCTTGTCCTGTCCAAGAGCTGGGGTATTCCGTGCCCAAATCTCACTCGCTTGTTTTTTGATATTTCCAGAGTATTTTACACCCTCTCGTCAGATAATCATTTGTTTCCATTAGGTCGGTAACAAGAACAGATCGGTAGGCGCTACGAAGATGAACGAACACTCCTCCCGATCCCACGCCATCTTTACCATTACTATTGAGAGGTAAATGCCCGGTAATTGCATTGTGAAGTGACTTGAACTGGTCGTACCTCTGTAAAATAGGTTTATAGAATATGGTTCAATCCTCACAGTAAATAACGCTATGTTTCAGGTATGACCAGGGGCTTGATAAAAAAGGGCACCTTCGAATGGGGAAGCTTCATCTCGTCGATTTAGCGGTAACAACAATTTAATAATGGATTACCAGTTTCAATAACTCTATCACTCTCCCAGTTTCCCTACCCGGGCCTAAAATTTAGAGTTGTAGTACCCAATTTCTGTTTAAATAACCCTGTATTACCTATTTACAGGGTTCAGAACGGCAGGCCAAGACAGGCGCAACTGGAAAGCGGCTAAAAGAGGCCACCAAAATTAACCTCTCCCTCAGTACCCTGGGAAATGTTATATCGGGTAAATACCTACATGGATCAATCATTCAATCAGATTTTGAGCTGCATTCAATTGCTAGCCACATTTAAATAATATATAGTCAACACCCTGCCGAACCCTCACAGAGTCTATACATTTCAATACATTTCAACATATTTTAATACAATATATTTCAGCGTTGGTGGATGGTAACTCCCATATCCCATACCGAGACTCCAAACTAACACGGCTCCTTCAGGACAGCCTGGGTGGAAACAGCAAGACTGTCATGGTAATATTATCAGGGTTTTATCACACAAATTGATGATATTACAGTCGTTGTGATAATAGTTATTACTGACAAACTACCCCCCCCCCCTAGTTGGCAAATATTAGTCCCTCGTCCTACAACTCGGACGAGACACACGCTACATTGAGATATGCTAACCGGGCTAAAAACATCAAAAACAAGGCCCATATCAATGAAGATCCAAAGGATGCTATGTTACGGGAATTCCAAAAGGAGATCGAGGCGCTCAAATCACAGCTTGAGAATGGTAAGCCATGGAGTGGGCCGTGGTGCGGTGAATTTGTACTGACACAACTGTTTTATATTAGTTGGTGATGCTGTGAATTTGTCTGCTGACAAAAACAGAGCCCCGATGTTGGGATGTTATAACTTGGAATAACCAAATCACCCCTCTCCTCCTCTAGCCGCTGCGATGTTTTAACACCAAATTACCCCACTAGCTAGTATAGCTTACAACACCAAATCACCCCCTCTAGCTATTATAATAGCTTGTAACACCAAATCACACCCCTTCTAGCGGGTGGTATTTCTGAAGGGGACGAAGAGGATGAAGTGGACGAGAGTGGGAATGTAGTGAAGAGAAAGAGAAAAGGAAAGAAGGGACCTGCTATTGATAATGTAAGATTGGAGAGAGACTCTGTGACAAGATTAGAGACTCTGACGTGATCGAGACACTTGTCTTCAATAACAATGGTAGTTGCCACTTGTTAGAAGATGTGCTTCTTCCCGATACCCCCAATTTTCCATCATCAGGAAGTTGCGAAGATGAAGGCTCAGTTGGAGAAAGAGAAGAAGGAACTTTTGGAGGCTACCAACATGGAAGCTGCCGACAAAGAGAAAATATCTAACGAGCTAGGTTAGTTGTATGGTTAGTTGTGCGTCACTTGTGATAATTTGTGATAGACCCTGATAATTTTGTCGTTTGATTAACCACAAACCACAAACATATCATTAGCTACACCTAAGACCACCCCTCCCCAGCTACACGTGAGACTGAGCTGATGAAGACGCAGGAAGAAAAACAGAAACTAGCCGAGAAGCTACAGATGTTAGAGGGAAAACTAATAGTTGGAGGTGTAGACTTGGTGAGTCTACTAAATATTAATTCAATCATAATTGATACTTTCTTGGCATTCATCAACTTATAGTGATTATTATGAGGATGTTTCAGTTTTTCAGTTTTCGTTTATTTTTGTGGCTGGCACATGTTTTGGTCACACATTTGGAGCGGCCGAACACTGCGCGCATCATACACCGACACGCGCGCAATGAAAAGTACACAATTCAGCATTCAGTAACAGGGTCGGGGCTCTGCGCACCACTGCTCCATGCATGTGAAATTTCAGGAAAGGACTTGACTGATGTCAAATGTCAAGAGACTGTCACTGACAACAGCTAACAAAACACAAATGTATAAAATTGGTTCAGTAAGTTACTAATATCTCCCCTCTGTTGCAGTTGGAGAAAGCCAAAGAGCAACAAAAACTGTTGGATGAATCGTTCAAAGTGTTGGAAGCAACGACAAAAAATCAGGAGAAGATTAAAGAAGAGATAGAGGAGCGAGAGGTAACATTTTAGTACTTTTAATTGAGTCACCCCCCCCCCCTTTCTTCGCAAAAAGTAACGAGACGGGTATATCCTAAGAAATCGTTATTTTTCAACGAACTACTGAGTTGTTGATTCTCCAATCTCACGTGTTTTTTTTCACGTGTTTGATTTCCCTCTACAGCAAGAGAAGCTCATGGTGGAAGAGAAGTACAGTAGTTTGCAGGAGGAGGCAGCGGGGAAAACAAGGAAACTACAGAAAATTAATCAGATGTATAAAAGTGCTAAAGCAGAGGTAGGACACATGATTCTTATGATTATGTCCCCCTGTTTAGCCTTTCTTTTCTAACATGAAATGAGTTGAGACTATTTTACTAGGACTGAGCTAGCCCTCCCAATGAACCCCGCCCACTGCCTTACTGCCCATACTGACCCTCAAGGCAGTGTCCAGGATCCTGTTCCCCCTTGTCATGCCATTCAACCTTTCCCCCTGTAGATTGCAGACATGAAGGTGGAACATGGTAGGAGGGTGGAGGCATTAGTGGACGATGTTAAACAGTTAACTAAGGAACTCAGACTTCAAGAGCTACTCATCAATCATACCATCCCACCAGACTTTCAGGATCTCATTGAAAAGGTAGGAAATATAGAACTGATTGGACCGGACCCTGCACCCCCCCCCCTCCCCCCAATAATAAAAACTCTATCTTATCAGCTAAAAATTTGAATTAGTTTTTACTGCAAAAGAAATTGCTAAAAGATTTAGCCCAGTTTATCTTACTAAATAAATTGTTCATTTCATTTTCCCGTTTTATATCCGATGGTGAAAAAAAACAAAGTTGATATTTAAAATCGTCCATCATTCCTAATCACCCTCTCGCTTGCGTGAGAATGGGTCAATGCTCTGACAGTTCCTCCTATGTCAGCGTGATGCCTGACATCGTTCCCCCTAAAGCCAAGTTTGATCACAATCCTCTGTACACTCCACCTCTGCCCATCCAAAACCAGCGGTCCATCCCCAGCCACGCCTACAGAGACACCTGTGGCAGCCATCCATCCATCGCTGATTGAATTGTGCATACCTGGAAGTGATGATGTTAGGGCCACACTTTACAAGTTCCTAAATTTCAAATCACCGCCCTCTTCACCTGGCAGTAAACCCTAAATAACTGCACGGACTCACCCCTGTCAGGTCAATTATGCTCTGACAGGATCAACACATGTTTTCATGTTACCCACTTACCCGTCTATTCCATCCCTGTTCCTGTAAGGGCACTTCATGGGACATGCCCTTAGATGACAATCATTGGTAGCCCTATCACCACACATACACCAGTTACATCCGTCAAAGAACTGTGAAAAAGATATAAACGTAGAAATTAAGCCAAAAACTAATTGAAATTAGTTGGCGGGAAAGGTGGTCCACTTGCACCTTTTTCTTCTACTGCACATTGTATAATGACTCTACTTATGAATTAGCAGCCTATGGTACTCGATTGTTTACCTGTTCCCCAGGAGAAACGCTGGCCGTCCTTCCATTGGATTTAACAAACACGCATCTCCCACACCGTGCACCCTTGATACAAATAATCTTATCCTGGTCACACCTGAAATTAAGGCAATGATGCCCTCTCTCTCTTTTTCTCTCTCTCTCTCTCTCTCTCTCTCTCTCTCTCCTCTCTCTCTCTTCTCTCTCTCTCTCTCTTCTCTCTCTCTCTCTCTCTCACTCTCTCTCTCACTCTCTCTCTCTCTCTCTCTCTCTCTCTCTCTCTCTCCCCCACCCTACCTGCAATCCTCACAGCCCTCCTGAAAGACCTCCCCGTGCTCTACAACAGTTCCATTTTCCAGAACGCAATGTTTGTGATCTGGGACGTTCATGTGAATCTCGTCACCAGTTACCATGGTTACCATAACAAGGACCATGATAACATGACCTGCCATGATATCTTGCTATGCGAGAGGTCGGTGAGCAACGATACATTTGACATGATACTGGTTTTACTGAGACAACTTTCCCAGGCCAGGCAGAATTACAATGAGAAAAGATACTCATTTTTCAAGTTTTAGAATACACATCGTGAATTGATCTAAAACGCCTCAGAACATTTAAACAGGAAGTAATAATATCAAGAAAAAGCAAGTCTTGGCAGCTGTGCCGCGGCACTGACAGTGATGTATGTGTAATCGGAGGGGGCTACAAGACACAAGTGTGTAACTCTAGTTATTAGGGCCCGGACACCCCCGGACTGCAAAGTAACTCTGCAGGAGAGGAGAGAAGGAGAAGGAAGAGAATTCATTATCCAGGGTGATACTTTATACTTTATATCATGCTTAGTGCTTAGATCACTGAGTGGGTAACATCATCCATCTATTCATATTTCATACCACATTAAAGTGAGAGAGAACAGCCCCGATTTTGATGAAACTTGGTCAGAATAGTGTTTGGTGTCTAATTAGATCCTAAATTTAGGATTTTTAGGTTTTTTAAGTTTTTCGGCTTTTATGGGTTTCAGGAACGTTCTAGAACAAAATAAATAAAACCATCTTTCTCGGCATTAAATTCTGCATCGATTATAGTGGTTATAAACCTTTCTATGACGTAAGGTTCAGAAGTTATCGCAAAAAAGCCCAAACGGGTACATGTGTTAGGGGCGGGTTCATGTTTTAGGCTAACCGGCGAACCTCTTGTCAGAACACCATGTTATAGGTGTCATAGGGTGTCAATCGACGCGTATTGATAAGGAGATCATTTTAGTGAAAATTATTTTGATCTGCGATGTCTGTGTAACGAATGAAACCTAAAAAACCTTACCACATGTTTTAACCAAACGGGTATGCTTCATTCAGTAAGGTTTTTTAGGTTTCATTCGTTACACAGACATCGCAGATCAAAATAATTTTCACTAAAATGATCTCCTTATCAATACGCGTCGATTGACACCCTATAACATGGTGTTCTGACAAGAGGTTCGCCGGTTAGCCTAAAACATGAACCCGCCCCTAACACATGTACCCGTTTGGGCTTTTTCGCGATAACTTCTGAACCTTACGTCATAGAAAGGTTTATAACCACTATAATCGATGCAGAATTTAATGCCGAGAAAGATGGTTTTAATCATTTAGTTCTAGAACGTTCCTAAAACCCATAAAAGCCGAAAAACCTAAAAAACCTAAAAATCCTAAATTTAGGATTTGAGCACTAAAAATTTTTTGACTTCTAATTAGACACCAAACACTATTCTGACCAAGTTTCATCAAAATCGGGGCTGTTCTCTCTCACTTTAATATAGAAATCACTTCAGACTCAGTGCGAATTTCTAATGTTTGTTGTCTGATTTTAGGATGACATCCCATACCTACCTATATCGATTAGAAAAGAACAATCGGTTTCGATGATTTTAATACCATTTGTATAAAAAAGTAACAAATGACTGTGCCACTAATTGTCTCTATATTCTCATTGTCCATCATACTACCAATCCGTCGTATAACTGGTATCACCATAGTCATCATAACCGTCCCCGTAACCAAAATAATCATCATAGTCACCGTAACCTTGGTAACCATCAGATCCTTGCTCGTAACCATAGTAACCGTCTGTCCCTTGCTCGTAACCTTGGTAACCATCAGATCCTTGCTCGTAACCTTGGTAATATTCCGTCGTTCCGTACTCGTAATTTTCGTAATTATCGTAGTGGTAATTGTCGTAGCAGGCAAAGTAAGCCTCGTACATTGGATATTTGGGATCGAACACACAGCTGCAAGTCTCCTGAGAAAAAAGAGATCATAAGTAAAGCCATCTTGAACTTTCGTCGGAACATGCGCAGTGGCATCAGGTTTAATCCATCACGTGACGCACTATATTTGGGCATCACGTGACACTACTTACTTACCATGATACCAGTTCCGTCCTGTTTGTAGCGCTGTATCGTGGCATCAGGTTTAATCCACCTCACTGCGTGCACCACTCCAGTTGAGGTATGGTCAAAATAGTGAGGGCACCTGAAACAGTATCGGTAGTTCATTGGTAGTTACTAACTAGTTAGTTCGTTGGATGTATCATTTAGAAGAGACGGGCTGATATTGTTAGTATGATATGCAGGGTGTCACAAAATAATTGGACTCTTTTTTCACAAAACAATTAACATTAAAAAAACGTCCATGGACAGCTGTAGCCTAGTAGTGTATCACGTGAATTGTGAAACTCCATATTTTGGCATCACGTGACACTCCTTATTTGGGCATCACGTGACACACCATATTTGGGCCTTACTACTCACATCCAGGGACAGTAGCCACTTTGTTTTTTACACCACACTCCTTTAAGGCCACAACCACAAGTGTTACACCCATCGTAAAACTGTTCCCCTCGCCCCACCGTCTCTGGTGTAGGAGTAAGTGGTTACCTATAGTTACCATGGTTACCTATGCCTGGTTACCTATGGTTACCTATAGTTAGATCCTCAGTGATGTATGTGCAGCGCAGCTCCGCTGTAGTTGTGAATGGTGTAGGGAGGGTTGTCACTCTCTCTGTTGTCACCTGGAGGGACATGTTAATTATTAATACCTCACCTGTTTTAATGATGTTAATATTAAAAATTTCGCCCTAGTTACCTCCTTTTCTGTCTTGTCTGGAGGGGGCCATTTCTTGTCAAGGGTGGTTGGTTCAGGAGTTGGAATGGTAGTTTCACGCCTCTCTTCCTCTGTCGGAATGGTGGTCACACGCCTCTCTATCTCAGTTTTCATAGGAGTGGGAATTGTTGTCTCACGCCTCTCTTCCTCAGTTTTCATAGGAGTAGGAATGGTTGTCTTACGCCTCTCTTCCTCGTGTGTGAACGGAGGTGGGGTGGTAAATTCATCCTCTCCCTCTTCCCTCTGATCGTCTGTCGGCTCCCCCGTATCGTATGTGAAGGGGTAGGGAGTTGTGGGGAGTTGGTATGTTGTCGTTGCCGCCGAATCACTGGCCCTACCCAACCAGGGGGCACATTCCACACCAAGAGTGAGGAACACAATCACTGCTATAACATTTCCCCTCATGTTCTCCTTTTTAGATCACATTTGTCGTTTCACTTGGCGAATTGTTGTAGTCTTATTTAGCATAAAATACAATATACTAACAAATGGCAACTTCAATATTATTATCAGTATTATTATGATTATCAATATTATTATGATTATTAGCAAACCGATTCCAAGAAGCAGAATTATACAAATCGAGAAGAATAATGTTAACTTGCGACAACAAATTTAGGGCAAATTGTAACACAATTTCAAAAAGATACAGGCCCAAGGGCCCCACAAGGAAGCCCTCAACTAGGCTGGGCCCTGGAAATAATCATATCACATACACTCCAAAGTGTGATTAGATTCACGGGAGGACGATCTATCGGATTGAAGAAAACAAGCAACAAAATGCGTTTTTTGGATCAATTCCAGTTTTCTAAAAAGCTTCATCTCTCAACAAATCTTATGTGCCTTTCAGTGGTGGATATTAACAGACATGTCCCTTGTTGAGTATGGGATGGGAGAGGGTCCCACTAGACATACAAATAGTTGTAAAATAATACTAAATACTTGCACTATTCATAAGGGGGCCGCGAGAAAGAGACTGGAAAATTCAACTATAAATTCCAGCCACTCATATGGTCCAGAATCCAGATTGAGTTAATACAACAACATAATGCAGTTATATGGGAAATCATAACACAGATCAAAGGAAGGAGGGTGTTTTGGTCTACTGATGCTCATATGATGACATCGTGTCTGGAAATTAAACAGTTGAGTACTAAACAGGAATAAATATACCAGTAGTACTAGTAGTACTAGTGTGTTTGGTGCTACATATTACTAATTTACTTTTTACTACTAGTATGTAGTACTACTAGTAGTAAAAAGTAAAGTAGTAATATGTAGCACCAAATTTCCTCAACATACTGTCGAATCCCATGACCCCTATTGACCTATTCCCCATGCTTATGTGCCTTGTAATGTACTACACATATCAGCAAAAACAAAATTATATGCACGACATTATGCCTGTTGGAGAACTATTAGATTATCAATATCATTTCCCCTAATTTTAATTCACTTTTCTCATAGCTCAGCTGACACGGCGAGACATGATAGTAGTCATTGATTTGATTTTCAAATCAATAGTAGTCATGTGGAATGGAGCTTGTAAATTTTATCAATAATATGTCGGACCCCGATTTACCGGGCCCCAGTTGACCGGACCCCCGATTTAGTGGGGGATTGATTTCCCCCGATATAGGAAATGAACGGCATTTTATCCCGACATACCGGAACCCCGATTTACCGAACGCTTTCCCCCGGACATCCTGGTAAATCGGGGTCCGATTGAAATGTTATTACTCCGTTCCCGATTTGTAACTAACTCTAAGAGTCTTAGTAAGAATTTCATATTTTTGTTTCCTGGTGGGGGTATAAAATGATAAATCAATTGTCTATTATCCCCCAGGATTAAAATCCTTCCTTTTCCTCTCCCCTCCCTCACTAACTCCCATCTCCCCATCTGAACCCCTCCCGCTCTAACCCAACCCCCTCTTTTCAACATGTGCTATCCTCATTCCTCCCACCCTCTAAGCCACCCCACTCCACTCTAATCCACCCCACCCAACCCCACTATAACCCACCCCTTGCTAACCCACTCATTACTAACCCACCCACTCTAAGTACTCTAACCCACCCACCCGCACTCTAATCAGCACGTGCTATGGAACGAAGAGATTGGTGAGTGGCAGCTACACTACGTGGCCTACACGGGCAACAATATGAGGCAACGAACACCAACACCACCACCTCAATCATTCGAACAATTTGTAAGTAACAATTTATTGAGTAACCCCTTACTATACCTAAAGTTGGATTCTTGAAGTTGTCAACCCCCACCCCCTTCTCGTTTGACGTTTTGGGGTGACAACTTCAAAAAATCCGACTCAACAAATTGCGACCCTTTCAATCCGGTTCATGTTCTCTCCACAACTTGTACCTCACATAACCTGACAACTTGTCAGGTTATGTGAGGTACAAGTTGTGGAGAGAAAATGACAAGTGACAACCTGTTTTTCTCCAGGATAAAGAGTTGGACATGGTTTATTGGACATACGGAAACCTGGCCCCTGCACCCAAGAAAAAGAAGGAGAGGAAAGATAAGGAGAAAAAGAAAAGGAGAAAGAAAAAGGAGCAACTTGAATCTGATCAGCCCTCTGTCATGGTCATCCCTGATCCCCCTCCAGCTCGGCCTGGCACTGCCTTCCGTCGGTGATAGCAGGGTTGCTGATTAATGAACTGCATCATGGTAGTGGGGAACTGTTTGAGCTGGACTCATGATAGTAGAAGTTGTTGAGTAAAATGGAAGAGAGAGATCAGAGTAATATCGTTGTGATTGTGAAACCGGGTAGTAAATTATAAGCAGACGACTAGGTAATAACAATTGTACACAGTAGATTTGATAACTAAATTTTGTAAATAAGTGCTGCGGGCTGCCAATACAGTATTACATACACTTGTTCAAACAAGTGTATGTAATACTGTAACATGCTCCAATCTTCGGCCTGGATACTGATAGGGACGGTGTTCGAACATGCAATGTTCACGTGTTGAGAATCACAAAGTGATCTGAATTGAATGACTGTTTTATTTTACTCGGTAAATTGTAAATAGGTGTCACATTCTCAAACTTACTATATTTATTGTTAATTATTTGTTTTGTTCATCTCATATCACGGTGTTTTAATTTTGTACACTAAATTTTTGTATGCAAAATTTGTACGCGCAAATAGTTTGACGCGCAATAAACATCTAATGCGCGGCGCGCGCGGTAAGATGAAAAGTTTAGTTAAAAATTAAAATTTTGGGTCGAAAAAAACTTGAAACTTTTGAGATTTTTAATTTTTTCGAACTTTTGTTTGGCGTCTTCTTCCGTGTTTGAAAAGTGCTGTATATCCCGTAATGGCCACTACTTGTGGCACAGAACGGAGGGGTCTGTAGCTAATAACAACTTATGTGTCACTTGTTTTATTGTTTTAAACGCTCTCAAATTGTTAAAATCATCGCGAAAACTTCCGGCTTCGATCCCTGGACCCTGCTTGAGGGGGCTCTGCCTCCTGGAAAGGGGCCTAGACCCCCACCGGGGTTGCGCCTATATATCCTACTTATGAGGGATTTCACGCCCCAGTGGCTGCCTTGCCCCGGACGCACAGGGACACGCTGGGTCGGAGACTCAGCTCCGTCCCTGACTTTAGCAGTTTGCTGTTCGCCGTCCGGTCAATAGGGAATCACAGACAACTGAAGGGCCATTTTCGCATTTCACACGTACATGGTTGTCTCGGGATTTGAACCATGGTCCACGAGTATGGCTATTGGCTACTCGAAGCTTCTCACCGAGGACCTCTCGGCAGCAGTGATTGAACAGCATCGGACGTTCAAATCGAACAAAAAGAACACATTGAAGAAAAAAGAATAATTCTTTCGTGGCTGATGGCTCCAAAAACGAGAAACGAAATCACCATAAATTAGTGGAATTGTTTTGGCAGTAATCACCCCTGCAGGACGCTAGATCTTCTCGCGGAGAGTGAGACGCATCATTATGGCTAACCTGCTTACCACTGGAATCGCTGAACTTTATCAACAGACAATGGTTTGAATCTATCTCAGCCAGGTACACCGTACAACCTTCCACACACCAGGCAAAGCTTTTAATTTTTGGGTCTGGACCCAGTGGGTGTGTTATACTTTTGGCAGTGCTGGACACACAATTTCGGTCGCGATGAGATGAAAGCCGTGCACTTCCCCTCCCTGCTCTAATTGAACAATTGTTTCTTCTCATCCCCTTGTTTGGACTTTGAGCCTTGAGGAGAACTTGATTGAGTAGTAGGCTGCTGAGTGCTGACTTAGAAACACGGGGGAAAACAACTCGGAACCTTACACCTTGTTAGAATAATCATCATGAGACGGAGTCGGATCTGCTCAGCAGACCGTCGACGCTTAAATTGTGGTCACGCTTTAACTTGCCGCAGTTCCTCCTTGATTCAGTTGTTGTTGAATGTAGATTGTTTGATGTGTTTATATGCAACATATAACTCCTCTAAATCACTCAGCACAGGTCACACACGACCTATGCAGTAGACCTTACTAGTACATGATTACTAATTGTCTCACGACCAGCTACTAACTCTCTCACACTAAGTTAGGGAGATATGTTTGCACAAAAAGATAACGCAGAGAGATCACGACGTAGGGCCCCTCCCCCTGGACTGGCTATCAGACCACTAGGATTCAGGCCGGTCCTCCAGAATGATTCAATGAGACCCCCTGATCCCCCCGGTCCCGCTAACGTACTTGTCAAATCAGAGGAAACTATGCAGGTAATTAGTTAGTTAGTTAGATAATTAGTTACCTCTGTGGCTTTGTGTTTCACAGATCAATATATTACCTGATTATATTTGTAATCATGTGATCTCTAGACCTTCATATATCATTTCTAGAGGCCGGGTTTCCTTCCCCTTGGGAGGTCGATGGATGGGAGGGCCTATGATAGACCCCTAAAGGTGACAAATATATAAAGAGCAGCAGACAGGGGTGATATTTTTGTCATGATCTTGTTTTCTAACACACTGCAACACTGCAACTAAACACTTGGTGTTTGGTAAAATGGCCAATAGTATTTTCCCTGATCGCCTCAAAATTCAAATTACGTGTGGGCATGTGATTAGTGTTGGGTGAGAGAGATAGAAGAAATAAACCAATATCTTGTTTTTGTGTGCGTGTGTGAGGAAATCTTGTCAAATCAAAGAATTACTGCCCTCTTAATAATTAAACATCACTTTTGGTTCACCACCACCATGGAATCACAACTGTACATCATGAACCGACCGAATCAGGAAATACTGGTCCCTGATTGGCTGATAACCAGTCACGTGACCTAAATAACGAGTTCTGATTGGTTGTTTACTTGTGTCGGTCGGTTCCTGCTGTACAATCTACTACTGTATCACATAATCTGTGTATCTCCTCACCAGGTAGACGGAAAGGAGTACCCATGTAGAGTTGAGGACCTTATTGATAGAGGTGAAATTGGGAGAGGCCGCTTTGGATCTGTTCACAAAATGTTCCATACTCCATCAGGTATATAGATTTTGTTGCTTTATTTATTGCTCTTTGATCGAACAAGCTCCATTTGTCACTCTCCCTCTCTCTGTGTGTGTTAGTTGCACCAAGCTTTGTACGTGTGTGCGTGTTGTGAATGCATACAATTGCGGGCAGTAGGTGCCAACAGATATATATGTATTTTCGCACACGCCCAAGACATGGCATTCATTTTGTATCTTTACAACGTTTTACAAGTTAAATCTCATAATCGAAACAAGATATTTTGCTCGATAAATTCTTTTATAAACGGTTCATTATTTTATTGGCTTCACGCAGTGAGATTTTATTAATAATCGCACGCTACCGTCTCTATCGGAGAGAATTTAATTTCAATCACGTATAACAGATCTATTATTGCGTTTACACGTGAAACAACCTCCACAGATCTTTAACAATTAACAAGACGCACAGTGCGAAACAACAGATCTCTCTATCAGACTGCGAATCAACCTCATTCCACAGATCACACTACTTTCACATCACTTTATCTCATCTCAGAAGAAGAAGATCACTTCATCTCATTGTGAGTAGAATATTAGGACACCTAATCCCTGGGCCGTTTCACTCATAATACTCTTCCATTTCGCCCCTTTTTAGGAGTTGAGATGGCGGTGAAACGGTTGTTAGATACAGTTGAGGATCTTTCTCTTTACCTCTCTATCATACTCCCCCCTCTTCTCACCCTCTCTCTCTTTCTCCCTCTTATTCCCCCCTTTTTTAGGAGTTGAGATGGCGGTGAAACGGTTGTTGGTTACAGTTGAGGAACGGGAGAGGAGAAATCTCGAGACAGACCAGACCGTGATCATGAAAGCAGAGTGCCCTTTTATTGTCAAATTCTTTGGAACGCTCTTTAGAGAGGGAGAGGTAAGGAGATGGCCCCCATTTATTTAGCTTTCATCTCTTCTCTATTTTTTGTCTCTTTCTCCATCATTCTCGATCCTTCTCTCTCTCTCTCTCTCTCTCTCTCTCTCTCTCTCTCTCTCTCTCTCTCTCTCTCTCTCTCTCTCTCTCTCTCTCTCTCCCCTCTCTTTCTCTCTCTCTCGCTTTATTTTTATGTCTCTCCATTTTTAACAGGCCCATTGATTTTTCTTCAGAAGTAGTTGATCAAAATTTATGAACAAACTGATTTCTTGAAGAGTGGAGTGTCTGACAAACTAACTTTATCCTCGTCTCGTTCCAAAAGTTTCCACGAAATTAGATTTCTCATTTTCTGCATAAAGAGAAAATCTACCTGACTCCAAAAGCAATAATTGGCTAAGTTCCAACAGTCCTTTCGCACACATCCTTGTTATCTTTTATATTTTATTACCCCTTGTTTCTTTTTTTAACCCTTCTTAAAACTGTCTAACCTTTACCCGGGTGTACCCTTATCTCTAACTCACCCTCTTTTCTTGCCTCGACTCTCTCTCTCTCCGCAACTCACAAATAAATGTAACCCACCCGGCCCCCACCCTCCACTCCCTTGCCTTGCTCGACCCTGTTTCCCCGGGTTTTGAACAAAACAACCACTTCCCAGGTCTGGATCTGTATGGAAAAACTCGATACCTCCCTGTTCAACTTGTACCGATTTGTATACCAGAAGATGGGGACCAACATCCCGGAGAAAGCGATGGGAAAGATAGTTGTGTCAGTGGTTAATGCTCTCAACTACCTGAAAGAAGGGGTAGGTAGACACGTGAAGTGATCTTTTTCTTTCTGGAGCTTTGAACAACTTCACGATCTGTGTGGTGGCAATGTCACAGTCTCAAAAGTTACCGTGTTTTTCTTCTTCATGTGTTTTAGTTAGTTTTACAGACTCAAAAGCACTGTTACAAACATCTCAAAAAGCACTATTATAACAAACATTTATCTTTTCAGATAAGCTATTTACACAGAGATGTGAAGCCAAGCAACATCCTGATAAATCGATTAGGACAGGTAATGTTATATCATGATTACTTCACCGATTAAATCATGTACAATGTTACATCATCCTTGATCAGATTACCACATTCCTAATTCCCAGGTTACATCTATTACCACATTCCTAATTCCCAGGTGAAATTGTGTGATTTCGGTATCAGTGGAAAGCTAGTGAACAGTATTGCACAGACTAAGGAGGTGGGGTGCAAACTATACATGGCACCAGAAAGGATAGACCCCTCGTTAGGTGAGACACATGCTCTAAGAGCAGTGCTCTTCACACGACTTAATAATAATATCGATTAGATCGAACATACAAATCGAATCGATGTTATCGATACTCTAATTTGTTAATAATTTGTATCATAGTCGGTAGTTTATTGACCCATCTCCTAGCCTCCGCCCTCCAGGCTTCGACAAACAGATGTTTATTCCATCTAATAACCCGTATATATCTCCAGGCCGGGAAGGGTTTGGTGTGAGATCTGATATCTGGTCCCTTGGTATTACTGTGATAGAACTATCCACGGGAAAGTTTCCCTACCCGGAATGGAATAGCGTGTTCGATCAGCTGCAAGGTGTTGTAAAGGGTGACCCACCCCAACTACCCTCCGACCAGGGATTCTCTGAGAACTTCAGGGATTTCGTATTTAAGTGCCTACTCAAGGATGTCGATCAACGACCTAAGTACCAGCAACTACTGCAGCATCCCTTTATCTTGGAAAGTGAGGCGTGTACCTTTGATCTGCCAGAGTGGGTTGCTATGGTGCTGAATCGGGCAGAAGAGATGGGTGAAAAGCTGTGAGAGTGAAGGAAGAGATGATGTGAAGAGACGCAGTGAGTGAGATTCAATGATACCCAGTGAGATAAGAGAGAGTGTTGTACAGGGTGTTGCTGAATTATTGGACCCTTTCATTTAGGTTCTCAACACGGCTTGAGCTAGGGAAATAACTAATATTGGGATTTCGCCAAGTGCAAGCGATTTTTTCTAAAAAAATGAAGAAATGAAAACAGAGCGACGATCACTGTGTTCATTGGGGCGTGGGCGACCGATTATCGTTTGACAAATTCGACCAGTAGATCGTAACACTAAAATAAATCGCTCAAGCCATATCATGACCAAAACAAAAGGGTTCAATTTTCATGGGACACCCTGTACGATGTTTATTGTGTGCATTCCTATGTACATGTGGACTATTATAAACATTCGACCTAGAGGAAACATACACCCCTTGAAGCCCCGTTATACTAATCACCATTATATGTCATCACGTGTGACAATTTAGCAATAAAAAATAGATAATTAACAATGATTAAGTGTGATATACTAAGTGAAGGAAGATTCCCAGTGTACCTTTTTTTCTTTCCCGCGTTATACTATTTACCTGTTTTACCTGTTTTCTACCCCGTTTTATACAGGAGCGAGAGAGAGAAAGATTAAGAAAGTAAGAGAGAGAGAGAGAGAGAGAGAGAGAGAGAGAGAGAGAGAGAGAGAGAGAGAGAGAGAGAGAGAGAGAGAGAGAGAGAGAGAGAGAGAGAGAAAGAGCGAGAGAGAGAAAGATTAAGAAAGTAAGAGAGAGAGAAAAGAGAGAGAGATAGAGAGATTGATAAACGAGAAGTACAAGAGAAGAGCGTTTTTGTATCTTGCTGCTTTTTCCAACAATGTGTGTGTACGTATGATGTTTGTGTGAGCGTGTATAGAAATAATATGGAGCTAATAATTTCATTTTACATCCATCATCATCACGTCGGGTAGGTACCCTTTCTAAAGCTCCTCCCTCTCTCTCCTAATATGTTTGTTTGTTACAAGTGCTATGTATGTGTGTACGTGATTCTGTGTATTTGGGGGACTACAATATATTAGCTGCTGTAAAAGGAGAGAAACACACTGGGTGAGAGATATGACTAGGAAACAAGCTAGGAATATAATGGAGTTTAGGAATATATCCATTCATTTATAAAGAAGGTGTGAAAATATTGGATTTATTGTATCGAGAGAGAGAGATATGCGGCAATTTGTACAAACTCTCCCTACATGCAGTGTTATACTACTACCTCATTCTCATGTACACTTTATCAATCGTCTTTTATTGTCTCCCCCCCCCCCCCCGTCTTTATATCAGATCTGCGAACTGATATAAAGATGTCATTATATTAGTTTGTATAAGTGCTGAATGATTTCTATTCGCCCCGGGTGGTGCACCCTAAATACCTTCCCCGTTGCGATTTCTTAGCACCTCCCGTTTATCTCCCCATTTCCTCCAGATATAGTATTATTTATCAGTAATCATTAAACCACCCGCGTCGCCCTTCTTAAGACTTAACTCTGACTTCACCCCAAGTCACCCCATCTCTCTCAGTGACCCCACCCCCTTGCGCGGCAGCACACTCCTGTGAGTGCGCGCCGCGCTGCCCAACCCTGGATAAAGCTCCCTATTTCAGCAGTTCAAACTAGCAATAGGTACACTGTGTACACGAGTACATATCTCTCTCACACACATTTCCCATCTAGCCAGCCATGGCCGATCCCTTATTTTCGGTCAAGACAGCCTTCTACATCGGGGCATACCGGCAATGTGTCAAAGAGGCTCAGAAATTACAGTTGGGAGATCAAGCCTTGGCCCTGGAATGTGATGTTTTGATGTACAGAGCTTATCTAGCTGAAGGTATAATAAGAGAAGAGAGCGATAGAAAGAGCGATAGAAAGAGACAGAGAGGAACTAATTTGTGTTTTCATATCCCTTTTTAATCATTCCCACATCCCCCAGGTAAATTCAACCTGGTGATTGGTGAAACAGAGAGCCGGCATGGACCCGAATTCAGGGCCCTAGTTATACTTGCAAAGATTTTACAGAACCCCGCTGACAAGGATTCTATATGTGCTGAGGTGGGTTTAGTCATTTCAGAACTTACTACTAACAACATTTGAACCCCAAATCCCTTGTTGACTTACAACATCTCTCTACCCCGATTCCCTCGTTGACTAACAACAACAATCCCCTAACATACCATCTCTACAGGTTGGTAACGTCCTTAACGAAGGATCGGTCAGTGTCTGCCCTGATCTAGTTGCCCTGCTCTGTGCTAACATCTATCTCTCTGCTGGGGACTATGACAATGCACTACGAGTTGCTAACTCCTGTGGTTCACTAGAGTGCTCTGCCCTTGCTCTTCAGACACTCCTCCAAATCAATAGGGTTGACATGGCAACCAAGGAATTCAAGAAAATTCAGGAACGGGATGAAGATGCGACCTGTGTCACAACTTGCATTTGCAGCACTTAACTGTCTCGATCGGAGAGGCTAAGAGTGTCCAGACGGCAGTTTTACATTTACCAAGAGTTAGCGGATAAATTTGGCCCAACTCCAATTTTGTTAAACGGTCAGGCAGGTTTGCTTGTTAATGCAGAACAAGCCTGAACAAGCTGAGGATATTCTCCAGAAGGCACTGGATAAGGACAGTGGTCATCCGGAGACACTAGTTAATCTCTCTATTGTGTCCCAGATACTGGGTGCCAAGGAGAGTGCTAGGAGGTATATTAACCAGCTGAGAGATGCTCATCCCTACCCACCCACATGTCGTGAGGCTAGCAGATAGAGAGAAATTGTTTGATGAACTCGCTAGTGCCAGGAGTTAGGGAGTGTGTGTGATTGTGTGATTGTTACAAATATATATTTGGGGGAATGAGAGAGAATGAATATATGGTATTGAGACAGTCTAATCTTGCATGCTAGACCACCCACGTGTCAATGCCCTTTCTTTTTTCACGATCTTAGACACAGCGTAGTTTCATATCATTTTATTGCCACCCTTTGCTCTTTCGTGGCAAGGCGGAGTCTAAAACCATGGAAATTCACTAATCTGGTGTAGCTGAGGTTTGGGAGTTTCTTGTAACTACTCAGTAACTGGGATAAGAGAGAGAAGTATTGAGTGTAAAGTGAATTGTGTCTAATGCATGTGTATAAATCTTTGCAATTCGTTCAAGAAATATCTGACAAATTCTCCTGTTTTACTAGTCTCTCTCTGAGCTGTTCGGCGACCCCCCCCCCCCCAGTTGTTCTCTCACTAACCTACACTCCCTCTTCCGAAACAAACTATACCAACAACCATTCCTCATAACAACCTTTATATCCCAAATAACCTCCCCCTCTTCTCTTCACAGCTCATGGTAACCCCAGTATAGAGTCTTAACATCCCCCTCTTCTCTTCACAGCTCATGGTAACCCCAGTATAGAGTCTTAACATCCCCCTCTTCTCTTCACAGCTCATGGTATCCCCAGTATAAGAGCCTACTACCGTTGCCATGGTAACTCCAGTGGACAATGAGATATCACACTACTTCAAGTCAGTTGAGGGGATTCTATCAGCCAACTTCCCCACTGCCTCGTCCGATATCCTGACAGTGATCACCTCACTATACCGGCAGTGTAATGTCCCCTCACACCGGGGGGAGCTGTTATACCTGCTAAAGAGTTTCCTGGAGCGGAACTTGTCGGATCTCACTGGAAACAACGAGCAGGAGGTGATGGGTAACAAGTTGAGGGAGCTAATGTACGGGATGAATGTACTTGTATTCTCAGTTAACAACGGTGGTATCACCACGGCAAATACCGCACATGACATCATGTCACCTCCACACAAACGGAGGAGAGTGGATATCCACCAGCGGATAGTAGGAACGCTTGCGGAGGTGGTCAAGAAACACTCCCAGGATGTGGAAATCCACGAGATACTCCAGATATTCACAACTGAGGTTACCACCATGGATATTCCTCACTCTGATGCAGTTGAGGTGGAGAGACATTGCTCACAGCTTCTCAAAGTGTCCTCTCCACTACAGTTCCTTGTCGAGTTCCTGGACCTTCTCAGGATACCCTATTTCCGGGTTACGCGACCAGTTCTCCTCCGACCCACTGAGTGGTTCCTGGCACCCTATCAGATGATTCATTTCCCCCTCGCTGATTATACCAGATTAACATTGTTTAAAAAGATTTGTGGAGAGGTGCTACCCCGGTCCCTTGCTCATGCGCTGGGTCTGTTTATGGACAAATTTAGAAGGTTAGTTGTGTGTCATAAAAGTTGTAAACTTTCTCAGTAGAGACCTCATTTCTGTTTTGAAATTGATATTATAGTTAGTATTATCCTGTCAGACCAAAGCTCTAACAAATTCTATTTTTCAGGGCCCCAAACCCCCAGAAGCAGATGATTCTAGATAGGATCGCATCCGTTGACCTTTCCCTATCACGGCTCCGTGACAAATCCTACGTTGCCTCTGTGTTTGCTGCATTTGGTGACTGTTTTGAGGTGTTTGTCAAATCCAAGGCTGGTTTACCCCTGGTGGGGAAAACGAAGGGTGCTGGTCCTGATAAAGGGAGGAAAAATGACGCACATAGTGAGTCCCGCAGGTTAGGGCAAATAATACTAATTGTAAATGATACTTGTAAGTAGTAGCTGGACATCTATGTCGCTTTACACTGTGTCTCAGACTGTCTGCGCTCAGATCAGGACATGATGTAGTATAAACAATTCAAGAATAAATGTATTACTTTTGCTAGTTTAGTGAATTCGTCATTGTTTACACACTCCTTTCTCTCAGGACGTCTACTCCGCCCGTTATTGATCTCACCGATACACCCCCTGATGAACACATCTCTCCCTCCCCTCCTTCTCCACCTTCCAAAGTTACTGCTAGCCACATGAACGCTACAACAGAAGGAAGTGATCAGCCAACTAGCAATGTGACTCCTACTGAAGGGATCAGTGATCAGCCAACTGTGACACTGACTGCTGAAGAGGACTCCCAGAACTACTCACAGGATAGTGTGGTGTTTCTAGGAGAGGGTGGTGGAGGTGGGGACTGTGTGATAACCTCTGTAGTACCCTCTAATGTAAAGTATGTTGAGGTTGAGGTACCTAAAACCACTGCTGTTGTGGCGAAATTAGAGGAACAGCGGGATACTGAATTTGTTGCTGCGAAGTTAGAGGGACAAAAGGATACCGGTGGAATTTCAGCGAATTCTGTGGTTTTGAAGGGGCCAGGGGACGCTCTAGAGTGTAATGAATCGTTAGATAACTCTGATGGTGAAGGTGAACAAGATATTGGCAATGATCCAGTTGATGATCCAGTTGAGATTATGGAACACTCAGAACAAGATAATCAGGAAATAGCGAGCTCTGATACGAAACAGGAAATAGAGATCTCTGCTGATACGGAGCAGGAAATAACAGGGATACCCAACAAAGAAGAAGAGAACAGTTCACCAGATGATTTGCAATTGGGGGCTGCTGCAGCAGTGGAGGACAGTTCACCAACATTAGATCTTGACGCTCCTATGGAAATAGGACGGAAGGAGGGTGAGGTCCAAATAGATGCAACACTTGATACTGTTCCAATAGATGCAACACTTGTTCCAATGGCAGCTGACTGTGATCATATTACCCCTCCTCCCCCTCCTCGGATAGTAATAATCAATAGTGTGATGAGTTCCCAGGGTAACAGTTCACAGACACCACCTTACAACAGTCCCCCTCCTACTGGTGAACTACCTGTGACGTCACCAAATGAGACTATGACGTCACCAAAGACTCTCAAATCACCTGAAATCTCAATCAGCCCCAACCCTCCTGATTCAATAGGTCTTGAAACAGTCAGCCCCAACCCTCCTCCTCCTCCAGATGCAATTAAAACAATCAACTCTCCAGAATCCACCACATCTCCAAATATCACGGACACCCGGCCACGTCAGAAACAGAAATCAATCCACATCCGACCAGAACCTGCCACATCAACTCCTGTTACAACATCAACAACTCCTGCTCCGATTGAGGACCGTGGGAAAAGAAGAATTCTCCTACAACCAGCAGGCAGTGATCACCAGAAACCATCCAGCAGTGATCACCAGAAACCATCCAGCAGTGATCACCAGAAACCAGATAACACCGAGTCAGGTAGTGAGGATGAAACCAAATCACAAAACAGGGGAGAGGAAGAAGAGGAAGAAGAGGAAGATCCTGATGTTGATGAGGAATCAGGGGAGTATCAGGAGAAGTTGAAAAGGATAGCTGCACTAACTAGGAAGTTAACAAAGATAGGAAGGAGAATCAGGGCGATCCAGGAGGCTGATATCGGAGTTGATGATCTTGATAAATGGGGCAACCTCTACTTGCAGGTAATATACAGATATAGAGTATATCTCTCTACTCGACGGGTACTCGATTAGTAGAGATAAGAGGTATTCTTTTATTTTGGCTTCCACGTTAAAAACGTTATCCTTGTTACCATGCAGTGATTACTAAAACCCTAATCCACCAGGAGACGAAGTTGAAGAAGAAGCACAGGATTGTTCTAACTGAATTGGAGGATATCCAGGGATCTCTGGTGGATGTCCACTATGGATTTCGGGTTAAGGTTAAATGTGGAATTCCACAGTTATCTGAATACTTGGAAACAAGATTAAACGCAAAACAGGTGACTGAAATCTTGGAACAAGAAATACCTTTTCACCCTGACCTTGTCCATCTAGATACATGTGATTCACATGATGTGAATTCCACATGCTCCTGTCAGTGTTTCTTATTTATATTTTCCTCTCAGAAATTCCCTGATATCCAAGATATCCGGAAATTAATTGTCCGGGGATTACAGCACTGCCGGGTAAAGATGAAGGAGACTAAAATTGATGCCCTATCGAGACAGGTCCTACTAGATATTGGCTCACAGATCCAGCTGCATAGAAAAAACGAACTTCGGTATGTCCTGACATAATTCTCTTTTAGATCCCTTTCTCTCTCCCATCCCTCTCTATCCCATCCTCGCTCTCACCCTCTCTATCCCCTCTCTCTCCCCCTCTGCCTCTCCCCCATCCCCCGATCTCCCTATCCTGTCTCCCTCCCTCTCTCTCCTCCAGACTGGACGGTGGATTCCATCTGATGGACCGTGTTGACCTCACCGCTGACCCTGCCAAGCAGGACACAGAACTAAGGAAGAAACTAAACAGAAACAAAAAGGAAGCTGGCAGGAAACTACACTCAATCCAAACTGAGTAAGCATTATATTTTACATTCTAAATGATATTTTTCGCAGGGGGGGGGGGGTTACTAGCCCCGATTTACCGGCCAAATTCCCCCGGTAGTATGTATAGGAATTAGGGGATTAATGATACACATAGTTAAAAAACTTCTTAAAGTTAACCCAGAATATTATTTTTAATTTCCAAATATCTCGATTTTTTCTCATTTTGAAGGTTTTATAGTAAATTGCATTTGCTCTTTTTCTTTTTGGACTGAACTAGACTGGGCTGAGCTGCACTCTTATTTTTGGTTGCCCGGTATTCAGCGCCTATTTTAATTGCTTCTTCAAAAATCTCTGTAACTCCAATATCATCTTTGGACGAACACTCCATATAGCACGCTGCTCCGATCCTTGCTGCCAGGTGACGACCCTCCTCAAAACTCACACTGTTCTCATCCCTCAAGTCCACCTTTGAACCCACCAATATCACAGGAATACCGGGGCAAATAAATTTTAATTCCGGTAACCATTCAGTTACAATTTTGTCGAAGCTATCTCTGCAATTCACAGCAGTAAGCAGCAGGAAAACGTCGACTCCATAGTACGAATGAGGCTTTACTTGGAAATGTTCACCTTCCCAAAGTTTCCAGGCATCCCCACCGAGTGTATCCCACTGGGCTTCCCAACTAGCCATGTTGTACTTTTGACCCTCACACTCAACATGTTTACGATTAAAGTTCATATACTCCATATAACGTGTGGTCCTATACATAACAGGTTCTTCCAAAACAATAGAAATGTGTTCCTCAGAAAATTCATTTTGGAAGTAGCGAATCAGCATACAGGACTTGCCCATACCATAGAATCCTATGACAAGAAACTTCAGAGATGGCCATTTTGAATAAGGTATCAGATAAGCCATCAGTTCTCTGTTCTATCGGAAGTGAACGGTTAGCTAAATAAAGATTAATTTATAATCTTGTTAGGGATATCGGTTAACGTGGATAACCCTGATAACTTACGGGGTTATCACGGCCTCACTCATGTCTCACTACCTGGATCCACTTCCAGAAGAGTTTCTGAGTTATTCGCGTTAACCGATATCCCCTTTTGCAATATCACGAGGGCACTGCAAATTGGAAGGCCGATCGAAAGCAGATAGGATGGGTATGAATGAGTTCTGAGAAAGAGGAAAAATAGAGGAGCTATTATATCTACCATTTGTTTACATAAAGTATCGTCCCTCCTAAAGAGTAAAGATAACATATTACTTCATTTTCTAATTTTCTTCCTTTACGTTCTTTTTTTAGAATCATGAGTCATCTATGCAGTCCTATTGATATTGATACCAAGAGAAGTCGCGAATAAAAAGGCATCGTATCCATTATCCGGGTGATTGCCTTTGTTTAGCAAAACTTATAACATCTGTACCCTACTCAAATTTATCCCCCACAGGTTTGATGACCGGCAGTTTAAGAGAGAGTTACAGGATAGTCTTCTGTTTGATGATGATGCATCAGATGAGGGGGAGAAGAAAAAGGGGAAGTCTGATGAGGAGGGTGGTTCGGAGCAGAACACTGACTCTTCAGATACTGATGATGATGAGAAAGGAAGTGGTGTGATCAATTCTGGTGTTGATCAAGAAATGAAGGAAGTAGAAATAAAGACATATCCAGAGCCAATTTTGATAGATTGATTTTAATAATTTGACCAGATGCAACGCGTCACACAGTTGTTTTAACCAATAAATGTTTTTATATGACTTTTTATTTCCACAATATATATTTTTCGCTGCCATGTTACTCGTTTTGTTGTACGTTATTAACATTATTTAATTAATTAATGAATTAATTAACAAATTATAACTTTCAAAACTACTCTCTAATTGTAGCGATGAAGGATAGATAGTACAGAATGTCCTTTATTAGCGAGCTGCGGGGTGTGGCAAGGGACGCCAGTGGCAAGAGATGTCTGTTCGCTATCCTGGCCACCTTTGCAGGTTTGTTCACTAGAGTCTAGATCCTCTCCCCGGAACTTATTCTGTTTAAATCCTATTTAATTCTCGGTTCCAATAACTCATTTTTCCAAATGGATCTCTCCCATCCTTACCCCCTCTCTCCAGGTATATTGGTTATGTTTTACTGGGTGTACTCAACGGGATCGCTAGCTCTTCGTGCCCTTACTTTTCTTACAATATTCGATTTCGCAAACCTTTGCACCGCCCTCGCATCAAGGTATGGATTGTGTGGCTCACACCGCGGTCTGTGAGGGTTCGGTAGATCAATACGCGGGTTATAGAATAGAAAATAGAAAATCCGTCACGTAACCCCACAGATGGGAATTACATAACACACATCTTCCACAGATGGGCTGAAAAGAAGTTGCCGGATATGAAATTCACCTATGGTTTCTCACGAGTGGAGGTTCTAGCAGTGTTTTCAGCAACTCTACTCACTCAATTCCTGTCCTTTTTCATTATAAAAGAGGCGACACACCATCTACTAGAGGGACACGGACCAAGACCTGACTCAATGCCTCTTGCAACTGCTTTCGGTAAGGAATGGGGGGGTAAGGATTCGTGGTTACTAGATTAGGATGGAATTAGGAGGAAGAGGCGCCCGAAGAGGCAAACTTATGCTTTCTGGAAAAAATAACATGACCGAGATGAATTACTCAATCTCATTATCTTTTCCCAGGTTTATGTTTACATTTTGGGGCAACATTGACTGTAAAGAACCCGGCATACGAACATCTGGCCCGGGCATCACCTAGCAACTGGGTCCAGGATAGCGTCAATGATCTGGGTAAATAATTTAGGCCCATAATTTAAAATTGATTAATAATTAAGTAAAAACTACTGTATTCTAAAATTTGAATTTGTTGTGGTGCCCCTCTCTGTAAACCTTCAATCTTTTTCCAACAACAACATGCAACAGCTATCCCCAATCACGATATATCTCCTCCACTCAGGTAGCAGTCTATTTGGTTACGTTCCCCTTCTAGCTGGTGTATTTCTCCCTGGAAAGCCACTGAACCCTCTCGCCCTGGTAACATGTCTCTCTTCCTTCGGAGTGGGGCTATCCTACTACCTCGTTACGGCTTATGAGTTGCCTGGAGCCGATGCTGCGGTTGCTTTCCTCATCAGTTTCATTACCATAGCGACCCTTCTACCCATGACAGGTAAATAAAAAGGGAGTTTGTCTCACTACCACTGCTCGGGCTCTAAACCGACACAAAACGAGAACAGAACATACGTAGGCCGCTAAGATAACTGTTATACCCAAATGTCAAATAAGTTTTTTGTAATGAGCCACAAATGCGGTATTGCATTGTCCAGTGTTCACGTCCAGTTAGTGTCCTATTTCAATCTTGGGACTGTGTGCTTGACAACATTATCCTCTCACTTGTGTGCCCCACACTGGGCGTGAGAGTGTTTGTGTTTCGTGTGCACACACTCACTTCTCCGGCTCTCTCTTCTTTGAGTTTGGCAGTGTATTGAGATCTGCCGTGCGGGGGAAGGGATATTGGAAACCTAATTAGGTGTTCTATCCCAAACACACAAGGAAAGTTTCTATTCGGAGTGGAGTGTATAAAAGCCGGGGAAGAGATGTTATGTTGCCTCGAACGAGGTGGCGTGGTCTGCCCTCCTGCAGCGGGGGCGCCACGTCTAAAGCACTCTCTCTCCAGCTGTACATGTGTTACAAAGTGATTGTTTGTGTGAGAAAGCGTAGTTTCGTACCGAGCGAGGGCGGCTACTGAATGATTAAAAACTCTTTAGATCTGAATATAATATGAATGTTAAATGCGTCATCAGCTGATGATACGCGGATTGTAAGTGTGCAGCATCGCATGTGATCTGCCCAGGATTTCTAAGAAAAGGACCGACCAGGAGAGAACTCTCTCCACCACATTTTTGTACTTTTTTACTATTTTTCGTCCACCGGAACAAGATTTTTAATATCTTCTCTGGCTGCTAATCTCACTTTCTCTCTCACACATACACGCCCTACTGTTCAACAGTGAAGGGGAAACATACAGCGGGCAGATCACGGTTGTGTGCGGCCCTCGCCAGATATTTTTCTAATCCACCCCTCTAATATAATAACTTTCATCATCAACTATCAGTACTGTATGCATTGCGTACTATAGTCTATACTAACCCCCCCCCCTTAGTGTACACAGGAAAGGTACTGCTACAGACCACGCCAGCTCATCTCATCTCCAGTCTTGATAAGTGTCTTCGAGAGGCTGCAACTCTTGATGGAGTCTTGGAATTCAGGTGAATGATCATGTTCCTTGATTTAAACTACTCCTGACAGTACTGCCAATATCAAGTGTAATTTAACTAAATTACTCATTATATTTAGTTTCACTCAGCTCACACCTCCATATTTCTCAGGAACGAACATTTCTGGACGTTGACCTGGGGTGTGTTGGCGGGTACACTTGATGTCAGAGTTAGAAGAGATGCAAATGAACAGACCGTCTTAGCCGAGGTAGGATGTGTTATTTGTCTAACACCCAACCCTTCTTTTTCACTGAAGAAGGGTCGGGTGCAGTCCCGTGCAGACTATAGAGGGAGCCAAACTATACATGGACTCTTACCATTCACTCGCTCGATCCATTCAGCACGTTTGGTGATTTCACTATTTCAGAGACCCTCACAACACCCTAACAACACCCTAACAACACCATAACAACACCCTAACAACTCCCCTCTTTTCAGGTCACCCACCGGCTCTCCCAGTATGTGACTCTACTAAACGTCCAGGTAGTTAAAGAGGAAACCCCCGCTCTCTTTACCACAGCTAATATCGCTAACAGGACTTTCAAGCCTAAAATTGTGCCACGAACACCTTCTGCATTTGGTGTTAATGAAAAACTAATGTAATTGGGAATGTTGTTATTTGTTGTGTTTCAGAGTGTGCGAGTTTATTTTTGTCGAATGTCTCCTATGATTTTGAGTTTTTGCATGTTTCAATGATTTGGAGTGTTTTCCTTTTCTATGTGTTGCTCCTGTCTGACTTATAGGGCTAGCTAGACTCAGGACTGAGCATCACAACTGGGTTTTGTCGGTGGACAAGGGTTCAATCCTGACTGCCCATGTCAGGCCAATGCTCTGACAGTGCAGTGACAGCACTGACAGGTCTGCCCTGAGATGAAACCAATTTTTTCGGTGTGTACGGAGAAGCGGCAAGGGTGCGCGCACTCGTGCTGACAACTGTGTGGTAACTACAGTTTGTGCTCCGCGCCCTACCGATATGGGGTGTGGGATTAGCAATTTGTGGCCCACATTCGGGCACCATGATTCACATGGAGTACAGCTCAGTGCAGGACCAGTCATTCAGTACCGGGCATAAAACAGGAAACAATACAGTTTATTCATTGCCAAATATAAGAAAATAAATTAACAATATAAAAACAAAATAACATCGTATTGACTCAAATATATTGAATTCATAGATTCATAGACAATCGGTTAAAAAGTATGTGATACAGGCAGGACCCACTTCTTCTTCCCTAACAACTCAATAAGATCTTTCAAAAGAGGATTATTGTTCAGTGTAGAACTGTTCCCAACTAGAATCAGCTTGCTCCTTGCTCGAGTTAGAATAACATTTAGTCGACTCTTATCCTTTAGCAGCTCGCCAACTTTTCCTTCTTTATTACTCCTGAGAAGAGGATCTAGTTTTAGTTTAGAGAAATTCTCTAATGGAATTCGTAAATCGATGTGTCTAAATGCAGTCTTGTACTCCGTAAAAGATACTCTTTTGAGCTCAGGAAAGGTAGAGAGAAGTCGGAAGAAGAGACCTACCGTGTGAGAGATACAATGATGCATTCTTTGTCCCTGCCCTGGGCCCTGTCTGCAGTTAGCACCTCAATTCCGGAGGGAAGAGTCCGAGATAGCAACTCTAATTGGCCGTTATAGGGACTTATCACACCTGGTGGTAAGTCTAATTAGGAGATTTCAGGTTGTTTAAATTATAAAATACTCCTGACGGGAGATGATTCAGTAGGTCTGATTAGGAGATGGTTTGAGCAGTATAAAACACTGAGATGATTAACATGTGCAGTCAATAACAACCTTGATCGAGGGTTTTACGGTGTTTACTCCAATATTTTGTGGAACTGAAAAAAAACATTTTCTTGCCTATCTGATTGGTAGTGATAGATCCAGAAGAGAGAAGTGTTGTGACTAGGGTACTGACTAGCCCACATTCCTGAGTGTTATCATAGGACCCTCCCGGACATTGCCGCTCCAGACTACTTTCCAAATCCAGGAATATTACTCGTGTTGAGGGGTGGAGTGCCCTGGGAGAGAGGGTAGTTAGTTTTCCTGTGTTATTGGCTGTGTTATTAGAGTGGATAAAGGAACCGCGACAGGCAACAATTGCTCAGAGAATTGTAAATTGTTAGAACTTCAAGGTAAAATAGTTGTCTTATTGATTGTCAGACACTGACTGTACAATTGTGTACATCGCGCAACCTCGATGGACGTACTCGCTACGCGGCCTCACGTAGCCGCACCGGGCCGAAGGCCCGGTGCGAAGAGGACGGTCTTATATGAGACAACTTATTGATTGAGAATGTGGGAACTGGGAAAAGAGTTGTTTTAGAATGTGGAATATAATATATTTCCAACTTACCTCTTAACAAAATAAGGCATGGTATCACTACCCGGCAGTTTAACATCCATCCTTCGGCTGGCAAGCTCCTCTGACGCACAACTCAACTTTCCACCGTACACCAAAGTGTTAGATAGTAGCATGACGTCCTTACACATACGATACTGTACCGCCAGACTGGCTGATCCTGCACCCAATCTTTCAAACAAACTGTGGGAATATAGGGGCAGGTGAGAAGCTGGAGACACGGTGTTACATGGTCGGATCAACTTTTCTGCTGAACACTCACAGAACAAAATGCAGTGTGAGCTACACAACCCTATCTTAGCTTGGAAGTGCGAAGATGGAAAATGGGTACAGTGACACCTGACAGAGAAAATGTTTGACATTACCTGACTGAGAGACCATCAGACCGTGCTTTCTTGTTCTGAACGAGGGGAGGAAGTTGCTCACAATCACCAACTAGAATACACCTGAAGAGTTGGGAGTATTGGGAGACGGGAGTTCATTGGGAAATGGGAGTTAGAGGAATGAGGGTTGTTGGGGTGGGGGGTTCCAACCAATTTTTTGTATTTTTTTGTATTGTTTTGTACGGGCCATACACAAAAATATCCAAAATTCTTGTTTTTTTTTTCGTACAAACAATACAAAAAATATTTAAGGATATGGGTGGCGGATGCCTGATATTAATACACTAGCGCACCCATTGGGTGCACCTCAAGTAAGGCCTTTTGATAACCCACCCGGCTTCGCCGGTTGGTTCTTTTCGCCCTTTCAACGTGAATAACACGGTTGTCATGGCAACTGAATTGGTAACTATAGGGACTGGCAAGTTAAAATTCATTCGAAAATATCAACAAACTTCCACTGGAAGTTCCAAAAGTGTGAGCAACAGCTTTACAGCTTTGGGCACATGAAGTATTTTATGAAGGAGCAGCCTGTCGCTTAGATACCGCTGAACGAACGACTTCGACTTCGACGTTCATCTCCAAATTATAATAGAGACTAGCGCACCCATTGGGTGCGCCTTAAGTAAGGGCTTTTTGACAATCCACCCGGCTTCGCCGGGTGGTTCTTTTCGTCACTTTCAACGTGCAAAACGGTTGCCATGGCAACTGGAGTGGTAACTATGGGGACTGAATTGTTGAAATTCATTCGAAAATATCAACAAACTTCCACTGGAAGTTCCAAAAGTGTGAGCAACAGCTTTACAGCTTTGGGCACATTGCAAGTTTTTATGAAGGAGCACTGTCGCTTAGATACCGCTGAACGAACGACCACCACGTCGTTCATCTCCAAATTATAATAGAGACTAGCGCACCCACCGGGTGCGCCTCAAGCACGGTCTATTGACAAACCACCCGGCTCCACCGGGTGGCCTTCTTAATTCATATAATAGTTAACGCCAAAATTATGGTTGCCATGGCAACTGAAACGGTAACTATGGGGACTGAACCCGGACTGAATTGTTAAAATTTATCCGAAAGTATTCACAAACTCCCAAAAGTGTGAGCAACAGCTTTACAGCTTTGGGCACATAAAGTGTTTTATGAAGGAGCAGCTTGTCGCTTAGATACCGCTGAACGAACGACTTCGACCACGACGTTCATCTCCAAATTATAATAGAGATAGTTACTAAAACACAAGGATCTCTATTATAATTTGGAGATGAACGTCGAAGTCGAAGTCGTTCGTTAGGCGGTATCTAAGCGACAGACTGCTCCTTCATAAAACACTTTATGTGACCAAAGCTGTAAAGCTGTTACTCACACTTTTGGAACTTCCAGTGAAAGTTTGTCATTATTTTCGAATAACTTTTAACATGCCAGTCCCCATAGTTACCAATTCAGTTGCCATGGCAACCGTGTTATTGACGTTGAAGGGGGCGAAAAGAACCACCCGGCGAAGCCGGGTGGGTTATCAAAAAGCCCTTACTTGAGGCGCACCCAATGGGTGCGCTAGTTATTTATATTCCGAATTTTAAACCAGAGTGGTTGCATGAGAACTACCTAGCTTGGAATTTCAAAATCAATAAAAATCTTTTTATAGGATCTCGTTTTTGGGAACCTTCGGTCATTAAAAGATAATTAAATTATGCCCTCTCCCGGGTTTTCATCATGTAGATCTCTTTAGCTTTCCATCCCTTTCCCCCTCCCCCATCGTTGATATCCCTGGTAGAGGTGTCAGTTTCAAAAAGAAGGGGGTCACCTTTCAAGTGGGTGCATATTATATACAGTCGGACCCCGATTTACCGGGATGCTCGGGGGAAAGGGTTTTGTCCGGTAAATCGGGGTGCCCGGTATATCGGGGTCAAATCGTTATTTTCGTATAATATCGGGGAAAGTAAATTGGGGTTCCGGTAAGTAATTGGTAAATCGGGGCCCGGTAAATCCGACTTTAGCAGTACATACCACCTTGGAACGTTTTTAGTTCCATTGTGATGCATTTTATTCCCGTTTATACATGTTTTTGAAATTTGAAAAATCAAACATTATTGATTGAGATTTCGAAAATTTTGAATATAAAATTTATTATATTAGGTCATTCGGTAAATATCTGGACAGGTATGTTTGTGAGAGAACGGAGCTAGATAGAGCCAATCGACCTGTTCCAATTTGCGATACAATTATGAACATGAACTATAGTTTCAACGATCAGAAAAGCTTTGTTTAATCATTTATTCCCTGTTTTAATTGTTTGTATTTTTTGTAACTTTTGTTTGAGGAAAAACCAGTTTTTTTCATACAACAATACAAAAAATAGGTTGGAACCCCCCCTCCCCCCGGGTTGTTGCAAACATCTAACTAAAAAACAAGACCATGTTAATTTACCTATCAGCGTGTATAAGAGGTCCAAGACTGATAGGTTGTGTTATCTGAGACGCCTCGTCAATAATGCAGTAATCAAAGGAGCGTAACTCGAACAGTCTGTGCCGAATACCAAGGCAAGTGGACGCGACGACCTCTGAGAGAATGGACTTGATAAAAAACACTGAAAAAATAACACCGGAAAACCTTTTTTGGGTTAGCTTGACTTTATTCTACACGCAAATAAAACGGGAAATGGAGGCAATGAAAACCTTCCATGCTCAGAATACAACGGGAATAAATAAAATAATAAAATGGGAAATGGAGGCCAAGAAAACCTTCCATGCTCAAAATCAGGAACCGACCGAATCAGGAAATCCTGGTCCCTGATTGGCTGATAACCAGTCACGTGACCTAAATAACGAGTTCTGATTGGCTGTTTACTTGTTTCGGTCGGTTCATGCTCAAAATATAACTTACTGATATTTTTGTAAAACTCCCTAAGCTCCAGTGGGTCTGATATTCCTGAAGTTAAAGCTGAGTCTGTCATATGTTGGACATTCTTGTGGACCTTTCCACTGGCTCCCAGTCTGAGAAAATACTGTTGTAACAATATTTGTAAAGGTGAGAATACCCCGAATAAGCTATAATAAAAGCCATTGAACCTCACCAGACCTCAAAACACCGTTAACCCCGATGTACCTTCTCACGAGTATGACCATATATGGTCATGTCCGGTAAATCTAGTTGTACCTGAGAACGGGTAAGGTGGAGGGTAGTTTTAGGAGGATATTATCGACAGCAGTGTGAGTGTAGGCTGTAAGGAGGACTGAGTAACCTTGTGACACCAGCACCTCCACCAAACACGCAACAGTAGTTGTTTTACCTGAGGGTGTATGGATAGAGCATCGAGAAAGACAAGGGATAGGGGAGTAGTGTATAGATAGAGTATCGAGCAAGACAAGGGATAGGGGTGTGGATTGCCTAGCTAGACTGTGTTTCGGGCGCCCCGCCCTCGAAACACAAAATTTAAAAGAGGGTTAGAACATAACAAGGTGTGGAGAGTATTGAACACATGGCAACGGGATTTTTTAGTGTTACTGTTTTTATGCTAGTTTTTGTTGAAATACCTAGTAACAACACCGAAAGGAAAAGTGGAATATTGAGAAAGAAAGGTGGGAAGTATATCTTACCAGTTCCAGGCATTCCTTGTACACACAAATAATCCTCCGTCACCAGAGCCCTCTCAATCACCCTCCTCTGGTCATCATTCAGACTATCCGGTAACTGGATATCCACTTGCTCTTCCCGAAACACAGCCTTCCTCCCCTCCACAACCAACCCCCTCCACTTGGTAACCCTCTCACTAGGTCCCATTAGGGAGGTCAGGTTGGATAACCCAATGTGAAGTGAGGAGTGGCTTCTGTGAGGTGTTATCCGGTAGTAACACGCGCTATCCCGGTGATGGGGACTCTTACTTAGGTCTGTTGCCAGGGTTACGGAAATGCTGGACGGTGTGACGTCACCAGTAACAAACCCAGATGCTATGTTGTAGATGGAGCGATTTGGGAGGTTTACTATCACATAGTCACCCTTTGAGAACAGTCGCTCTCCTATAACGCCAGTAAAGTTGTGTATTCCATCTGTTACGGAGGACAGAGTCAGATTCCCCGATCTAGGACAAGTGTCATCCCACGGCATTCTAGTTTTACCCGCATCAGCCTCAACCAGACTCAGGTTAACAAACTTTGAATAGTACTCCAAGTCTGGGGCGGATAGATTCTCAGTCAGACTAGATAGTATCTCAGGAAGGGGAGGATCTTTTGTTTTCTGAGATTTGTAGCTGGCTGAACATGCCAACTGTTGGCTACAATACTCGCACGTCATCTTATTGTTGATAATCGGTGGTAACTGACCACTCGTTACCGCTGAGTGTAGCGCCCTCTGCTACTTCATTTCTCCGCATCAGTAGAGCTCGTCGTTCAGCCCGGGAACTAGCGACCCCGACTGTTTGTTGTCCCTTCACATACCACAACAAACCACCCTGGACCGCTTCTTTGTATCGCTCCTCTAACAAGCATGGTGTAATATGATGACCTGGCCCCTGTGGTCCACACTACCCATGGGATTCCTAGCAGCACCTGATTTAACTTCCAGGGGCAAGAGTTTAGAAGGGGTGGATCCGGACAGTAGCATCAACCTTACCCTTACACCCCAACCTTGGAGACCATATACTTTCCTCAATGTCCAGGATTTTAGAAACACTAACAGTGTTCAGTTGTTTGTTGCCCAAAACTCACACCCTTCCCTCGCCCTGATACCATCTCACCTACCCCAGTTGGTAATGAGAGGGAGATACTCTCTGAGCTTAGTCATCATTTCATCCTTACTGATGCCAAGAGAGCACAAGTTTTCAACAATCTCTCTGCTATCCAAGGCTAATTGGCATTCAGAGAGTAGGAAGGTTGGGGAGAAGTCTTGGGTTTGTAATGCTCGTTCTAGGATTGAGTGAATGAGGGTTCCTCGGAGCATTACTTCATTTGCTTCACCACTTCCATGTTTGAACACCTGCAATGATATCATCATTCAGGTGATTTTTGTGGTAAAACCTGTAGAAACTAGGTAAACAAAGTTACTGTTGCAGTTGGACCCCGATTTTTCCTGGATGCTCAGCAGAAAGGGTTTTGCCCGCCCGGGAAATTAGGGTCTAACTTTTCTACAACTTATTAACCCAAATATATTACCTCGGTAAGAACAGATTGTCGGAGGCACCGTATGCTACTGGAAACCGTAGTGGGTGAAACTAACACATCAGGATGTGTTATGATCAGAGCATCCGAATCATTGTCAATCACTCTATCAACTGGCAGTCCAATAACATTAATCCTCGTTCCAATCGTAAAACTACAATAAAACCACTCTCCTGACACCCGTAATTCAATCGTGCTCTTCTCCACAGTCTCGCAGGTGAGCACTTTTGTGTAACCCTCTGTTGTAACACCCTGGATAGTGAGCTTCTGGCAGGCAGCCAAACTACCGAACATTTTCCCCAGATTTTGAATGATGATGTCATCATCATCGGAGTCAGAGAACATATCATCGTCACTTCCACTGATTTTGGGACGTTTTCCATCTCTCGTACCGGGTGGATGGTTTGATATTCGCTTTGACATTTCTCCTTTCTGCAAAGATAACATATATTGGTGAGGTGTAATGTGGAATAAATGCGGGAAAAAGGAGATTTATTGGCAATCTTAAACTCTCGAATAAAATGTTCTGTCACAATGAATTTCTCCCAACAAAAACAACATTTTCTATCCATCATCGCTCTCCATCGCCAGATCAATTTGTTCGAAATATCTGCAAATCAGTATAAAAATGATGGTAAAAGGAAGGGAGTCTGTGTTATCTGTTGTGGTCGATGTTTGTCCCAACTTCCTACATCTCCTTCCAATACTCCTAGAAGGGGGAGAATTGATATTAGAAGTCTTTTCAAGTTATTAAATTAAATTAAATTAAATTTTCAAATGTAGTCACAGTTTATTGGCTGATTTAAAAACTAAAACTGCTGTATATGACTCACCTTAGTATAGACATGTAGTCCATGGGAACAGGTTTATCCACCACAGCCAAAAGTGCAAATACCCATGATGCAACTGAGCCTGGAACTCTCGATTCAACATCCGACGACAGACATATATCACCCACATACTCGAGTAAGTCAAAAACAAAAGTTTGGGTAAGAGCTAGAATGATTGATAAACTGGGTGGTTCATCAAACAGTTTCTTACATTTCTCCATCCTTGCTCCGTGCACTACCTTGTTAGGATAAAGTTTCTGCATTCGACAGCAGTATTGCCGTGTTTGGGAGAAATTCTTGAGTTGCTTATTGATAAACTGTTCACTGATGTCCTTTAAAAATGACCTCGTGTTGGTAACGGGCGGAGGAGTCGGTTGGGTGTATGTAAATTTGGACCTGTCCACTGACATAACGTCCGGGATTTGTTTCGCTTGACGGTGCACCTGGGAAAGGTATTCTAGTCCATCCTGAGGCTTGCTGCTAGTTGAGAGGACTGGACCTATGGGCAGGGCATGACGGAGCATTGAGTCTGACTCCGAGTTGGCATCGTCATTCATTTCTTGGTTACCTAGAAGATATTATTGTGAAAGTGAGGTGTCCCTGCCAATTTGTAAAGCTTCGCGATATCGGTGGTCAGTCAACAACAACATGAAACTCCACGAAGATAAGTTTCAACTGGTTAATTATTCGCTTGGTAGGTCAAAGCTGTTGAGAGAACTGCCCTTCACTGCAGAAACGTTATCATATGTTACAATGGGAGGAACCGTGGTCGATCCAGAGCAGCATGTAAAGGACTTGGGGGTCTGGCTATCTGCAGATGGTACATGGACTCATCATATTGGCGATATTTTGAGGAGAGCTAACATGATTTCAGGGTGGATATTCTGAGCATTCAGGAGTAGGACACCAGAAGTACTACTAACCTTGTACAAGGCGTTAGTTCGACCCATACTGGAATATTGTTGCCTGGTGTGGTATCCAACCAAAATCGGAGATATCCAGGCGGTGGAAAACGTTCAACGGGCGTTCACCCGGAAGATACAAGGGATGAAGGATCTGGACTATTGGCAGCGTCTTGAGGCGCTTGACCTCATGTCCCTTCAAAGGAGACGCCAAAGATATGAGTTAATCCACGTTTGGAAGATCTATCAGGGCCTTGTCCCCAATTGTGTTGAAATGGAGTTCCAGACGGGTCGGTTGGGAGTACAGGCAAAAACCCAGAAATATCCATACTGGGCAGAAGCCAAACGGGCCAGCCAACTATATAACTCCTTCAGCTTTAGGGCACCTCGGTTATGGAACAAACTCCCTAAAGAGGTTAATCGTTCAGAAACACTTCCCGGGTTCAAGGCAAACCTTGGTGCGTTCATGAAGGAATTCCATGACAGACCACCGGTGCGTGGCTATATGACAGTCCTTAATGAGTTCAGCGATGCAGAAAGGAAGACCGTTATGTGAAGCTGTAATTGTTGTTTGCTGCTGACGCTGTTTGTGTTTTACTTTGAGTAAGAGACTGTAAATAGACATTTTGACAAAGGAGGACCCACGAGATGGGAATTTCTGCACTATATGTTTGTATTGTGTGTAATTTATTTGAATTTGAATTTGAATTTGAATATCCTACAAAGCCCGTTTTGCTCCTCAAAACAAAACAAAGCAGAAAGAAGAATTTTTTAACTTCATGTTTTAGAAATTTAAAATTTTCAGTTTTTGCAGGCCAGAAAATTTATCTGGATCTGATCACACGCGACGTGATCACGTTTTAATTTCGCGCGTTACGTTTATTTTGGATTTTGCAGCGCATGAGCATAACGCGCAGCACGTCGAATCAGTTCGATCGGGTTGTTTGCGGAGTGAAACATTCCACGATCTCTCTCAGACTCACGCTGTTGGTGGAGCTGTTAACAAGATATTACCAATTAGCATAATCTGAGGAATTAGTCAACTAATTGATAGTTAATCCAGCTATTGACTTCATTTTGAGATGTTATCTCTCTCTTTCCCCAGGCTCTGGGAACTGTGTCACCGCTGGAGAAGTGATCTGAGCACGAGGACCGAGGGTTGTGAGCATTTAACCTGCGCGTCAGGTCTTCTCCGCGCGCTCTCTTCTTCCCTCCTCCCGACCTCTCTCCCCTCTCTCTCGAGCGAGAGATGGCAGTTCTTTGTGTGTGAGTGTGTGCTCAACGTTGCTACTGTTCAGCCTCCTGTTGTAGTCATCTCTCTGCTCTCTCTGCGTGTGTGCTGTTGCGGCCATGCCTCTTTTGCGGAAGCAACCCTTTGTCCCGCTGGACCTCCCCGATGATTTGAAGCCTGATGAAGAGGTTTTTATGAACCCTCTCACCAAGGAAATCTTCAGAAATTATGAGTGAGTGTCCAGACTACAGTGTAGATTGTTCTAGTGTGTCTTCCCTAATCTTCCTTTGATATAAACCAGTGCGATTTAGGGCCATTTTGTGAACTTGATGACCTCTTTAATGAACTAAACATCCCACCGTTGACCTGCTTTGTCCGCTAATTTTGAAACCTCTCCCCCAGGGACTATTTCCGTCGCTCTATCTTGTGTAACAGTCTGCTGTGGTCGTGTGAGTACACGGGGAGATCCAACCTAACCCTTGCGGAGGCCCTGAAAAGTGAAACTGAGGCAGCGGAACATCTGGATAAGATGCCTCTAGCTCTGCAACAGGCAATCTGCTTTATCATTCACAAGGGACAGGTTAGTGGGATCTACCGAACTAGAGCGGTGTGAGCCACACACAGTGGGATGTCTTATTTTTCTTAACTGAGAACTCTCATCGTGTGAAGGTTGGGAAAGAGGGGTTACTTGATCTGTAAAGACTTGCTGGGAAAGAGGGGTTACAATATGATCATTACGAATATGGATGATGATGGGATATTGCGAAACCTTGATCGACCCTCTATCTCTCTCCAATCCCATCCCTCTCTCTCTCTCTCTCTCTCTCTCTCTCTCTCTCTCTCTCTCTCTCTCCCGGTGAAACAGCTGGGTGAGATCATTCTCTCTGAAAGACTCTGTCAGAGCAGCTGTAGTTGTCATGTTGTAATCTTGCCGGCTAATAAAGAGGGTTGAACAAGACAAGCAGAGGGATTTATTGTGCATTCTCTGCTCGAGGGGTTGTTAGAGGAAGGGGTCATTTACTAGTTTGTAATGATACATGATAGATAGTCGATAGAGATGCCTAGAGAGTAATCCTTCCTTTCTTGCCTTGGTTTGAGGTAAAACAAATGTCTTTTTAGGACCTAGAGAAGAGTGTGCCGAGAGGAAAGAATGAATATATTATGTTCTCTCGAACTGTTCACTTGGATTGTGGGTCAGCGAAAGGGAGTGAGAGAGGGAGAGTGAGAGAGGCAGAGGAACTGCAATGATGTAGAAGGAAGCAATCGCTTGTAGAGAGAAAGGGAGATGGGTTGAGAGGGGGAATTTGAGACTCTGGGAGACAGAGAGGAAGAGAGGGGGGTGTCACTCGAGAAATAGAGGGGGGTTATTTCTCGAACACACTAGCACTCAGACACACACGTAGAGCTAGTGAGAGAGGGAAGAGGGGGAGCTAGTGAGAGAGAGAGAGGGAGGAGGGGGAGCTAGTGAGAGAGAGAGAGAGAGAGAGAGAGAGAGAGAGAGAGAGAGAGAGAGAGAGGGAGGAGGGGGAGCTAGTGAGAGAGGGAGGAGGGGATAGGGAGAAATGAGACACTTCTTCTTCTCTGCTCTGTGGGATGTGTGCACGCGATGTTGTCCTCTCTCTAATCCATCTAGCGCACTCTTCCCCTCCCCCCTCTTTCTCTCATCCATCTAGCACACATCCATCTAGCGCACACGTAGAGCAGCTCCTTTGTTGTGGGATACCGGGAGAGGGAAGAGAGGGCGGGAGAGAGAAGGGGGCCAAGAGAGGGAAGAGAGAGCTGAGAGCTGAGAGAGAAGCCAGCAGAGAGCTATCAGATATGGGGGGGGGAGTAGATTCAGAGATAAGTGGTGAGAGGGTGCACCCATGGAAACTGGAGACGGTATAACAGTTCCAGTGTATACATCACCTGATTCCCTGATTCCTCATGGGTCAACTGTCTTCAACGTCCTCTACCTCAATACAACACACACACAATTTACACACAAACACTACAGCTGATATAAATAGTTCTCTAGTTTGACCCTCTCTATACCACCCCACCGGCCACCCTTACCACCCCACCCGGCCACCCTTCTGACCTACCACCCTTCTGACCTACCACCCTTCTGACCTACCACCCTTCTGACCTACCACCCTTCTGACCTACCTATACCATCCCCACAATACAAGCACACATCCTATTATACAGGTTTCCAGTTTGACCTCCTTTGTAAACGAAGTGCTAAGTTTCTATCGGGAACGATTCCTACCCGGTGAGGAAGTGGAGATCTCAGAAGCAACTGGAGGAAAAGGGTAAGAAACTCTGTGAGATATTTGATTTCACTACACAGAGACGATATGATCTTGCCTTGTTCGACCCTCTTTCTCTCCGCGCCCCGGAGGGTTAGAACATCGCAACAATGATCTATATCTGGGTCTGGGATATATTCGCTGCCTGGTTTTGGTTAGCCAAGATCAGCCAATACCAAACCCTTACTCTCTGAATGTTTTCAGTTCCTCATGTACGGGTGTGATACAGGATGTAATTCTTGATAAAGGAGCAGTGTACCACCAGCCCAATAAGATAGAGTACAGGTGTGTGGTGGTGGATACTGGAGAGATCATCCTGGCTGCAGGCAACCAAGTTAGGTAAGTAGCTCTGTAAAGCTATAGCGAGTTTAAATTGTTGTTAGATTGTTGACAAGATAAATAGCCTGTCCCTTAGTCCAAGATTTAAATCAGAGTGCTTTGAAAAATTATACTGCTGTTCATCTTACATTACATCTTCTACTTCCAAGTACACAATCTATATGACGTATACAATTCGAGGTCGCCTGTATTTCATCCTATTTCTACTTCCCAGAACCTTGTCTCATATAAGACCGTCCTCTTCGCACCGGGGTGCACGAAGTACAGTCAGTGCCTAACAACCAGTTATACCCCAGTAAACATTTCTCCCTCTTGTTTTGGTTACTATAGTCATTCAACCTAACCCCCCCTCCTTAGCCGACGAAAACACCAGCTGACACGAGAACGGGTTAAATTACTGGTGAAATGCTCCGCTAAGAAAGTCACGACAGAACCAGCCCTATATGTTGTCAAGGTTTGTCTTTAGATTGGTTGGTTGGTGGAGAAGTGTTACAGGGTCTCACACGAGTAAACGCACACGCACATTGAGCAAGCTCAATTTAGCTAGTCACCGGCGGGGTTTGGGCCGGTATGGGGCTGAGGTACTAGCAAGATATAGCTCTCTACTAAAGGGTCTCAGTTCTCACACCTTTCAATTTCCCACCAAAACCACTGCCAACTGTCATACTATAACATGAATGGTTCTTCGGCCTTAGATAATAGGACAGTCTTTCACCTTGAGACTCACTTCACTGTCATCAAATACTAGCTATAATACTAGTACCTCTGAAATGGGCCATCACTTACACCCATTACCCACCCTTTAGTTATCCCCCTACTGCACCTCTTAGTTAGGTACCCTGAGGGTATGATGTGTGCACGACTCACTTAGGTCCCCTCTCTAATACCGAGAGATATATCTCTTGTGTGCGTGTTAGGATATTCAGTCCGGGGGGGGGGGGGGGGGGGGGTGTCATTCAGCCAGACCAAGTTTTACGTACTTCAGATTTATAATGTACATGCACAATTACAACATGCTCTAACGGGGCGAAGGTCACTCTGATAATTTTCATTGTCTGTTGAATTGTGATGAAACGCGGTGCGATGCCGTTCATGAATCAATCATTAGCTGTTCATTAGGTGGGTTTTTCAGTTGTTTATTAGATGGGTTTCAGGCAGATTCATCGACCTGCCAGTCGCTGCGAAAGTAGGCAGGACCAGCAGGGACAACCTGTACCCAGAGAAAAATAGTTCGACTCACGAGTATGGTGGTCTAACCTTTATGTTCCCATAAAGTTGTTATTTTCCTTACTCATTATTTAAGGCATAAAGCTGGTGGGGTAGGGAGCGGTGGTCTTACTTTCTGCTATAGAAATGTTCCTTGTGTTTTACTAGGGATAGAGTGCAGGGTAATGGGTTTGTGAGAGGTAATCGGTTAGGTTTGGAGTGGTGCGAGAGAGCAGTTGCGAGACTAAGCACCTCCTGCGCACAGTGCAATTCTCCCACAATGTCAGTTCCGGTTTTACTATTCTTGGTCCCATTGAACTCTTGATCATCTCCAGCTGTGGTGTTTTGGGGGGTTTTATCTGAACGCAGATCCGTCCTACACTCTCTCAGTTCTCCCGTGTTGAGTAGTGGATGTTACCCGATACCCAGCAAAGCCCTTCCCCTTTCTCTTTCTCTCTCTGGTTTCTCTCTCTCGTCTCTCTCTCTCTCTCTCTCTCTCTCTCTCTCTCTCTCTCTCTCTCTCTCTCTCTCTCTCTCTCTCTCTCTCTCTCTCTCTCCCTCCATAACATCGGTTCGTTCCTCACTACATCCATCTTTATAAACATAAATGCATCTCCTCCTCCCCTCCCCCTCTAAATAACATCTGACTCCATGATACCCATCTCCCAGTTCCTACCCCTCCCTTCAGAGTCCTAGCCTTCGTCATTGAGACTGAAGAGAGGTTCAAACTCTTCGTACACACATACTCCACTCACTTTGGAGAATAACAGAAGGATGAGGGAGAGAAAGGGTGAGAGTGTGCACAGAGAAAATGAGTTGCGAGAGAGCTGCTTCGAGAACAAACAAACGGAGGGAAAGGGAGATGGAGAAGAGAAGGGAGATGGAGAAGGGAAGGAGAGAAGGGAGAGGGAAGGAGAGAAGGGAGAGAGAGGGTTATCCGGGGAATGATAGAGGGGAGGTAGGAACTAAACACATTCCAAGGGATAGGTCGCTCCACCCGTCCCCGGATAGGTCCAATATGACCCGCTATCATGTCCCACTCTGACCCTGTTTCTCTCATTTTAAAAACAGAATACAACCAAGTAGTTTAGTTGAAGGAGAGATCACAAATTACAAAATACATAACAGTAGGGACAGTACTGTGGGACACCCTGTATTACCCTTTGTTTTGTTCAAGCCCCTGGGCTCGGTGACATGACAGGGCCGAGCAAGGCATCCCTTGACTCGACCTGCTGACACGCTCCCCCCTATTCCTACACCCCTGCTGACACGCTCCTTCTCTCTTGCAGCAAGAGCATATCGAGCGGCTGAAGCTAGATGAAAACTATACGGTACCATACATTGCGGACTATGGCAAAGCAAATCCTAACAGCGCCAAACGTAGTAAGTTTTTATCCGACACTGAGTTGTTTTCTGTATGTGAGAAGGAAGAGGGAGATAGTTAGAGGGCGAGAGAGAGAGTGTGTAGTGAGAGAGATGAAATGAATACTGATGGAGCGATCATAGAGTGCCGCGGTAGAATTGAGATGATGTATTCAGTCTTCAGAGAGGGTTGAGAGGAAGAAAGAGAGAGGGAAAGAAAGAGGGAAAGAAAGAGGGAGAATGAGAGAGGGAGAGATCAGGGAAAGATAGAGAATATATAACAACAGAGAGGGGGTGCCAGTATACTGAACGAGTGTGTACTGTGTAGTACACATGTGTGTCTTTTCACAACAGGAAAGAATATTGTACAAATCACTTGAGTCCCCCTGCTAGAGAAGTCTACAATATATCCCATTCTATAACTTCTAAATTCTAACATTTAGTAATCTCTTCAGAAAAAGAGATAGAAGGTGGTCCGGGAGAGAAAAAGAGGAAGAAAGAGAAGAAAAAGTCTATTGAAATGACAGGTTAGAGATTAACAAGGCTACCATTTAATAGATATCTCTTCTTCTACTTCAAGCAGATATATGATAACCATCCCCCTCTGCACAGAAGAAGCGATAAGACTGGTGGCAGAAGAGAGGAGGAAACTGATCGAGGAAGAGAGAAACAGAAAAAAGAAGGAGAGACAAGAGGTAGGTTGTCTTGGTTGGCCCTCTCCGCGAGAGAAATGGGGTTAGAACAATTTATAGGGAAGGTGTTAGAACCAGGTGGTGGGTATGGTGTCACCCATTTCCATAATCTCTCCTGATCATGTATCGATCCTCTGAACCCCTCCCCTCTTTTTCAGGAGCGAGAACTGCAAAGGAAGATGCAGCTGGCAGAGCAAGCATTTCTCAAGGAATGGATGAGACCCCGTGAGGTGTGTTTTAGAGAGGGTCTCTCTCTCTCTCTTTCTCTCTCTCTCTCTCTCTAGCTCTCTCTCTCTCTCTCTCAGCTACTCGCATCTCTTACTCTCTCTCTCTCTCATCTCTCTCTCTCTCTCTCTCATCTCTCTCTCTCCCTCTCTCTCTCTCTCTCTATCTATCTATCTCTCTCTCTCTCTGTCTCTCTCTCTCTCTCTCTCTCTCGCTCTCTCTCTCTCTCTCTCTCTCTCTCTCCTGTCTCTCTCTCTCTCAAAAGTATCAAAAAAGTAAGTATCTCTCTCTCTCCCCCTCTCTCCCAGGATTTAGAGTTGACAAAACCCCTAATTCCAGCAATTGTTCCCAGGATCTAGAGTTGACGGATAGTAAGGAGCTACCGGTTATGAGACCGCCCCAAACAGTCCTAGATAACTCTCTATACGGCAACCTTATACAAGTAATGTTAATGTTTTTTAGTATCAATTAATTTATATTACTGCAACCCAACCGCCGGAGAAATCTACTAGAACCCTCCATCGTCCACCTTCAGCTCTTAGAATAGTAATAGGAACTGTTATAATTAGGGACTAACCAAAAAGGGTTAAAAAGGGGTTTTAAAAAAAACCCCCCCAATTTTTTTTTTTTCCCCCTTTTTTTTTTTTTTGGGGGGGGGGGGGTTTTTTTAAACCCGGGCCCCCCCCCTTTTTTCTTTTCCCCCCCCCCCCCCCTTTTTTTTGGGGGGGGTTTTTGTTTTTTTCCCCCTTTTTTTTTTTTCCCCCCAACCCCTTTTTTAAAAAAAAAAAAACCCCAACTTTTTTTCCCCCCCCCCCAAAAATTTTTCCCCCCGGGGTTTTTTTTTGGGGGGAAAGGGGTTTTTTTTTAAAATTTTTTTTTCCCCGGGGGGGGGGGCTCTTTGGGGGCCCCCCCTTTTAAAAAAATTTTTTTTCCCCCGGGCTTTTTTTCCCCCCCCTTTTCCCCCCCCTTTTTTTTTTTTCCCCCCCCCCTTTTTTTTCCCTCTCTTTTTTTCCCCTTTCGCCCTCTCTTTCCTCCCCGGTTTTTTTAAAAAAAAAAAGTAAGTAATTTCTCTCTCCCCCTTCCCCCCCGCCCCCCCATCCCCCGGATTTAGAGTTTTTACAAAACCCCCAATTTCCGCCCAATTGTTCCAAGGGTTAAGTTGACGGATGTAAGGAAAATACCGGTTTTTGAGACCGCCCCAAAAAAGGGCCCCAAATTTAAACCCCCTTTTTGGAAAACCCCCAAAAAGTTTTTTTAATGTTTTTTTGTTTTTCAATTTTAAATTTTTTATTTTCTGAAAAACCCCAAACCGGGCCGGGGAAATTAAAAGAAACCCCCCTCGTCCCCCTTCCGCTTTAGAATAGTAATAAAAAACTGTTTAAAATTTGGGGCTAAACAATTTTTTTACAGTCTAATGGAACCAAAACCTGTGTATGATATACCCTTTATCTGAAATTTGAACCCTTTTTAGAACTGCACCGTTTTTTTTCAGAAATTTTGTTTAGAATTGTGACCCTATTATTTTAATTGTTTAAATTAGAGTGTTTTAGTAACTCAGAACCCTCCCCGGGGGGACGTTTTAAAGTATGTTTTAGTTTACTTGAAACCGTTTTTTGGGAGAAAACAAAGTCATTTTTACCCAATTCAGATCATTTTTGATTACCCCCTTCCAGTCCCTTGTTTCCCCATAGGGTATCCCCCAATACAAAAATGATTTAGGTCCCAAAATTCAAGATAACCGGGGGAGAGAGTTTGATATTTTGTATTCTAAAAGAGGAGGGGTTTTTTTTCTTTCTTATAAACTTTTTAAAAAATTTTCTCCTTCCTCTTTTTTAAACCCCCCCCTTTCCCGTAAACCCAAATCCCCCCCATTGGGAGGCAATGGGTTCCTCTGGTTGTTTGGGGAACACGTTAACTTTTCTGAGGAATTCCCACAAAGGGATACCCAAACCCAAAGGATTAACATAGGTTTGGGGGGAAAAGGGGGGCCAATTTCCCCCTTTAAATGAATTCCTTTTAAAAGTCATAAAAGGGGGGTATATCCCCGCCAAAATTTTAGTGTTGCGGAAAAAAAGGGAAAAACCCCCTCCCCAACAAAAAGTAAGTGGTTGAACAAATAACATAAAATTAACCGTGATTCAATGACCGCACAGAATGAGGACGTGTGTTATGTCTTTCTTACTGTCTCAGCAACAATCTTGTGAAATGCTGGAGCTCGTGATCATCGCGAGAGGGGGAAGGAAGGGGGAGGGAAGGAAAAGGAAAAAGGAGAGAGAGAGAGGAGAGGAGAAAAGGAGAAGAAAGAGGAGAAAAAAGAGGAGAAAAGGCCCCGGAGGAAAGTTGGCAAGTGCATCAGTATCTAAAATTTTAGGTAATTTTGGTGCATCATCAGATGGTGGCCTTCGCCCCACATGGGCCGACTGAGGCCCCCAGTGGCCGTGGGCCAGATTTAGTCATAAACGTGATATAATATGAACCATATTTAGACTCTAGGAAACCTAAAAATACAATTTGAAAAAATGATGCACTGATGCACTTAGACACGCCAAAATACTGTGACTAATTTTGGCCATTTCGGGGTATTTTAATTTCATACTTAGTCTTAAACAGTCATAAACGTGGTATATGAACCATATTTAGCCTGTAGGAAACCTGAAATTTAAGAAAAAACGATTTTTTTAAAAATGATGCACTGATGCATTTGGATACGCCTCGATACTGAGTATTTATCAGTATCTAAATTTACAGTGTATCGGAGTGCATCATTTTGACAAAATGCAAACTTAAAACGATTTTAGCGAAAAAGCTACCACTAAACGTGTCCCTGGACTATTTCTAGAGCTTCTGTTGATATTTTCAAAAAATTTTGGCTGATCAATGTGCATCATGATGCATCATTTCCTTTTTCAGTGCATCAGTATTAAATACTCAAATACTCATGTTTCCGTCACTGGGGAGAGAGAGAGAGAGAGAGAGAGAGAGAGAGAGAGAGAGAGAGAGAGAGAGAGAGAGAGAGAGAGAGAGAGAGCGAGAGAGAGAGAGAGATAGAGATAGAGAAAGAGATAGATAGAGAGAGAGAGAGAGATAGTGAGATAGTGAGAGAAAAATCTGAGTCATTTTCAGAAACCTCTAAATTTACAAAATACCAGATAATAATGAGACTCCTCGTCCCCAAGAATATATCAAATCTATGATATCTAGATATCCAATAATATATCCTAAAATGCATGCTTCTCATATTACCGATCCATTTCAAAGTTTGCCATGCTTGTCCTTGTTTTATGGGTTGACTGGATTTCTCGAGTGAGGGGGGGGGGGGAGCATTTGGTTACATTTTGGTACGATACTTTATGGTCCGTGCCATTGTATATGTATTGTATTACTTTTTTTTCGTAAATGTAAGAATTGGTCAGACTTCTTTACACCAAGAACACGACGACTCTCTTAAGAATGCATTTCCTGGGTTGTGGCCGATGGCAATATCGGATTTGTATGATATTCGTTCCAGGATATATCGGCACATAATTAATGTGTATACCCAGTGAATCAGTAGTTAACCCTTGTATACTAATTATTACGTAACCTCTCGCTCCATAGACAAACTGCTGCAACTGCTCTTACCGGAAACCTATCCTGGTACCGGGCCTACTGTATTGTTCCCTCCCCCCTTCTTTCTCTCCCCCTCTGTCTCTGTCCCCTCACTGTGTCTGCTCTAGTTCTCCATTAGATGCAGTTGTCCTGCAGCAGTAGCCAGCCCTTTTGTGACATGGTGTGCTTGGCTTGCTTTTTCAAAATGTGGGGTTTTTCAGTGTTGTTACCCTGCTGTTACCACCTTTCTTGTTCATAGTAAATGCGTAACTGATTCTAGTTGTGTTTCCATGGTAACTGATTCTAGTTGTGTTACCATGGTAACTGATTATTAGTGTTGTTCATAGTAACTTGTTCATAGTGTGTTACTGATTCTTGTTGTGTGTTACTGATAACTATAATGTTACTGACGTTGGTAACTAATATGTAACTGCCATCACACTAAAAATATTGCACGGTTTATCCGACCATTTTAGTATCTTTCTTGAGTATCTCTCTCTCTCTCTATCTCTCTCTCTCTTTATCCTTAATTCTCTCTCTCTATCCCCCCTCGCACACATGTTGTTTACGCCAGCGGAGAATGGCTGGGTGTCCACTGTCCACACATTATATGTTATTGTAGCCCCACAGTTAGATAAACACAACACTCATTTTTCTGATCATCTACCCCCCATTAGTGTAGTGCTGTCTCTCTCTTTGTGTTTTGTGTCATGTCTTGCAGTTGAGTGCAGAGATGTCAGACCATAGATCAAAGGTTTGTGAAACTTTTTTGTTTGGTTTTATGTTTATTCTCCTACCTCTCTGACCTCCCTCCCTTTATCTTTATCTTCCTCTCTTCAAACCCCTCTCCTCATCATGTAGGCATGTTAACGCTCCTTGAAAGGCCTAACAAGCGATATTGCAAGATCTGCCTCCACCAGGTAGCATCCCCGCTACGAGCATAGCTCTCCTGCTTCTCTCACTGCATCTCTCTATCTCTCTCTTTGAGCTCTCTAGCTCCTGCGTCTCTCTCTCTGCTAGAATACTTGAATTATATTTCTTGACTCATAAATGTCGGGTATAATTCTAGTATTTTCCTATCAGTGCTGCTTGTAGTCAAATTACCGTAATGAAAATACAGTAAGGAGACGCGCACGGTGCATAACGCGCGGCAAAAAGTTCATGTGTCAGCACGTACTAGCGCCCTGATTGGTCACGGTTGCGCGTCGTCTTACTGTATCTTTCGTTTTCCATTACCGTTTTCCCACTACAAGCGACCGTGTATGCTATATAATCGCTAAACCAGCTGAACAGATACTAACTATTTGCTTGACCTGTTGAGCTAAGTCCGATGGCTCTGATAATCAGAGTCTGATTGTATCTGTCTGGTAGGGTGCCAAGTTTGGTGTAGTAGCTCTACACTTGCAATCATACAATATATCTCTCGGTGAGAGATCTTTGCATGTTAGGGGAACAAAAGTGTACTTTCTATTCTTCTATTCTACAGCTGCGCTTTTGTCCACCAACATTAGGCACACCAACAAATCGCTGAAGTCTCGATCTTGATCACCATCCCAATAATACAATATACCGGCCACAATTACAACTCTAAAACATTGTCATACCTCAAGTGATCTAATATCCTCTCCTCACAGTGCAACAGAACCCGGGCCAAGTCGGAGAGTGCCCTAAAGAAGCCTGAGGATGGGAACTTTACCCTGCTCCTAGAGAGATCTGACAAAGGGAAGGAGTTTGGTATTAGTATCAAGGAAAGTGATACTGGGTACCCTCTCATCACACATGTTATCAAAGGTAGGAGACCTATAGGGTGTTTTAAATTTTTTGATTTCTTTTGTGCAGATATCTGGTTGTGTGAACATGCTAATGCTCTAACAGCTCTACTTCGATCTTTTTAACGATCACTATTTCTATCTCTATCACTCTAACACCCTCTCTCTCTTTCCAGGATCGTATGCCCACAAGTCAGGGCTCCAAGAGGGAGACTACGTCCTAACAGTGAACGGGATCAATACAGCCAACATGACTGTCCCTACTGTCAATGACAGGATCAAGTCTGTCTTCACTGAGGGACATGTTTATATTGGAATTTGTAGACTGCCACCTAATGAGAAACTAACTGATAAACACAAGGGTAAGAGAAAGATATGGGGGGAGTTAGGATTGGAGGGACTGTGATGGGTATTGGGTAGTGAGCGTTAGGATGGGGGACTTTAGTAGTGCACGAACTTGGGTAGTTGGGGTAGTTGACTTTATATCTTCCGGTGTCACGTAGCACGATCTACAGGATTATGAATCAATACAGCGGAGTTTGTTTTTTAGTTTGTGGTCCAGAAGAATGTTTGCTTGTTTGCTTGTATGCAGTGTTTCTGGCACTTCTTCAATGACGAGTTTGTGTAGTGAAAACATTGAAAGGGAAAGTTCGATCTTTTGCTGCATGCAGTAGGAACATTGTACATTAGGTGCAGTATAGTAGTTGTCTACTGGCTGATAATGGCTCACATGAGACATGGGGAGCTATCTAACAGCACGTAGTGGACACGCACACGTTCTTCCCATAGCTCTTGTAGGACAGTAGGACACATATCCGGGAAGCATAGCGTATAGACACAGATATATCCTGGAAACACGTGTGGTTAATATCTGACAATGCATTTATGAATAATTAACTAATTGACTGGATAATGTTCACAATTATATATTACAGATAGTACGTTGTTCAAGAGTAGGGCAGGTCAGACAGATGAGGATCAGTATCCTAATGATGTACCAATACCCCGCTCTAAATCCATGGTGGACACAAACCCTGTAGCACCAGGTAATTAACTTTTTAATTAATTGATTGACCTTAGTTGCTGTACGGATTTTTCTAGGTTTACCTACGGTGAAATACCCAGATGTGTAGTATTTCGATTTTTTTCCTCGTCAATGAACTAACTATGTAATTAATATGATGTCCTTCATGTTAATTAATTAATTAATTAGTGTGATGTCCTCCACAGGTTCAGATATCGGTGACTGGAGGACAATGTTGGAGAAGCACAAGAGGGAGAACAGTGAGGCTGACAATAGACATGCAGTTGTAAAGGATCTGTGGAACAAATACGTCAAGGTAAGAAGTGGGTTGGTAACGAATTTACCCCTCCCTTGCCAGTGCGCGAAGAGAGGGGTTATTTCGTAACCAAAGAAGTGGGTTACTTTATAATAATATAATATAGCGTGGTGTGAGAAGTGGGGCCATGTGACGGGGTGTAAGAAGTGATATGGGAAGATGCTAGTATTTAACAAGATTCTAGTAGGGTCAGGACTTGGCAAGAATGCTTTGTTTACTGACGGTCTATTGAATCGGATCTAGGTAACTGCTTACTAACAAGCCAGATGTGGTTTGTTAGTCTTAGCGAATTAGATCACTTTTTACTCTATACTATTATCCAAGTATAAACTTTCTCAATGAATTCCTACACAAATCGCATTCTTATCCATCTCATTAATAGAGAAATATGCATAATATTGTTATGTTCTAACCCTCCCTTTACATTTGTAAAGGAACGATGTGATTCGGGGGCGTGGCGCCCGAAACACAGTCTAACCAGACAAGCATGATATACTCTGATTACTTTATCTGTTGTAGAACACATTCAAGAGAAAGAAACAGACAGAAGGTGCTAAACCGACAGTCCGACCACTAAACAGAAATCAGACAACTGAAAAGTGCATCCAAGTGTACAACCCCTCTCTAGATAACCACTTGAAAACCACCTCAGAACCACTAGATAACCACTTCAGAACCACCTCAGAACCACTTGAAAACCACCCTAGTGAGCGGGCTCGTACGGCCCTCTCCTCCCTGCCTCTAGACAGACAGATCAGTTACCTAGACAGTGTGTTACGGGAGTTAAACCCTGAATACCAGACCCGGCCCGTCAGTCCCCCATCTCCTTTATACACCCCTGCTATAGTTCCATCTTCTGTAATGGAAGGGAACATGAGGGCACATGAACACAGACTGAGCAGGAGTAGGAGTGGTGTGGACAGTGGTGTGAACAGTGGTGTGAACAGTGGTGTGACTAGGAGCAGGAGCGGTGTGAACCTTCACAGAAAGAGTGGTCATGTTGTGAGGTACCATGAGAGTTCAGAGTCCCAAGGGGAACCAAGTTGGTGGAGTATTAGCATGGAGGAAGGAGGAAGTAATAGCAACACGGGAAGTAATAGTTCCCACAACACAGACAGTACAGAAACTACCATGTTGATAAATCGAGTGAGGCAGTGCATTTTCAAGGGATTCAGGGGCCGAGTTTTTAAGCCTTCAAAGCTACAAGAAAATAGAGTGAGAAAATGGGGAATGTCATATATTTGTGTTACTGTAACCATAACATAAACTAACATATATTTTTGTTTCAGCTAAATGATATCGATAACGTAGCGAATGAAGTTAAAGATTTCGACTTCAACAAAGCAAATGTAAGTGTTTTTAAATCTGAGAATTACCATTTTAGTCATTACAGACATTTCTTAGACCCTCTAAAATGGGTTTCAACAAAACAGACAGATTACAGACAAAAACACACAAACAAACACACAGCGACGTGGCCCAACAAGGGTAGAGGACATCTACGCGGAGATAGAGGTGATATCACCAGTAAAATACACCCCTAAACTAAGGGCCCAACCTGCTGAATACGCAGAGATCACAACGCCAGACAAACAACCATCATCCTCAAGATCATTCCGGGGGAAGAGAGATCAGATGTTCTCCTCGGTTACCCAGCGTTATCACCATCATGAGAAAACTGAGAGTACAGAGAGTGGCAGTGAGGACGATGTATTCGCTATGCAGAGGAGGTTGAGGAAGATGGCATCTGGTGGATCTCAGAAACCAAAAAGGGGAGCTAGTCTGAGGGAGAGGAAACCAACGAATGATATCTTTGAATCCTCTACAGACAAGATATTTGAGAGGCTGGATTTGAAGAAGAGTGAGCCGAGGTTATCTCCTTTTGATTGGTTGGATGGTGATGGTGATGAGGAGAGACCTGGCACTAGTAATGCTGCTAGTATATTGGCCAGATCTAGAAATCCCTCTGCCCGGTCTAGAATCCCTTCTAATAAGAGTGGTACTGGGGAACCTTCAGGGCGATCTAGAATCCCGTCTAATAAAAGCGGCACTGCAGCTGGGGAGCCGGAGATCCTAACTATTCCCATCATACCTATCTATACTGATGAAGAAGTAAGGGACTGCTGACTTACTGTGACTGTGACATGAGACTCATTGTGACATGAGACTCATTGTGACTGTGATTGTGACTGTGACATCTTTGTGACATGAGACTCATTGTGACATGAGACTCATTGTGACTGTGATTGTGACTGTGACATCTTTGTGACATGAGACTCATTGTGACATGAGACTCATTGTGACTGTGATTGTGACTGTGACATCTTTGTGACATGAGACTCATTGTGACATGAGACTCATTGTGACTGTGATTGTGACTGTGACATCTTTGTGACATGAGACTCATTGTGACTGTGATTGTGACTGTGACATCTTTGTGACATGTGTACAGCTGACTTTGGTGAACAATTTATGTGCAGACTGTGACAATTCCATACCCCGCCGGCTCAAATAGACGCACGGCGCGCTCAAACAATTTGCACTGGTCTATTGGGCCGTGCACTGCCGTGAGTTTGTGTCTCGATAGACGCACGCCCTCTGACAGATTTGTGTAAAGATCACAAAGAATCACTGGAAACACGATAAAATGACTTGGTAACTCAAGAGGGAGTGTGTGTACAACCTACAACGCTCTCTGTCTAGATTTGGCGCCCGCCAGTCTGTTGCAACTGTTGCTCATGACCCACAATTAACTGTAATCTCTCTCTGCATTCCACGCTTTGAAACTGTTACAGCGATTGTTACGAGTGTGTAGGAATGTAGAGAGGCACTCTGTAGCTTCATTTCTAACTGTTTGACCCGTTTTGTGTGAGCTCTCTCTGTGTCAACCACCTAATTTGTGCTTGTTTTGCTTCTAGGTGCCCGCCAGCGGGGTCTATAGAACACAACTCCCTCCCTTACGTGCAGATATACCTGTAAACCCCTCGCTGACGCTCGGGATTTACAGGGCTGTAACGCACGGTCCCTTCGGGACCCGTGCATTACAGCTCAATAGACGCACTGCTCTGCAGTGCGTCTATTGAATAGATGCCCGCGCGGGAGGGAGTTATGTACTATATAGGTAGCATTGTAAAATTTTGAGATATAATATAATTCTTTAGGTAGCACTGCTTGTACAACTTATAACACCCCCCAGTGTTATAAGTTTTCACTTATAACACCCCCCAGTGATACATGAAAACTTATAACACTGCTGCACTTCGAACTCCTTACTCCACTGTTTCTGTCACACTTAAAAACCGTTAGAAAGATAGGCATTTACGAACTCCCTCCCTCTCTTTCTTTCTTTATGTCACACTCTCAAGCCGTTGCAGCACCGAGATCAAGATAACGGTTACGAACTCCCGGACCCATGCACATTCTTTATCTCTCTCACTCTCACTAATCTCTCACTCTCTTTACCTATCTCAGGCGTTATCTTATCTTATACTGATTTCTCTGCCTGCTACCTTATCATGAATTTGTTCTATTGTTACGCCCTAAAGTGTCTCTCACTCTTGTTTAAAAAATTTTACAATGCAATTTTATTATGCCTGTTTTCGTTGTACCTGACGTCAACAATAATGTCCCAGATTCGTACACTTTTAGACCTCGCAGGCTCGGTCAAAAAGTAAAACTACATCACTCGCAGGCTCGTGAGGTAGTTACACTTAGTGGCACTCGCAGGCTCGTGCACTAAAGTACAAGAATCTGCCTCGACCTGTGGTCTCGGATCATTATTGTTGTACTTATAACACTCGACCTTCGGTCTCGTGTTATAAGTTTTCAGGTACAACTTATAGGCATAATAAAATCCTACACTGTACGAAATGTTGTAGACTGTGTTATTCAATAGTTGCTGATCGTACAATACATGTCGTTACTCGTTACCTTCTAAATAGCTGTTTCATAGTTAACTGAATTGTGTTTCTCTTCTGTAGAAGTTCAAGGAAAGTGTAGCGCAGACTGATGGAAATGATTCTCTCGATCGACATCTTACACTCGTCGGACACAAACTGGTAAGCTTCTCTCTTCCTATCCCTCTCTCCCCTCTCTCTCTCTCTCTCTCTCTCTCTCTCTCTCTCACTATCCCTCTCTCTCACTTTCTTCTGACGTTTATTCTGCTTGTTGAGATCCACTTGCAGCAGCAGCAGCTGTGATCAGTGGCCACTTGACTAACATGTTGTGCTCAAACTCAATGACGTAACGCGCGACATCCCACTTGATATGAAAGAGTCTCAATACAGCGTGGGATGCGCGCCCGGCCCGCCTGGGAGACCACCTGGAGATGCGCGCGCGGCGCGCCGAGTCCGAGAGGGCCAGGGAGGGAGCTGATTCGAACGAGCTCCAACAAGACGGGTCCTTTGAAACCCTCGTTGACAGCCCCTCTAGAGGGTGACTACCTCCGAAGGGACTGTCAAAGAGAACCCCGATCTTATCCAGCCATCATCTCTCTAATCCCTCCCATCCTGTTTTCAGAAAGAAAGAACGGATGTGAGCTGCCACACGCCCTGTGGGGTTTGTGCACAACCACTCGGTACCCTGGCATCAATCCATCTAGACAACACCACTTTCACGTTAGTAATACATTTAGTTGTGTTAATCGATGTGTTGTCATGATTAATTGACCAATGAGATCTGATCAGGATCATGATTCAAATCTCTCTCCCTTCCAGGTATCACCAGGCATGTTTCAACTGTAAACACTGCAACGTCGCTTTATTGGATAGAAACAAGCTGCTCTACAACGTCTTCGTAGTGGACGGACAGCCATATTGTGATGTGTGCATTAGAAAGATGGGCATGATACGATTAGGTAATGATAACCAGGTGATAACACCGGAGCGCTTGTCAGCGTTGTGATATGCATAGCTCCCGATTTGTCTAGTATGTTTAGTCATTTCAGTGGGTCGGGAAATGTAGTGCATGGTGACTCAACCAGGGGATGGAGGTTGTGTTGCATCGTCAATTTGAATATTTATACACCATGAGAATATCTAACACCCACTTAATTCTTTCAGGAAAAGTCAAGAAAATTCCCACGAAAACGACGGTTTAGCAGATATATCGTCCCCCACATCATTGTACAGATCTATATATAATTTGAGCTGAACTGCTGAGTCACAAACTGTAAAACATTCACAGTGTTTATATTTGTGTGTTTCAAAGACAGATTGTGGCTGATATATTGGCTTGTTTTGAAAGAGGATGGACTCCAAAAATGAGCTGGTAGAGAGAGAGAGAGAGAGAGAGTGAGAGAGAGAGAGAGAGAGAGATAGAGAGAGAGTGAGAGAGAGTGAGAGTGAGAGAGAGTGAGAGAGAGTGAGAGAGAGTAAGAGAAAGATTGTTGTATAGGCGGTTGTGTGTGTTGTTTTACGTTTTTAGTAAGATCAAATATGCCATTGTTTTACCAGCTAATTTGTGAACCGCATCCCTTTGAAATCAGCTGCCTTTATTTTACAAAGCAAATTGTGGCTCTTCTCGGATTATTCGACAACCGATGCGATAAGGATAATCATCCCGTTCAGTGTTCTCCTTTAAATTCTATATGACGGTTCCCATTACATCTGAGAACCCGAACGGGTCGGTGCTTCCAGACGTTCAAACTAAATTGCTATGACGTGAGACTTGAGAGCCACAATTTGCTTTATCGGGGTAACCATGGAAACCATGATAACGGGTAGTTACACATTGAACAGTCGTATATATCACTGTCGTGGAAACTATGAAAAAGGGTCAAAAAGGAATAATATACACAAACCTTTACACTTACAATTTAGAAAATATAATAACGTCCTATGCCAGTTTATTTGGCCTAAATCCCAGTCGAGATACACCTCTCTGAGGCCGGTGTGTCCGTGTTCCGTTTGAGTAGCGTGTTGTTGCTGGGGTAGTGGTGTGGGGGGTGTTGGGAGCTGTCTTTAGCCCGATGGAGATGTTCCTCAGGAGACTGCTGCCTTTCTTCCCTGCTGTTGAGGGGGTGCGGCGGCCCTGACCGGCATTGAACTCGATGAGGGGATCTCCTCCACCAGACTGGAGGGAAGAGGAGGTGAGGTGTTGGACTGTTAGACGGGGGGTGTTAGAGTGGTGTTTGGGGAGTGTAAAGATATTGAGGAGACATAAATAAGTGGATATTAGGGGATGATCGTGCCACTGGCGTCTGCTCGATCAGATGGTGTTGGAGCGGTGTGTTAGAAGAGTTGTTGGTTGTTCCCGCTTACTCAACAAGTTGTTGGGGAGGGGGTTTTAGGGATGGGGTTAGAGGGGGTGTTGGAGCGGTGTTAGGGAGGGTGATATAGGGGGTCTCCTCCACTAGCCTGTATAGTAAAGAGGAAGGGGTGTTAGGGGAGTGTAAAGACGATGAGGAGGAAGTCTGTATAAGAGGCCAAGAGGGTGTGTGCCAGCCCGATCAGAGCGCACTGAGATCGAGCAACAGAACGGGTTCGGTATTTGCTTCAAAACGGGTTTGGAAACATCATTTCTGAGCGGGGTATTTGCTTCAAAACGGGTTTGGAAACATCATTTCTGAGCGGGGTATTTGCTTCAAAACGGGTTTGGAAACATCATTTCTGAGCGGGGTATTTGCTTCAAAACGGGTTTGGAAACATCATTTCTGAGCGGGGTATTTGCTTCAAAACGGGTTTGGAAACATCATTTCTGAGCGGGGTATTTGCTTCAAAACGGGTTTGGAAACATCATTTCTGAGCGGGGTATTTGCTTCAAAACGGGTTTGGAAACATCATTTCTGAGTATTTTGGTATTATTTCTGGGTATTTGCTTCACCGACGTCACTATGCTTCACGAAAGAAAGGAAAGTTCTAAAGTATTATACCCAGCGGTATCATTATAGCGTGTTTAGCCACTGTAGTGTGTTACTGTGTTTAGCCACTGTAGTAGTAGTACAGTAATACAGTCTGTACTTAACTACTTAACTACTACTACTACTGCTGAGAATTCTGCTGAGAATTCTTTGAATGAACCACGCTAGTCTATGTTTCATGATACTGCTGATTTGGTGAACCATAGCACGCTGACAAACCGCGAGAGATAGAGAAGTACAGCAGATACGAGAGAGATTATTAACGTTTCCAGGTTACACTGTTACTTAGCCACAACATATTTTGGGCATTGCTTACCGGACTCCAACTATTATCTCCCGAACTATAAACACAGATATATAATCAGCTAATTTAATTAGTTAATTAACCCGGGATTAACCCAAAATAACTAGCAGTTTTTAAATTGTCTTGGGCACGTCGCGCCCCCCTGTTTGGACGAAGGATCCCCTCTGACTCAGAGTATAGATTGAGCTAGGTGACTTACCGTCAGGAACCGAATCAGGAAATACTGGTCCCTGATTGGCTGATAACCTGTCACGTGACCTAAATAACGAGTTCTGATTGGTTGTTTACTTGTATCGGTCGGTTCTTGCTTACCGTGTTTGTTTCTGTCGCTTCTGTTCCCCAGGATTAGGTCGGTTAGCTAGTGAAGCAAGGGAGCGGTGTCTTCGAGGCATGGCCCCTCTCCTTCCCCCTGACCCTCTAGGAGGGGGCGGGGTATCTGCTGCGATCATTATGGAACCGGTCTGCTTGGGACCAGATCCAATCCCACCAGCTGCATTGGAGTTAGAGTTTCCAGGGGGAGGTGGACCCGCACCATTGTTGGGTATAGAATGACCTGCATGGAAGGGCGGGGGTAGTTTATTGGGTATGTAATAATAGTTGTCGATAACTGGCGGCTTCGACCGGATCTGGCACACTGGCCAAACGGGGTTAGCGCCACCGGACAAATAAATAAGAGCATCGACCTGACCCTATATTCTCATTTCGGAGGGTGCGAGAACAGTGGTCAAAGCATTGACCTGACAGGGGAATAAACATTGTAAACTTTGGTTACAAAGTCGCCCCAATGAAGCTGGGTAATTTCAATACCAATTGTATACTCACGTTTCTGGCTAAGTATCCGATCAACAAAGGAGCTTGTGAATCCTGCCACGGGTTGAGGTCTCTCTCCACCGCCATAGATTGCAGGGTCTGAGTAGGTGAGTTGGGCACCCGTTTTAAAGCTTATCACACTCATAAGATGGTTCGCTGGTTGTTCTGGTTTGTCAAATGATACTGTACACCGGTTAGAGACAACAAGAACAACAAGATAGTGGGATAGGGCTAGACATCAACAAAGTGGAATAGACATCAACAAAGTGGAATAGACTTAGAGACAACAGCAGAGTGGAGGCGGACAGGGGTTAGAGACAACAGCAGAGTGGATACGGATAGGGGTTAGAGACAACAGCAGAGTGGAGGCGGACAGAGGTTAGAGACAACAGCAGAGTGGAGGCGGACAGGGTTTAGAGACAAAAACAGAGTGGAGACGGACAGGGGTTAGAGACAACAGCAGAGTGGAGGCGGACAGAGGTTAGAGACAACAGCAGAGTGGAGGCGGACAGGGGTTAGAGACAACAATAGAGTGGAGGCGGACAGAGGTTAGAGACAACAGCAGAGTGGATACGGATAGGGGTTAGAGACAACAACAGAGTGGAGGCGGACAGAGAGACAACAGCAGAGTGGAGGCGGACAGGGGTTAGAGACAACAGCAGAGTGGAGGCGGACAGGGGTTAGAGACAACAGCAGAGTGGAGGCGGACAGGGGTTAGAAACAATAAATTAGGACAAAAAGCTCTCCCTTACTTTGCAATGGATATGATTGGTCCTGATTGTTGGTAGCAGTCTTTACATTCCATGTCCTGCTACCCCCTGATGGTGCTGACACCCTACTCCTCCCAAATACCGGGGTAGACACAGACATCCCTCCCGCTGGTTCCGATTGTACGGGTCTGTGGTCCGTTGTGGATAGCTGCATGCTGGCTGAGGGTCGGAGCACGGCTGGAGGGTCCGTGGAGGGGATTATCTCACTTCGAGTTGAGGGTAGCAACTGAAAAATAGGGGTGATTATTTTAAACGAAAGCAATGATTACTGTAACCACTACTAAACAAACAAACAAACAAACAAACAAACAAACAAACAAACAAACAAACAAACAGACAAACAAACAAGCCAATGCATTTTATCTGACTTTCGTGCTCTCGCGAACGAAATCGCTGATTGTGATGTGACCACTACTAAAACACAAGGTTTGTTTCTATCCGGTATTTGTGATATATAAGCCGTGTTGAATCTACTATATCGCCCTTCGAGGGTAGGTCACAATGTGGCTCGCTGATCGGCTTCCTTCTTCCGATCACCCCCAATACTGTTCTGAACAGTCAATAGTCAGCAATGGCTCATAATACCAGCAATGGTACATAATACCAGCAATGGTACATAATACCAGCAATGGTACATACTACCAGCAATGGTACATAATACCAGCAATGGTACATAATACCAGCAATGGTACATAATACCAGCAATGGTACATAATACCAGCAATGGTACATAATACCAGCAATGGTACATAATACCAGCAATGGTACATAATACCAGCAATGGTACATAATACCAGCAATGGTACATAATACCAGCAATGGTACATAATACCAGCAATGGTACATAATACCAGCAATGGTACATAATACCAGCAATGGTACATAATACCAGCAATGGTACATAATACCAGCAATGGTACATAATACCAGCAATGGTACATAATACCAGCAATGGTACATAATACCAGCAATGGTACATAATACCAGCAATGGTACATAATACCAGCAATGGTACATAATACCAGCAATGGTACATAATACCAGCAATGGCCCATAATACCAGCAATGGCCCATAATACCAGCAATGGTACATAATACCAGCAATGGTACATAATACCAGCAATGATACATAATACCAGCAATGGTACATAATACCAGCAATGGTACATAATACCAGCAATGATACATAATACCAGCAATGATACATAATACCAGCAATGATACATAATACCAGCAATGATACATAATACCAGCAATGGTACATAATACCAGCAATGGTACATAATACCAGCAATGGTACATAATACCAGCAATGGTACATAATACCAGCAATGGTACATAATACCAGCAATGGTACATAATACCAGCAATGGTACATAATACCAGCAATGGTACATAATACCAGCAATGGTACATAATACCAGCAATGGTACATAATACCAGCAATGGTACATAATACCAGCAATGGTACATAATACCAGCAATGGTACATAATACCAGCAATGATACATAATACCAGCAATGGTACATAATACCAGCAATGATACATAATACCAGCAATGATACATAATACCAGCAATGGTACATAATACCAGCAATGATACATAATACCAGCAATGGTACATAATACCAGCAATGGTACATAATACCAGCAATGGTACATACTATGTTCGCAAAAGGCAAGCTTCCCCTCGTCCGACCCGAAGTTGGAATCATATGGTTTAGTTTGTCGAACCGGAAAGTTGCTAACATATTTCAAATCACAAAGACATAAATATGTATCAAATTTGCCAAAAACGTTAACTATATTGTTTATAGCAAGAAAGGACTATTTTACAACGAATTCCCTGGTTACTATGGTAACCAACTCCGTTGTCATGGTAAATTAATCGAACTCTATCGAGTCTATCGCCAGCAACTGTATGAAACTTTCACAAAGGCTCAAAGTTTGAATATCAAATTTGCCAAAACTCTGCAGGGGCAAAATTTTTAATTGATTATTATTAATTTATTAATTAGAAAATCAAAAATTTATGCATGAAGAACATTCCTAGAAAGTTTCAAGTCGATATTTTAAGCAGAACGGAAAATATAATTTAGTGCATGGGCAAACAAAATGGTGCAAGGGCACATGTTCAGGGGAAATTTGCACAAATTGTGCAAGGGCAAATTTTGATTAATTTGCCTATAATTAATTACCTAATTGATATATTAATCATACGGCTCTTCTAGTACTCGTAGTTATGCTACTAGAACATGCATAGAAAGTTTCGTGTCAAAATATTAAACGGTGTGGACACAGTTCGATCATAAAATTGGTGCAAGGGCTGCCCTTGCACCATTTGCCCTTGCACATTGCAGCCCTTGCACCAAATTCCTTTTTTTGCACGGCTCTAACTAACTAATTAATTAATTTTGACTATTCCCACTTTTCGAACATCATCTTTTATGATTGAAGAACATTCCTACAAAGTTTCAAGTCGATATTTTAAGCAGAACGGAAAATAGAATTTGGTGCAAGGGCGCGGTGCAAGGGACAGAACACGCAATGTGCAAGGGCACGGTGCCCTTGCACCATTTTTAATTACCTATAATTAATTAATTAATTAAAAATTCAAAAATCCGCCAACGTCATGACACAAAGGAATACTACAAGAACATGCCTACAAAATTTCAAGTCGATATCTCAAACGGTGTGGCCACAATCGTTGACATGTTTTTTGCCCCCCCCCCCCCCCCCCCCCCCCAAAAAAAAGACCTTTCTTTGTTCTTAATAGGGCCGGCATTTTTGGGTTTTTGTGCAAGGGCAAAAAAAATTTTTTTCTTTTTTTCGTTTTTTGCTGTTTTCTTCGGGTCGGAGGTGCCTGCCGGCACCTAAATAATACCTGAAAAACGGTACTACTCTACCTGTAACGGTACATACTATAATACCTGAAATACGGTACTACTCTACCTGTAACGGTACATACTATAATACCTGAAATACGGTACTACTCTACCTGTAACGGTACATACTATAATACCTGAAATACGGTACTACTCTACCTGTAACGGTACATAAACCCTGAAAAACGGCCAATAAAGCCTGCAAAAAGGCCAATTAAAAAAGGTTCCCTAAAAAGGACCTAAGCGGAGTGTTCTCCGCACTAGGGGAGTGCTCTCCCGCGGGATTTTTTATAAAACTGAAGAAAACATATCATGAAATATCCCCTTTTACACTCATTCAGTGCCTATTTCTCGTTTTCTCTATAATACACCCTATCTACTTTACCTGTTTGGGACGGTGTGACCGGTGAGCTGATTTGGTTGGTCGAATAGCGAAGGTGTTTTTCCCGAGTCTCCTCGAGTTAACATCAGTAGTTCGGTAGTTCACTGAGTAGGGGAAGGTCTTCTCAGGCTCCCCCTCCGTCTCCTGGGAACATATATTCGATGAATGGTGTGTGTCACGCCGTATTATTGAATGAAGTGGTAAAGATCCAAACACAGTATATTAGGTCCAGTCTAGTTAATATGTCGCCCTCTCCCCACTTAGCACTGGTATCTTCTCTCCTGCAGTTCTAACCATGGTAACCATGGTAACAACAAAGTTTCTTACCTGCTGTTCTAACCATGGTAACCATGGTAACAACAAAGTTTCTTACCTGCTGTTCTAACCATGGTAACAACAAGTTTCTTACCTGCTGTTCTAACCATGGTAACCATGGTAACGGAAGTTTCTTACCTGTGGGCCCTCCATTTGCAGGTGTTCATGAGATTGAGAGTGCTGGTAGGTGTTACCTACACCTGATAACAATACCGACACGTTTACACCATCCTACAGGAGAGAGAGAAAAAGGGGTTAAAAAGGGGGTAATGGAGAGGGTAAAGAAGGGGGTAAAGAAGGGGGTTAAAAGGGGGTTAAAAGGGGGTTAGAAAGGGATTCTTATCGCAATGCAAAATCATTTGAAACTCTATTTATAGCTTTTAAAACAGAACTAGAACTTCACTTCTGTTTAGCTTATACTTCATATATTGATTAATATTAATTAATATTAATTAATATTTACCTCTGTCTCCTGATCCGATTGCAGCTGCTCTGTTGGTTCCAGTACCGCATATACCACGTCACTCTCTTTGGTACTTTGGTGATCATAGAATCTTGGTATAGAAAGAAAGGGGGCTGTGTGTTCATGTGTGAATCAGGGGGGGGGGGTATGCTCTCTTTGGTGATCATAGAATCTTGGTATAGAAAGAAAGGGACTGTGTGTTCGTGCGTGAATCAGGGGGGGGGGTATGCTCTCTTTGGTGATCATAGAATCTTGGTATAGAAAGAAAGGGACTGTGTGTTCATGTGTGAATCAGGGGGGGGGTATGCTCTCTTTGGTGATCATAGAATCTTGGTATAGAAAGAAAGGGACTGTGTGTTCGTGCGTGAATCAGGGGGGGGGGGTATGCTCTCTTTGGTGATCATAGAATCTTGGTATAGAAAGAAAGGGACTGTGTGTTCGTGCGTGAATCAGGGGGGGGGGTATGCTCTCTTTGGTGATCATAGAATCTTGGTATAGAAAGAAAGGGACTGTGTGTTCGTGCGTGAATCAGGGGGGGGGGTATGCTCTCTTTGGTGATCATAGAATCTTGGTATAGAAAGAAAGGGGACTGTGTGTTCGTGCGTGAATCAGGGGGGGGGGTATGCTCTCTTTGGTGATCATAGAATCTTGGTATAGAAAGAAAGGGGACTGTGTGTTCGTGCGTGAATCAGGGGGGGGGGGTATGCTCTCTTTGGTGATCATAGAATCTTGGTATAGAAAGAAAGGGACTGTGTGTTCGTGCGTGAATCAGGGGGGGGGGGTATGCTCTCTTTGGTGATCATAGAATCTTGGTATAGAAAGAAAGGGGACTGTGTGTTCGTGCGTGAATCAGGGGGGGGGGTATGCTCTCTTTGGTGATCATAGAATCTTGGTATAGAAAGAAAGGGACTGTGTGTTCGTGCGTGAATCAGGGGGGGGGGTATGCTCTCTTTGGTGATCATAGAATCTTGGTATAGAAAGAAAGGGACTGTGTGTTCGTGCGTGAATCAGGGGGGGGGGTATGCTCTCTTTGGTGATCATAGAATCTTGGTATAGAAAGAAAGGGACTGTGTGTTCGTGCGTGAATCAGGGGGGGGGGTATGCTCTCTTTGGTGATCATAGAATCTTGGTATAGAAAGAAAGGGACTGTGTGTTCGTGCGTGAATCAGGGGGGGGGGGTATGCTCTCTTTGGTGATCATAGAATCTTGGTATAGAAAGAAAGGGGACTGTGTGTTCGTGCGTGAATCAGGGGGGGGGGGTATGCTCTCTTTGGTGATCATAGAATCTTGGTATAGAAAGAAAGGGGACTGTGTGTTCGTGCGTGAATCAGGGGGGGGGGTATGCTCTCTTTGGTGATCATAGAATCTTGGTATAGAAAGAAAGGGACTGTGTGTTCGTGCGTGAATCAGGGGGGGGGGGTATGCTCTCTTTGGTGATCATAGAATCTTGGTATAGAAAGAAAGGGGGCTGTGTGTTCGTGCGTGAATCAGGGGGGGGGGTATGCTCTCTTTGGTGATCATAGAATCTTGGTATAGAAAGAAAGGGGGCTGTGTGTTCGTGCGTGAATCAGGGGGGGGGGTATGCTCTCTTTGGTGATCATAGAATCTTGGTATAGAAAGAAAGGGACTGTGTGTTCGTGCGTGAATCAGGGGGGGGGGGTATGCTCTCTTTGGTGATCATAGAATCTTGGTATAGAAAGAAAGGGACTGTGTGTTCGTGCGTGAATCAGGGGGGGGGGTATGCTCTCTTTGGTGATCATAGAATCTTGGTATAGAAAGAAAGGGACTGTGTGTTCGTGCGTGAATCAGGGGGGGGGGTATGCTCTCTTTGGTGATCATAGAATCTTGGTATAGAAAGAAAGGGACTGTGTGTTCGTGCGTGAATCAGGGGGGGGTATGCTCTCTTTGGTGATCATAGAATCTTGGTATAGAAAGAAAGGGACTGTGTGTTCGTGTGTGAATCAGGGGGGAGGGGTATGCTCTCTTTGGTGATCATAGAATCTTGGTATAGAAAGAAAGGGACTGTGTGTTCGTGCGTGAATCAGGGGGGGGTATGCTCTCTTTGGTGATCATAGAATCTTGGTATAGAAAGAAAGGGGGCTGTGTGTTCGTGCGTGAATCAGGGGGGGGGGGTATGCTCTCTTTGGTGATCATAGAATCTTGGTATAGAAAGAAAGGGACTGTGTGTTCGTGTGTGAATCAGGGGGGGGGGTATGCTCTCTTTGGTGATCATAGAATCTTGGTATAGAAAGAAAGGGACTGTGTGTTCATGTGTGAATCAGGGGGGGGGGGTATGCTCTCTTTGGTGATCATAGGAATCTTGGTATAGAAAGAAAGGGGGCTGTGTGTTCGTGTGTGAATCAAGAAGGGGAGGGGGTGTTCGAATGTGTGGGGGCTGGTTGTATATATTCAAGGAAATAACTTAGCATGGTCGAATGAAGTTGATTGTGTACTCAATTGACTCAATTATTGAGGGAGAGATAGCACGAGGCCAAGTGATGTAGGAATCGTGGGAAAGATAGGGTGATATAGTGGGTAAGGTAGCTGTATTGAGGGTGAGGTAGGTACCTGAATGCGACCTTAGCAGGTTCCAATGATTTCCTGCTGTCGGACCCTGAACCATTAGATCTTTGATAAACTGGGGAGGAGGAATCAATTTCTGATTCGAGGTTAGAACACAATAACTAGGAATATTCAGGGATACTGAACTCTATCTTTCACCACAGCTTTGGATGATCTCTATCTTTCACCACATGGATTTTGGGTAAAAGGTAAGTAAAAAGTAGGCATTATGTATTGTATTTTGGGGTTGCTAGGGGCAATAATTACCACGTGATGATGCGGGATGGAAGATTCCAGCAGTAAGGAGGGCACAATCGTTGGGGTCCTGTAAAGAGATACATTGTCGGGTGTGAGATAGGGGGATATCATTAGGGGGGGGGGGTGTAGCACATGCTCTATCTCAGCGAATCATGGTTTATTGCACACGTGCGGATCATCTCCAAATCAATACATTTCCAAGAGAGATCTGATTGTGTTTGGAGCTACTACACACTTACAGGCCACATAAACCGGCTTAGCGCCAAGGGCAGAAAATCTTTTCGTCTAGAATAATAAGATAAGATGATATAAGGGTTGGTATAAAATTAAAAACAAATAACAGTTTAATCTGCAACAATATAGAAACGCCAACATATATCATTCACACACACACACACCCCGACCAAATAGAGACAACATCCTATCAAAAACTGTCTAGGCGCCGCCGACCCGATCTGAGAATCAAAACGGGTACTGGCGGCGCCAGAAAGTCAAAAAACAACTTGTTTTCCCATGCACTCAAAACAATTAAATTGCAATCATGCATTACTCCAAACCTGGTGTGAGCGCTTTGGGATTTTGGGCAATTTGAAATCGCACTTTCGTCTTTTCTGGGTAAAAACAGGTGTATAGAAATGGGATAACTCTTTTTAGACAACCAACAAACAGACTCCCTCCCTCCTTCTCTGATCTCTCTCCCTCACTCTCTCCCCTCCCAATATTGTCCTTACTCCCCCCCTCTCTCTCACTCTCTCCCTCCCCCATATTGTTCCTACTGGCCGGGCATCTTCAGATGTGGAGTCACTTTCAGGGTACTAAAAGTCAGACCCAGGGTTGGTATGTGATAGTAGTAGTTGATATTCCCGATCTGTTTAGTAGTCAGAGTACTCCCAGGAGGTAGTCTCGTCTCAGATAGAGGTGCCCCTCCGACACCCATGTCCCCAGTTGTGCCCCTTCTGGTCCTCCTGACCCAGGTGGGTGCCCTCCTTGATGGTATGATGGCCCCGATGGGCGGGGTATGCTCCGCTCGGTTCTCAGAGAGGATGTAATGGGTGGTACCGGTACTCCCACCAGGAGCTAGGGTGCAGTTGGGTGTGCAGTCACTCACATTGGGGTAGACGGGGGCCGGGCCCTGAAGGAAGGGCAGGTGAGACACGAGGTGTGGTGTGGTGGTGGTGGCGGGGGCCCGGCCCCGTCTCTGAGCCCCCGGTACGTACATTTCACAGGCACAACGGGGCATGCTTCTTATACTCCTTTATAAAACAAAATAATACTCCTTCATAAAACAAAATATCGAGCTCTGCAGCTCCTCTGTAGTGGGTAGGTATATTACGAACAACATTTGCTACACTGTCCACGAACACGCAATCCTACCTTGTTCATCACCTTTGCCTGACGTTCCTCTATCCGCTCCTGGGCGTGTTTTGGGATTCCCTGCACTTTGGACAGGACTGGGGAGTCCGCAGAACTGATACTTCCCCTTCTATCAACCTGTAATTGGCATGGCTGGAGCGATGTGAGGGGACAGTGTTGCTTCACTTTATACACACATGTAACAAACATAATAGTGAATTATATTACACATGTTCAGTCGTCAAATGTATAGATTGATGGACCTTATTAAATACATTTCAAATGTACAGTGCTCGAGGTACAAAACACACACACTTACCCTCAGCTTGGCGACCTTGTCTGATTCTCGTTTCTGGTTGGCGTCATTATTACTCGATGTAGGGGCACTTGACTTGCTCTGGCAGGGGCGAGGGGTGAGTTAACCAGGGGGAGCCATAATCATGATGATATATCACGGGTTTTTTTTGGTTAACTGCAGCCTTCAGCCACTACACAATACGAAACAAGCATTCACAATTCACAATTTAGTTTAAAAAAATGAACATTTACCCCTCCCGCCTCTCAATAAAATGCTCCTAAATGAGCCCCAATTATCAGGTTGTTAGAATTCTTGTAACCCTGGGATTGCCCCTTAATGAGCCCCCAAAGGTTGTTAGAATTCTTGTAACCCAGGGCAACACACTTACAGGGTTGTCTTGGGACATTTTGGAAGTTCTCCGCTTGCTCTGTCGGTGAATCTGATTCCTCTCTTTTCTCGTTTTGTACTTCTTCTTTGGCTGTAACGATGCACATTTCTGTGTACCTGTCAGCTTAACGCACTGGCATTAGCCACACATGGTAACCCCCACACGACATCACAGGCACACGCATACATTGATACTGTGTTACCATGGTAACCACTGCATGTGTTACCATGGTAACCACTGGGTGTGTTACCATGGTAACAACCTCATGTGTTACCATGGTAACCACTAAATACCTTCTTCATCAGTGGTAACTTGGGTGGGCCATCTGATACACTGCTATCACTGCCACCATCACTACTCTCCAGCTCTGAGAAGTCCAGCTCCTCCAATGGCACATCATTCATGTCCTCCAGAGACTTGCCCAACCTCGCGGCGTACTGAGCCCTCACAATCCTAGTCAGGTTGGCCAGGACATGTTCGACCTGGGTGACGTGACGAGAGGAGAGCTGAGTTGTGGTGAGTATTGAAACACACAGGGGAGGAGAGGGGAGGGGAGGGAGACGAGAGGAGAGCTGAGTTGTGGTGAGTATTGAAAACAAGGGAGAAAGGGAGGGGAGGAGGGAAGGAGGCGAGGAGAGTGGGAGAGTTAGTGGTATGAAAAATGAGTAGAGGGGGAAGGAAGGAGAGGGCAGGATGAAGGGATCGATGAGTGAGAAGGAGTGGAATGTAGCCCGCCCTGACTAGTGCTGCCCCTTGTTCCCTAAATTTAAGTTTACCTTGCTAGGATCCGGATCACAGTAGTCCAGTAGGGTATCACAGAAATGGTAACCCATATCTTCCAGGTCACGGGTGTTAAAATGAACGTTGTTGTACCTGCGGGGAAATTAGGGTTAAATGATGAGTTGATTTCTTTTTATCTCGAAGGGCCAGGGAAGACATTCAGGAAAGACAAATAAACGGATAAACCCTCAATAACGAACTGCTGGTTTGAGACATGGTAACTATGGCAACTCTATCATGGTAACTATGGTAACACTATGGTAACTATGGTAACACTATGGTAACATTATTTTACCCTGCAAATGTAGCTTCCATGGTAAAGGAGTTAAGAATTCCCATTTGTTGCCACATCACGATCCTCCCTGTTCCCTCCTTCTTCTTCTGCACTTGAACCGGCAGCTTGAATACTTGAACTGGGAAATAGGGTGTGTGACTGTGGGCAAACAAATCACACACAACTCACACACAGCTCACACATCTCAGAGGGTCACACAACTTTCTACAGAAAGTTTAGTAAGTAGAAGCAGGAATTAGACAATTCTCCATTTTATACAGATAAATTACCTTGCTAGTATTCCGTCCCATCATGTTTGGAAAGACACGCTCCTGTAACCTCAAACTAGGTCCTTGTTTTCACATCCATACATGAATACATTCATCTTTCTGCTGTGTCCGTGGAGGTCGCAATACAGGACTACCTCTCTTTCCGTCAGCATTCTGGGAATGTTGTATTGTTCATACTATTATCATATTATGATTGGGGCGGTGCAACAGCCCAAGGGGAATGCAATGGGGGAGTATACTAGTAAGTCTAACGGACTCCTAAACTCAAGACAGACTCTAGAATCTAGAGTCTGTCTTGAGTTTAGGCCTGGAGTCTAGATACCCTAAAGGTGGTAGGAGCCCTAAACCTAACCTCGAACCCAAATAACGGCCCGACACTTCTAAATAAGTATAAAGGCACAGCAAAGTCTCGTTTCCAGCCTAACGGCCGAAATCTGGAATTCACTGCGAATGATTTTAGACTTAGCGTCTGGCTCTCGTTTAGGAAACCAGTATAATGAAATTAGTGGGCCGAAAAGTTTGCCCTATTATTTGAGCTATGTACATCAACATTCACGGGGGACAGACAGGGTATCTTCGAAAGAGAATGTACTGGTGCCAAAAGTAGCTAAAATAATAATAAGGCAACCTTTTCGGTCAACTAATTTCAATTAGTTTTGGTATTATTTGTATCATTTTTGGGATGTTTTATTCATGTCGAGGTAGTAGAATTCAGGTAAGGAGAGGATGGAATCGCGAAATTGCAAAAAAAATTATTTTTGACGTTTTATTTTCCTAGCTCGACCCCATTTTGGCGAGGGTTAGAACATAAAAACATTTTATATGCTATATCAATTATGCCAAAAATTAGCAGAAATTAGTTGGCGGGAAAGGTGAGTCACCTGGTGACCACTTTTGTTTTCAAACCTTTGCCCTCTCCCGTCCCGGGGTTTTCATCATTATCTTTCCCTCTCTGACTAGCTTGTCACAAATTTCCCCAGCCAGTACACGGCTTAAAATATCATTCCTGTTTAACTTCAAGGTCGCCAGATGTCTAATAGCTGTATTTCACCACAGCTCAGTTAAATACGAAATTCCTCCTTTTCGGATTTCCTCAATTTATCTTAGATAAATGACCAACACACAGCTAGCTGTGTGTGTTGTGGTCGATTGTCGATTTACCCAGTCACGCGGCTAACGACTCCAACTATCATCCCTGTGGTTAGATCTATAATCGGTCGCCAGATAGTACAGCTATTATCTAACCTCAAAGTCTCTATCTCAGGGAAATTTCTGACAAAACTTGAGGAGTGTTTCCGGGCAATAGTTTAATGTATACCGCTGAAGCCGCGGCAAGTCAATTTTAGCGAGTGCCTCCATCATGCAACACATAAAATCGCGTAATGTTACCGTAAAGTACGATGCTTTCATAAACTAGGGATGTTTACTCATATAATTAGATGATAATTGATAAATTTTAGCAAATTTTTATAGAAATCCGCCCGAAATTCACATATAATTTCGTCAAAAAATTGTGACAAATGATGATGGTGACATACCCCCAATGGTCAGATGAGTCACCATTTGTCATCATTTGTCACCATTTGTCACCATGATAACCCCCCCCCCTCCCTCAGACACTACAAATTATTCATGTCTTCATATCAACTTCAAGCATGGTCTGTGGTCGCTATAGGAACGGCTGGTATCCTATGCAACGCCTTCTCGCTGTACTACAACTTCAAAAGAAAGGGGTTCCCAAGGCAACTCTACATGGTTTTAAACTTTATAGATCTCAGTGTTTGCGTGACCGGACTTATGTACACGATTGAAATAATACATTATAATCAGGTTTATGAAGAAACAGGTTGGACCCGACTTTTGTTATACGTCCTTGCCAATCAGACCTCTGGACTTTGGACCTGTATCATTGGGGGTGCTCGACTTTTGGTTATGTCCCGGCCCTTTTACCAAATAAACAAGACGGCATTCTGGTCAATCTCTACTATGCTGTTGGTTATGGGAACAATCCCACAAGGGACTCTCATTATAAATATAACAAATGATTATCTTTATCGTCTTCATCGGATAAATTTCGGTTGCGCAATTGGAGTTATTCTAGTTAACCTTGTGCTAACAGTTTGGACAGGCATCCTACTCAACCGAAAATCAGACATCGCAGCAGAAAGAGATAAGCAACGCAGGAACGCTGCCGTTACAGTTGTTCTACTGGGTGTTGTGTTCCTCCTCACCAATATCAGTGGTGCAGTGCTGTGGGGACTGTGGTCGTATGGGTTTTATTCGGATATTTATGAAGTTGCTGAGTCCATTTTATTGGTTTTGATGGTGGTTAACGCGGCAATAAACCCGCTGGTAATCTTAAGAAAGCAGCTAGTGAGTCTGTGCTGCCACTCGCAACTGGAGTCTATTCGTAGTATGTTTCGCAATAACAAAGTATCTGCGGAGGTTTCAGGGACCTAAAGCCAAATCCTGAGATTCATGCACAAATGTTTCCCCCAGCATGAAAGGTTGTCAGTTTGTAATTGTTCGTCTAAGAGAGTAGAAGACGGGATCAGCTGTGGTACAATCAGTGTCTCCATCTGAACTCACTTGTTCCTACCTCTTTGCATTCATATCCGCGTGTTTGCCAACTTCATTACCTTTCGCACTTTCCCGTTTCTTAACTTCCGGCACATTCATGCTCCCCCAGTCCCAGGCACCCGCCATTTCCGATGTGTCTCTCCTCCACCTCCCTCTTATCAGGCTTCTCGCTTCAACGTTCCTTACTCCAATCATCCCCTTCGTACCCTCTCTCCCATATCCCGGGGATCCCAGGGCCCACAGGTGTTCGACCGCATGAAGATGAAGTTTCATAATCAGGGTGTGAACTGCATGTCGTGTGTTGCTAGTCGCGAGCGCGCTTGGAGGACAAGCAAACACGTCAGGTTCATTAACAAGCACGCTGCCAGTCATTTTAGATTTAATCACAATGAAGGATACCTATAATAGGTGAGACCTCTGCCGTCACCTCGTTCAAGTCCCGTGAAAAAACGGGCAGTACACCGCAAACTGATGCCCATTTCCTCGCGTGACCCCGATTCAGCAGTTTGAGACCCCAACTCTTTAGGGGCCAATAATCTCAGGAAACCAGACAAGGATAGGAAAAATCGCAGTCTAATGAGGCGTACAGTTTTAATACTAGTTTACCACTGTACCGGCCGTTCACTCTCCGACTTAAAACAAAAATTCGCAACCCACAAAAACTTCAAAAATAATGAAATTCGCATACTCGCATGTCGTGTGCATGTCGTGTTGCATGTGTGTCACTGTATTGACGCGCTCGCTTAACTCTGCACACAGGCTAGAGAAGACATGGAGGGAACACATCGAGCGAGTAGAGAGAGGGTCGGTGCCGATCAAATCATTTCTTGATCTTGATCTATCATTCTCAGCTATCCTACCCCTCATTCAACTCGATCTCCAGCTCACCCTACCCTCATTCTACTCACTTTCAGCTACCCTACCCCTCAATACTCCATCTTTCAGCTACCCTACCCTTTAATAGTCCATCTCTCAGCTTCCCTACTCCTCATCTACTCCATCTCTCAGCAGTACCCTATTAGGGAAGAAGAGATGGAAAACGATTAGGGGTAGGGAATTCCCTATCCATAATTCGTTTTCATCTCTATGCTTCCACGCACGAAAGAAGAGCTGCCGCGCGCAGTGGCTTAAGGCTCTCAGTCTTGACTGAGAGCCAACCAATTTACTTCACCCCCCACCTTGCGACCTATCCGACCTTCGTATTACGACGATAACGCTCCCGCCGTCGACACCACGATCTACACATTACAACAAACCCCCCCTTCTCTTCTTCCACAACCGACCTTTACCCCGCACTCATACCGACCCAAACCAAAGACGTAACCGCGGAGTACCGACAGCTGGCGAACTACAACAGATACACAAACTCCAACTAACCAAACAAACAGCGCAGCGCGCAATCTCTTTCTCTCTCATCATCACCTCATTTCTCAAAACGTAGCTGGCAGTTACGCCGCTCTTCCCTGACCTCCTCTTTAATGCTGTTGACGTAGACAGTTGTTCTCTATAGCATACCACTTATAGTCACTGCAGCAAACAGTATTCCTCTACAACTATCGCATTTCACTAATGTTTGTAGCAATTTGTACCCACAACTCCAAATGCTGTAGTATAATAATATCTCAATCTCGACTGCCGCTGAATTAGATGACACCAGTCTTCATCTCACCTCATATCAAGTCTCAATGTCAATATCCTAAGCTCTTGATAGATAATTGCAAACGCATCACCCTTAGCCCCTCCCTCAAATCTGACATGTTATAAGATATTGACTCCTACTGCCCCATTCCAACACAACGTAGTGTGTAATATCAGTATCCCCTTCCCTCGTCCCTTATTACCAAATACCACTTGTAATTACGCCGCCCCTCCCTCGCACCCCTTCTACACCCAACCCACCACCCTCACACCACATCGACACAGAGCAAATAACCAATATTCTCTCAGGTAGCAACCATGGCAAGTTTGAGACGGACCCCCACGAAGATATGCGTGCACGAGAGGCCGCCAACTTAGGATTTATAGTACCGAAATGCTGGAGCTTGAAGACGGGATTTTAGGATCTGGATACTTTCCTCCTGAACAAAACATTCCTTGGAAACGAAAACCGGGACCCTACCGAGGCAGATGTTGATGTGACTGCAGATAACATTTCCAGGTGTACCTGCTCAATACGTATGTGAAGGAGGACCCCCCCCCACCTCCATACCCACTCGCTACCGGGTCGTCGATACATTTAATCATTACAATCGAGGGATGACAAGTCCAGATTCTCGGGTGTTGAGAACCTGCAATTGGACCCGACCTCAGGTCCAACTCAGGGGTAAAGGGCCATCATCTACTTAGTAATGGGAGAATAGCGAAAGATTTGATCGTACCAGTTCTGGTTTCAGAATAGTCAATGTAAGAAGACGAGAGGGAACAGCTAGCCCACACCTCCCTACATAAGAAAGGCAAGTGAAATCACCTCCCTCCATCACATAATCCCTCCTTTCATAACTACCGAATTCATAAAAATCCACTACCACCCCCACCCCCTAACTTATATAGATGGTAAACAAAAATTACCACTACCCCCTCTAACTATCAAATTATGAATATGAAGTTAGCTACGACAACGCCCTGCGTACAAGCAACACTCCAGACATACATGAGACACGAAACCTGAAGCTGGTCTTGCTGCGCACGTCTAGCGAAGTGATTGACCAGGATCAAGGACGCTGTGTTAAATGTGTTTAGCGCGCTGGACATAGGAGAGCGACTGAGCAGTCTGCGGTTTACACGCGAGATATTTCCCGTAGGTAAAAGTCTCCGATTTTGAAGATGTACCCCCTGGGTGCAGGCGATGTTTTATTTGCGCGTCGTACACCTTTATGCTAGTTTTTTGGCCTCTCCCACCTTAGTTCTTGTACCCACGCCCCCCCCGCCCCACCCCCGCGCGCAGGTTAGTGGCCCGACGAGAAGCGTAATACGGACACCACACGGTAAACAGACTGACGCAGTACGGCCTATGTAAGTAGTATGGACTCTGGAGTATGAGCTTATGCTAGACCCGAAATAGATGCTAGACCAGAACGCCAGAGCATCAGAAAACTAGTAGTGACACGTATTTACTGTAGCACTATACACCCCCTGCGGATCCCAGTCCTCACCCACCCCACCCAATAGAACTCCTGTCGCTCTCCAGTCTCATCAACCCCTCACACGTAACTATACCCCACCTACACCACGGTCGGTACACCCCCCACACTCCATCGGCGGCTCTGTTAGCACATGTAGTACATAGACATGGGATACAAAGGGTATGGCCTCCCCGACGATTCAGTACATGACACGGCCGCGTACACGAATTCGTGCAACACCACAGCAGCAGAAAGGTATTGATGGCACCATGACAGGCGCGAGTTTACCACCCTCCACGCAACACAACCACAGCAAGCACGTTTACAAGCAAGCACAGCCAAACACTCAACTTCAGACAAGGAAAAGGATACCGCCACGGTATCCACACAAGCAGTACTACAAGTCGGATTGACAATGAGTGCCAGCGCTACTGAGTAATTGCTAGATCCAGGGTCCTTGCGTACTTGGTTGAGCATTGTAGGGTCACACAGTCTCGATCACTGAGACATAGGAAATCTTTACGTACCGAGGATCTGGCTGAGAGTGTAGCCACGAGGGAGGAGACGTGTTTCAGCCGCAGGAGGACATTTCACACGTCTGAGAAAATAATAGGCAGATTCGTCTCCACAAGACCATCGTCGCCTGAAAACACATCAGTCAGCTCTACCAGGCGTCAGGGACAGTAGACAGTACGTTGTTTTTTTGTTGTTTACGCAGGAACTGTAACTTTCCCAGCAGACTTTGGAACATACCCTCAGAATTCTTTATTTTTTTTGTAGCTCCCTATATATATTCAAGACAAGACCAAAGAACCCTGGACTCAAACCGGTTTTCAAACTACCTTTTTCCCTTTTTCAAAGAGCTTTTGCTAATGTTTCGAGGGACATGTGTGAGTCTAATTGGGGGTATCCGTGTTTGACCATTCCAGCCCATACCCCTTATTGGTTCCATGACTAAACATCACACACTCCACTTGATTCTAACCCCAGACCCCATCAACTTTGGCCATTGTGTTGAACTGTAACATGAAACAATTCTTTTTAATATCCATTGAAATTTTAAAACTTAAATTTTCTAACTCCAAACCTAAAAAACGACTTAATAGCTAAAGTCGGATTTTTTTGAAGTTGTCTCCTCCCCTCCCACGCGTGGTCAAAACTAAGGTGGTGAGAGCCAAAAAACTAGATAAATGTTTACGACCGCAAATAAAACATCCGCGCGTCACCCAGGGGGTGACATCTTTCAAAAAATCAGACTTTTACCACGGGAAATATCTCCGGAAAGCAAGACTGCCGTCCCTGTCACGCGCGCTAAAACACAAACCGCGCGAGCAAATGACTAGCGGCGCGCGAAGGCTTCACTGCACCCCAGGGCGAGCATAAAATATAAAAAAACAAATAAATTCTGTTTTTGTCCATTTGCCTTTTGTTTTCGAATGGCGCTGCATTCCTCGCCGCGCGCTCAATACGAAGAGGTAGCTGCAGCGTAGCCATCTTGCTCTGAGAAACGTCCGCTAGCCCACCAGACATCAGTTCAAGCGCGTGGTTCATGATGCGAAACTCCTCTATTCACCATTCTCCGACAATAATTAACCTCTCACTGCAGACAGCAATGTAGACAACCAACCACCAAGGATCGGTAAGGTCAATTGCCCAAGCGCAACTTATAGGCCTACGTGCTCGTAAGGCCCAAGAGCCTCGATCACCTATAATGCCAAAGAGCAACGTAAAGGCCCGAGGCTCGTATTGGCCAAGTGCCACGACTAAGCAATCATCACCGATTCTCAATTTGACCCAATTACACGATAACCTTTACGACAATCAAGCAACGATACCCAAGACCAACGACATGACACAGCGCACGAAACAGGCATAAGAGCCACGAACAAGCCTTCCGGCAAAGTTTCCTCGAACAACTCCCATCTATCTCCTCTAGCCCCATTAAGAGAAAAAGAACACGCAACGACAAATACTTACATGTAGGGCCAAATGCAGAAAAGTATGACAAATAGCCCAACAGTTCACACCAAGAAAAAAAGGCAACCCCCAGACTCGAAACGAACCAGCAACAAGGCCAAAAAGGGCAAAACCATGACGCAACAAGCAACACCAACCAATGACAAAACCACACTTACCAAAACAAACGACTAAAAATAAATTAATCACAAACTACTTCAATCAACAAAAGACATCTCAACCAATAACACTAGATCCCAGCCGATTGCAACGTCGACGGCTGAAATGAAACTAAACAAAGAATAAAATAAACAAACGCTACCTCTCCAATCTTCACAACGCAAATAAACCACGCAAAACCGAGGAAGAAGCAAAGAAAAAACCGATGACCATCTAGTACCAATCTCCATGATATACACGAACCAACAGCACAAGAAAGCTGCACTAACAACACTTTCAGCAAACATAATCAACAACACGCCCCCATCATCTTTATATGCGAACCTTACTGCGACAAGAACAAAAAAATACCCAATATCCACAAAGATATAGCAATAATAAACCAGAAACAACAGAACACAACCCAAGGGTAGCTATAGCGTTACACAAGAACCACTCCTCCAAGGCCATCACCTTGCACGAATTTACAACAGACAAGCATAGCCTACAGATAAAAGGAGACACAAAAAATTATACTTGCAGCAATTTACATGGATGGTGACGAAGGACCCCTACATATATAAAATCATACACAAACTGGACAAAATATGTCCAAAAAAACAACATGCATCAATTAATAATCAACAGCGACACCAACGCACACAGCACCATTGGGGAGATAAGAAAACTGACAAAAGAGGGGATGAGATACAAATCTCGCTAGCAAACCAATAACCTATCTCTCATGAACACAGGCAACAAGGCCACCTTCGAAAATCAAGACTTCAAAAATCAATTATGACCTCACGATAACCAACGAACAAAGGAAGAGAGCTAATCTGCAACTGGACGGTCAGTCAAGAATTTACAAACTCAGATCACAAGTACTTAAGGGCTAAACTAAAGTCATGACAAACAAGTTCCAGAAAACAAAAACAGACAAAAACACGGACTGGCCGAAATTCAAGCAAATCCTAGCCGAGGACAAAGATCTGGAAACAATAATAAACAATCCACCAACCAAAGTGAAATGGACAGAGCATCTGAAGTCATAAACGAGAAAATCAAAAGGCATGGGACACCTACAACAGAATACAAATAGTACAAACAAGATCAAACCACACCCTGGTACAAAAAGAAATAAGGGCGCGCAAATAAATAAAACGAAGAAAAAACTGAAAAAACACAGAAAAAACAAAACACTACAGACACAACAAGAATTACAAAATGCGAACACATTCTTAACAGACTACAAAGAACACACAAGAAAGAAGCATGGGAGAGTTCACGGAAAATATAGCAAATACCAGCCATATCTAGACTTAATAAAATGCAAGAACAGAGATAACTCAAGCAGGAACCTGGACTGTATATATAGGGCTGACGACTCAATCACAACAAACGCAAAAGAAACCCTTGAAATAAATGAGAGAGAGACACTTTGGTTCGACAACAATCGACAATATAAGCCAAATCCAAACAGCGAAGAAGAAGAAGAGATACCTTAAATTTGAACTAACGGAGTCAAAGATGCAATCAACTCAATGAAACCAAAACAAAGCCAGGCCCAGACAAAATCACAGCAACATGCTACAAAACGCATAGACACCGTGGCAGAACCGTTACTGAAACTATTTCAATGTTCGTACGACATCGGCCAAACACCGATAAACTGGAAGACTAGCAAGGGTATATTCTTACCGAAACCAGGAAAAGACGATTACAACAACCCAAAGGCGTACCGCACCATCACACTCGCTCCAATCATCCTTAAGATACAAGAAAGACTAATATACGGAACCTGGAAAAAAACAAGATAGACTCACAGCTTAACGATAAACAATTCGGGTTCAGAAAATCTAACTCCACAGAAGCCGCACTACACAAATCGTTCACAAGATTGAAAAAAGGATGAAAAGGAAACAGTTTGCATTAGGTGTATTCCTAGATGTCGAGGGTGCCTTCGACAAGATATCATTCGAAGCATCCAACGGGGCCTCATAAACAAAGGGATAACCACAAAGACAATAAACTGGATAATGGATATGACAAACAACAAGGTCACTATACGTTGAACATAAAAATGAGAAACATTACCTTCCAATAAAGAGAGGCGTAGCTCAAGGAGGGATTCTCTCGCCGCTAATATGGAATATTGTATTAGATAAGCCTACTTCAAAGCACAGCCAAAGACACACCAGCATACCTACAGCATTTGCAGAGACCTCTATCAACTGGCCGAAGGAGACGAATAGAGATAATAAGACACAGAACACAAACAACTCTCAACCACATAAACAACTGGTGTAAAGACCAAGGCCTTTCGCTCAGCGCAATAAAAACTACTATGATAATGTTTACCACAAAAAGGAAATGGGCACTTAAACCAATCTTCATTGAAGGTACAGAAATAAAACTAAGCACCACAACAAAATTCTTGGAGTTACGATAGACAACAGACTAAACTTCAACAAACACATTGATAACATCACAAAAAAAGCCAAAAGGAACCTGATGAGAGCCAACATCGCCATGGACCTACATGGGGAATATCCCCCAAGAGCAATATGGCTCTACAGACAAACCATCAGACCCCTCTAACGTACGCAGCACCAATATGGATAAATGCGATTTATTAAAACAACATAATGCCAAGAAACTGAGAGCGGTGCAAAGGTTAGCTCTCAGAATAGCAACCGGTGCCTTCCCTAACACTGCAGGGGCTGACCTAAACATCATACAGAACACTACAGACATAATACACCACGTAGAGAAAACACGCTACTGAAACCACTGGCGCCTAAAAGTAAATGGGGAAATGGACTAAAGAAAAGGTATGTTAACCAACTATACCCATGCTCATACATGCAACAGGTTGGGAAGAACTAGAGCTACCAGTACGCCACTAGACAAAACAACCAAAGAAACCCTTATGAAAAACTACGAGACAACAATAGACTGGGAAACAGGTACACTAGATGAGGAGGACAGAAATGCACTAACAGTATACACGGATGGATCGAAACGAAGCTAACAAACGGGGCTAGGAGCACACTCAAACCACAGTGCTTACACAAGAAATCGATATCTCAGAAAGATTACCAAAATTATAGCACAGTCTTTCCAAGCGAGTCAAGAAGTAAAAGCAATTAAAAGACCGCAGAGGAACTAAACAACAATGGGACACGAAATCACCACATCCACATCAGATCAGATTCAGCCGCCAGCATAAGTGCACTATAGTAAACTGACTCCGATCCTTAACAATTAAGAATGCAACGCGGAACTCAACCAACTAGCACAAAACAATACGTGTGAAAATAAATGGGTAAAGCACATATCGGCATCCAAGGTAATGAGATAGCTGACCAACTTGCCAAAGAAGGATGCAGCAAACCAATCAGTGAAACCAGACAAATACAATCCCACACAGCTATATAAAAATTCTACGGCGAAAATAGCCAAAACAAAAACATGAACCAATTTCTATAAATGGAGGGAAACACACAAGAACCATAGTACGAATGAATCAACATGGAACTCACTATCAAAAAAAATGACACTGTACGCAAAACCAAAGGAAAAAGTTATAGAACCATACTACATCTCATCACAAATATAGGGCCGTTCAACTACTACCTCAAGAAGATTGGAAAATCGAATACAGAAATATGTAGTTATGCTCTAAAACAAAAAAGAAATGCGAAACACCTAATTGTGAATGTGAAATCCTAGAAACGGAGAGAGAATGAGAACTCAGCGGCAAAACTTCGTACAAAGATCAGGCAAAACGATAATATTCACACCACGGTAGCCATCAAGCTAATCGAGAAAGCAAATAAACTCAAGAAACACCTGTCGGGGAGATTGAGCCAAAGTTCCAAGACTATAGGGAAGAAGAATCAAGTTCTGCGAATCTCCCCGAAGGAGTTTAGTCTCCCCAACCCGAAGCCACCTATAATGCGAACCTGTCCTGTGGGCAGTTCCTGATGGTGGGGGAGGGGAGGGGGGCTATTCTCCTAGTGCCGGCGATATCGCTTTGCGATAGTCCCCTGTGGGCTTGCCGTTGGCAAGCCCAGGCACTCCGTAGATAGATAGATAGATCTCTATGCTTCCGTAGCCCTCATCAACTCCATCTTTCAGCTACCCTACCCCTAATCTAGTCCATCTCTCCGCTACCCTACTCCTCATCTACTCCATCTCTCAGCTACCCAGCTACCCTACCTCCCATTTACTCCATCTCTCAGCTACCCTACCTCCCATTTACTCCATCTCTCAGCTTCCCTACCTCCCATTTACTCCATCTCTCAGCTTACCTACCTCCCATTTACTCCATATCTCAGCTTCCCTACCTGCCATTTACTCCATCTTTCAGATACCCTACCTCCCATTTACTCCATCTCTCAGCTTACCTACCTCCCATTTACTCCATCTCTCAGCTGGTAGGGAGGTAGGGAAGCTGAGAGATGGAGTAAATGGGAGGTAGGGAAGCTGAGAGATGGAGTAAATGGAAGGTAAGGTAGCTGAGAGATGGAGTAAATGGGAGGTAGGGTATTCTACATGGCTCCTCCTTAATTTACACCAGGATTTGGCTTACTATTATGTATCATCGTTATCTAGGAATCTATTAGAATAAAGTATGGGGAGATACGAAAGAAGACGTCATAAACAGAAATGGCAAGAAGACGTCATAAATAGAAATAGAGAGTAGATATCGTAGACAGGAAAGAATTGCGAGCTATGAATAGATAACGATAGGTAGACAGGAGAGTCTAGGAAAAAACGATTACAACCATTAGCGACGCAGTGGCGACGGTGAATACGAGAGACGAATGTTAAAGGGAGATTAGAGATAGTGATAGAATGAACAAGAGAGAGCAGGAAACGGGGGGAAACCCAATGCTCGAGCGCCGGTGAGTATATAAGACGATTGATCTTGAGAAATAGCTCAGTTGTTAAAACTTTATTAGAGTGCTATTATAGTCTGAGATATATGTTCAATTAGATTATCAGGAGTATGTGCAATGTGCATAGAAGTAAAGCCGGGTAAAGCAATAAAATAGTAGTGTCCTTATGCCTGGGTTGAATGAATGTATTGAAGGTGTAAATTGATATAATTGAATAATAACTTATTATAATCTGCCAAATAGTTATTTTGATTGGTAACCAGCCCGTTTTAGAAACGTTCTGTTGGCATCTCGATAACCGAACCATAACACGCCATACCCAGCATTATACAACATACACTACGATCTTGACACAAACATGCAGGGGTCCAACAGAAATGGTGGCTTCGGTTCAACACACCTGCTCTTTCTTTGGTAGTTTTCTAAATATTCTTCCTGCCTACTATTTGGAATGAGCTACCTCTTGAGCTCAGGTCAATCCCCAATGTGGATACATTCAAAGCTCGTTTGAAGACACATCTCTTCGTTGGTGCATTTGGAGTGGGTGATGGGGAACCCATGGCTGAGTTGTAATGTTTGTTGTAGTTGTGGAGCCTGCGGGCAATCGGTGTCATCCTCTCTCTAGCCATGCTATTAAATCACTACCTAGTATCCTTTTTTCCTAGCAGGTGTAAGTAAAGTGTGTTTTAAATTTATATCTACAGGTTTATGGGACCAGTTATTCCACCAGTTTTATAAGTCCAGTTAATTTCGGCTTCTATATATTGTCTTTTTCAACCAGAGTGTTTGTGTGTGTCATATATTTACTCGAGGATATATAGTATTAATATATAGTATTAATATATACCGCTCTGATGACCAGGCGGAGCATCGCCAATATTTTGACATGTTTCCGTCGGGTATGGGCGGTATATAAGCGCGGAATATTATTATTATTATGTTAACTAGTAAGCCCGCTCGCCCTACGGGCGAATGTCGGGGATGGTCAATGGTCATACAGTAACCTAAGCAAATAGTGTAGTATCATTTGAAATTTTTAAATTCAGTAAATTTATCAGGTGAATTAACCAAAGGGATTCTTTTGACAGAAAAACCACGGGTCCTCTTTTGCCAGGTCCTGAAGTATTTTATGAAGGAGTACATTGGCAAAATACTTTCACGTATTACTGTCATTTCTTGTTAGTGCCATTGATACATTGTTATTACGTGTGTTGACAACATTTTTTGAATAATAATCACCTCTTTTGTAGGATTCGATCACGTAGTCTATAGGCGTCAGCGCCAGTTTGGGACATATGGGTCCTCCAAACTCGCTGGCGATTGTGTTGAAGTTGAGTAGTCATGTTCAAGAAACGTGGTGAACAGATCAAATCGAGCAAACGATAAATCACACAACCGGCAGAGAGATGAATCAAGGATGCACGTGCAGTTTAAGGCTCAAGCTGGCAGGTTGCCAGGGTCCAGGGACAACACGTGCAAAAGGCCATTTCCAGGAATTTTGTGCCATATTTGGTTAAAAAAACGGGACATGGGATTTCCCTATTTGCTTTAATAATAGTATGATTCGTAAACTTTCTTAGTTTTCTAAACTAAGTCACTCTAAGTCAGACCCTACTAAACTTATATCCTTGTTTTATCTCTCAAGCTATGGGGATTATTTCATGTAATGGTACTACTGAAAACGTCGATGAGTACCTGGGAAACGTGACTGAACTTGAAAACAACAGGAAGATCATGCTTTACGTCACTCTACCTCCGGCACTTCTTGGTGTATCTCTCAACATTCTCTGTCTGGTGTTCTTCCTTAGCAAAGATAGGAAAGGACTTGGAAATCAGATTCTGATCGGACTGGCTATTTCAGATGTTATGGTGTGCATATGTTCTCCTGTTTTTCTATCATTCCCATTCCAAAATAGTAGCTCATGGGCACCAGTTGCACAGGCGTTTGCAGCGGTTAGCTTCGGTTTAACTCAAATATTCATGCTTACACTCTGGTACCTGAGAGTTGTATCAATCTACAAACCTCTGAAACTGATAAAACCTAAGAACATTTACATTGGCATTTCAGCCCAAATCGCCCTTAGCTGTGTCTCAGCAGTTAGTGTAGGTATTGGAAGTGAAAAATATTTCGGCTTCTCCGGCTACGTTGGAGAAGGAAAATACATTTCCTTACTGGTTGTGGAGCTTCTCACATGGGCGAGTTTTGCTTCTCTGGTCATCCTTCTTGTGGTTTACCTCATTTTATTCTTCATGACTTGGAGGGCTTTGAGAATTCTGAAGAATCAGGTATCCATTGCAACTGAGGAGAACTTGGGTGTAAAGAAACGAGCCCTAAACACGCTTCAAATTCTCATTGCGGTACAGCTGTATACAGTTGCCTTCCAGACTGCTGCTGAGGTTTATATTTTAGTTCTTCTATACCGGTTAATCAAAGCTAACGAAGGTGTTGACTGTATTGGGCCAGAGGGTGATTTGTACGACGCATGGTCCTGGGTCCTATCATTCTTTGTTCAGTGTGTGGTTTCGTCCCTTGCCAACCCTGTTATACACATTGCGAGGACCCGCAACCTGAATGCCTGGGTTAGGAACATGTTTAGACCTGCCCAACGGAGTGTTTCATCTGCTACTGTTGAAACTACACAAACAGCGAAACTATAGATTTATCACTGCGCTGGCAAGCGCAAAGGTTGCCATTCCCCCTCCCCCAAAAGCGCTGCCAGAAACGCAGTTATACGTTTTATGGGTGTTTGGCTGAAAAACCGGATTTTGAAAGGCTATAGCGTCGCTCCCTTACATCGGATTGACTTGAAATTTGGAATGTATACCCGGCTTGGGGTCCTTTACTTAAGTTTAAAAGTTCAAGTCTCTATCTCATCTGGGACGAAAGTTACAGACTGGTCCCATTTGCTGAAGATTCAGTGTAACGGACACGCGCGTACGCGCGCGCATAGGAGAGACGCTTTTTCTGAGCACGGTTCTGAACAAACGGAAAGAGATAGAGACTTCTCGTTTTCACTAGCTTGTAGATCTACTCAATTATTGTGTTATTAGCGGGGTGAGGTTTTCAATCATCCCCAGGAACGTCCTACAGAACGTCTTAAAGTCGTCATTTTTCAGACTCTGACCGAACTTCTTTGAGCTCAATTTACACCCTTAAGACGGATTCTAATCGAAAAACGAAGACTATATTGTGGAAAGAGAATTGTCTAAACTTTCAGAAACTATAATGCGAATTTTCAAAACTGTATGTATAAGGGTCTTAAAACGCGTCTGAAGTGTTATGACTGTTTAAAATAGATATGACGATATGGGTTTTTTTCGCCATAGCGATCTGAAATCTTACCCAATCGATCTCAAACTTGGTCAGTATCTTCATCTAGGTAATCCCGATGATATGACGTCGTAATTATGACGTCATAACGTCGTGACGTCATTTTATGACGTCAAAATGACGTCAAAAATGAAATTTTCTCAATTTCGCGATTCCATTCTCTCTGTAGGTCTGTTCTACTACATCTAAATGGATAAAAATCCCAAAAATGATGCAAATTATACCAAAACTAATTGAAATTAGTAGGCCGGAAAGGTTGCCCTATGATTTGAGCTACCTTTGGCACCAGTACATTCCCTTTTGAAGATAGAGTAACCATACCCTGTCTGTACCCCGTGAATGTTACGGTGGCAAAGATAGCTCAAATAATAGGGCAACCTTTCCGGCCTACTAATTTCAATTAGTTTTGGTATAATTTATCATTAAATTTCGTGCAATATAGGTTTGTTTCGTGTGTTTTGCAAATAAACAGTTTGTCACAATATTCATTCTACATTGTTAGTTTTGTCTCATTTAGGGAGTATGAATGAGAGGTAATTTCATCCATATCGGGGGGGGGGGGGGGGGGGGGATCAACACTTAACTGCATGACACTCATTGCTCATGCCGAGAACTGCCAAATTTTCAAAAAAACGAGCACGCGAAAAAGGGGGTTGATTGATGAATGGTAATTGATTAGTAATTGATTGGTGACTGATACGTAATTGAATGGTGATTGGTCGGTGATGACGGATAATTTATTGGTGATTGATTGGTGGTTTTGGGGATAGGATGAAGAGTTGAATAAGAGATGAAAGTTATAAGTAGTGAATAATTAATAAAAAAGGTAATTCAGTGATGGCTGGAAAGTGTTAATCAAAAGTGATGGGTTCCTTTACCAATAATATACCAAGCTGATTAGAATGCTATTTAAACAATATTTCAGAATAAAAACATTAAAGAGTTTGACAAAAAGTACATAGAGTTTGAAACTATAAATGAACAATATAAGATTGCTGAAACCGCTGTAACTATGGTCTATGTCTGAGAAAGCTGTAAATATATTATAAAATATTTATAAAATTAGCAATCGTGTAATTTTGACTCGCCTTGGGACAATGGGACGGGGAAAATTGGGTGTCGGGTTCTTGTTGGTGCCATTGCCAAAAAGCAAACACCCAAACACAGCTTTACTCAGTTTTTTACAATACATATTTGGGTCTGGGAACCCTTCAACTAAAGCCCCCGACCCCCGTACAAATAACAGTGAGAATCACTTTTAGACATTTTACACCATAACTCAGCCATTTCTCAACCAATTTCTGAAATTTTGGGCTGATTCGATCGAAAAGGGGCTCTTGTCTATGGAACGGTTTATCCCGAAAGGAAGGGACCTTAGAATTATCAATATTCTTGAAGTATTGTTTGGTCACCTACCCTCAACATATCTTCTTACCTTCGTATCATAGCTTTGACACTCCATATACTGGGGTACGCGTCTTTAATCGGATTTTTATAGTTCCTGTTTAGATCCCGGGCTGCTAAACTGCTCCTGTAGTTCCCCACTATCACACCGTCAGGGTTTAACATTGGAACTATCTTGAATACAAAGTTATCTCGTAACACCTGGGAGGGATAACTTCGTAACACCTGTTACAGTGTGTATCTTCGCATACTGATCAGCCCGGTTCGGAGAGGATAGTCAGCCCAACCCTCACAGATGAAGTGTGAGCTACACAAAGTCTTTTTGGTATCGAAATTACCCCTCTGTAGAGGGGCATTGCGATAGTAAGGCACGTTTTAGCGTGCCCGCAATGTAGGGGTAATTTCGTTACCAAAATGTCTTTCAAAATCAGATCAACCTACCTTTGCATCTGGCGATGCTCCCGTTATGAAGTTAATGAAACCCCGCATCATGTAGCTACTGTTAGTTTCACCAGGATGAACTCTAGCAGTCACCACTACTGCCCGCTTTTGCTGGAGGGGTATATAGAGTTTGTGAGGAAGAGAGATATCATTATCTTCAGGAACCGACCGAAACAAGTAAACAACCAATCAGAACTCGCTATTTAGGTCACGTGACTGGTTATCAGCCAATTAGGGACCAGTATTTCCTGATTCGGTCGGTTCCTGATTATCTTATTGTACCACAAATGGTACATTAAAACTTACTTCAGCTATATTACCTTGGTTACTCGTAAGCCGCCAGCCTTGGATCGCGCGATCACAAAATAACAGCCAACAGGTGGATACTACCAATCTATTACCTAAATGCTAAATATTTCCCGTTACCTTTGCCTCAGTCAGGTGGGTAGATGGTGTCGTTACAGTCAATAGATGAACCATATTGCCCCCTAAAGAGTGACACAATATCCTTTGTTTTACATATTGGGACTTCACTGGATCCTTGGCTATCTCTAACAGGTCTTTCTGTAGGTCTGTGTAGCTGTAGGGGTAGCAGTGGGAGAAATAACAGGTATCCCCAGAGTGGGGGAACTGGAACTGCCAGGTGAGGGAGTATTGGTATCGTTCTCCTTTACAGTCTTTCCGCCTGGGGAGAGAGAAAGGAGAGGGGTTAGTGAGTATTGGTATCGTTCACCTTTACAGTCCTTCCGTCTGAGAAGAGAGGGGGGGGTAAGGAAGATTGATGTCGGATTAAAAGCTTTTGGTTTACTAATGTTGTACCAGCTAATTATACCTGATATTGTTTTTATAATAGTGAATGTTGTGCCCGGTCCTAATCCAACCAATGTTCTTGTTTCTTGCGTTACGTTCCGAGTAGAACAGTGGCCTCATACCTTCGTTATACAAACTCCCCGACTAGAAAGAGGGGGAGAGTGAGGGAGAGAGATAGAGAGAGAGTGAGAGGGTGGAAGAGGACGAGAGAGAGGGTGAGAGAGGGTGAGAGAGGGTGAGAGAGGGTGTGTTAGTAGAACAGTGGCCTCATACCTTCGTTATACAAACTCCCCGACTAGAGAGGGGGATCAGAGGGTGAGTTGATAAAATATAGAGGGGGTGAGAGGGAGAGAAGGTGAGTTGATAAAATTGCAGAGTTTTCTGTTTGTTTTGAGTTGTTAAGAAAAGATAAATAGCAGTTTTAAACCAAGTCTCCAAACGGTTTGGAAACTTGGTTTGGACCAAACCTACTTTTAGTAAATTTATAATGGTAAACTTGTAGGTGGGACCAGCCCTGCTATTAGATACTCTAAAATAGAACCACTGGGTATGCTTCATGGTGAAGTAGTCCCACCGCAGCTCCAACTCGTACTCGTACGGCCCACTGAAAACGGGCGGAGGGGATTATAGGAACGGGGGAGAGTATGGCCCATTGAAAGGGTGGGGGTGAAATGAACAAGCGTGGGAGTGAAATGGTGTGGGATTAGGAACCGCAGGGAGAGAAGGGGAGCTCGCACTCGTACGGCCCACTGAAAACGGGCGGGGTGAAGGAAAGGGTGGGGGTGAAAGGGGGATTAGGAACGGATTAGGAACTGATTAGGAACGGGGGAGAGTTATATGGGGGGGGATACACGGACATCACAGAATGGGGGGGGGGAGTACGGACCACTGGAAGGGGTTTTAGGAATGGGGGAGTTGATCAATCGGCTGTTTTTGAGTCGCATGGTTTCAGATACAATTAATAATGTTGACGACTCCAAGTTCATTATAACTGATATAACTTACACCCTCCGGGCCCTAAAAAGGTTGGCACACTCAAAGCGGGACTCAAATCGAAGTGTATCATCGTCATAGTGTGGTAGGGGATACTCCAAGACGTCCAGTGCTGCAGCGGGCCTCGATCTTGTGTACTAGAGAGAGGGAGAGAGATATTTAGTTTTGAGTAGGGAGAGAGTGGGGATCTTATGTACTAGGGGGGGGGGGGGGGAGATACTTAGGTTTGAGTAGATAGAGAGAAATAAAACCAGATGAGATAGGTTAATGAGTGTCTCAGTATGAGACCATGTGTTGTACTTACAAAGGGAAAGCGCATGGCTGGAAGCTTGTAAACCAGTGTTCCCTCATGCTTGTCCGTGTCAACTTTCTCTAGCAACCTCAGATCTGAAGATAAGTATCATGAGCTGTCAGTTAGGGGGTGTAGCAAAAAATCAATAAGTTCTCTAGAATCATCCCACACCGCCGAACAAACTCCCCCTCAGCATATAAATTACCCACTAGCAACCCCCTCCCCCGTATAAAACTCATCCCCCCTCACCATATAAAACTAACTCCTCTCCCCCCTCCCCTACTCACTAGCCCCTGATGGCCGCTTGTACAGCTCCTCTACAAAAGGCGGGGGTATGTGACTGTGTGAGAGATCTGGAGCACTACATACACCGTCAATACCAATTGGCCACCGAGGGGCCACAACATCTCGCGGTACACAGTAGAGCGATCGGGGCTCCTTCAGTTTTGGTACCTGTAATTAGGGTTGGTTAGTTGTGTAGTTTTTAGATTGCTACCACAACAATATAATAATAAGGTACCCATGATAATACTAAGTTGGCAGTTATGTAATATTTGCTACTGTGAGTTACTAGAGCTAAGACACGCCCCTTCCTCAAGCGAAGATCCTGTTCGACCAATTGCTAGACCCTCTGCCCCGCGATAGCACATTTTGCAAAGAACAACGCCCAACTGTACTGAATAGTGACTACACTGATCCTGCCATTACCAACTGACCACCTTGTTGATGACAGTATCGACTCTGATCATCTCTTCCATCTGCTCCACAAAGTCCTCCTGTCTGAAGGGCGACTGAAGGGTCTCCCTGGTTACACCACACGGGGTGTGTTGCCTAGCAACCAGCAGCGGGGAAGTGATGGGTTTCTGTTGCAGTGGGCTGAGTTCTCGTAATTTCTGGCAACCTTCCAGGAACATGTCCAACTCAGCACACAACGAGTCGGCCGAGGAAAGAGATGCAGCAGATTTAACGACAGTCATTGCCCCAGCTCTATCTACAACAAGCAAGAGAGGGAGAGGGAGAGATGGGATTAGAAAAAAGAGGGAGAGATAGAAAAAAGAGGGGGAGAGATAGAAAAAAGAGGGGGAGAGAGATAGAAAAAAGAGGGGGAGATAGAAAAAAGAGGGAGAGAGAGAGAGAAAAGAGGGGGGAGAAGACAGAAAGACTAACTGACAGTGTGACAATCTGGAGACAAGCTATAGGAGAGGAGTGTAATGAAAGCCCTGCTTTAGACACTGCGTGCACTGCACTAGGATGTTTTAAAACCTTCTCTCTCTGTCTCTGTCTGAGGATTTATGCTTGCGGCCAGGTTGAATTCGGCCGCCTCAGATTTTATAAAGAGCACACACCTCTCCTCCCCTCCTCTATTAGTGATTGACACACCGAACCTGTCTAGAGAGCGTCATTTATTGACCTAATCACGTGATATCTATCGGCAATGATACTGATATCAGTATCACGTGGTACTAGTATGACTATTGACTGGCCACATGTCTAATGATAAAGTGGCTTATGCAGCCGTATGTGTGTGTGTGTGTGGGAGTAGGATTCGCCGTGCATGTGTACAAGCTAACTTGTGTGGGACAAGATATATACCGACAGAAAGAGAGAGAAGAGAGAGAGAGAGAGAGAAGAGAGAGAGAGAGAGAGAAGAGAGAGAGAGAGAGAGAGGGAGAGAGAGAGAGAGAGAGAGAGAGAGAGAGAGAGAGAGAGAGAGAGAGAGAGAGAGAGAGAAAAAGAGATAGGAAGGCCAACGGAGAATCAGAATCAGACAACTCACTAGGAGAACAGGAGCTGAGAAGAAGGGAGAGGGAATAACAAAAGAGACCACATTGGTGAAAGAACACATTTTGAGAAATGGTCGACATCCGGTCTAGGAATTCAGTGATGTAATGATCACCAATCATGACAATGGCTTGATACTAGAATGATTTAAACATGTTCGATCTCATCATTATGTTTCCGGCAACTCCTATATTCGAACCTCCCCCTGTTGCACTAGCTATTGTAGATCATTTCAAATGATGACTCATCATGTAGCACCCCCACGCGTTGTTTTGATGAGTCATTTAAATCATGCATGGGCCGACTAGAGAGCTAGGTCTATTTCGACATGTGATCCTAACGAACAATTTTAACAGTTAAATTTAAAACTGATGTGTATATCAGATCCTAAAAAAGTAGCGGCATTCAGATATAAACATATCGGGGCAGCTCATTCTCTCACTCTGCCTTGTCCGACTCTCTCTCTCCCCGTACCCTGCGACGACTACAAATGTAAAAGATCAGGGTTAGAACACAAACTCTCACCTCTCTAGTCAGAACGTAAATAAAATGATGTCCTCTCTTCTTGGTCCTCTTAGTGGTAGCTGTAGTAGTCGCGACCTGAGCACTCTTCCCAGCTATCGTTCTCTTCATCTTTTGGTAGAGTCCCTCGTGTCCTTCCAGCACTACATTCTCTATCTCACTGTCCCATTTCGCCCCACCATCGGAACAGCTCGCCTTCAGCGTGATCGAAGAAGGCATCCTTGTAGAAGGTACATCTGTCATGGGTTTTGATGTTCTCATATACAAGGGCCTGGGCATCATTGCAGCACTCTTGGAGGGTCTCAGGGGACACCATGCAGAGGGGGATCTTTAGCATTGCCACCGTGAAATCTGATCTGGGGTCAGAACTGATCTGAATCAGAGCTGAGAGCTTCTTTTTCTCCGAGTTGAATTGTGGGGTCAGGGATGATTTGAATCAAATCGTTGGGACAACTGATCTGGATCAAAACTTCTTCTACTTCTTCTCCGAGTGTTTGGGATATATATCGGACTTGCAGTCCCGAGAATGGAGATGTTTCTTCTGGAATATTGGAGAAATCTCTTCCAGTGAACTCTACAAGACTCTGTTGTTGTTTATTATAGAGACAAGCAAGGAAACAACAAGATACGAGATTTGTGAGTGGCGAAATAGTACTGCAGTCAAAAGGTTGAAACTGCGACAAATTTCAAAAAGATTTCTCCAGTGTTACAACATGCATGCCCCATGCTCTTTCTATCTTTCTCTATCTATCTCTCCCTTTCTATCTTTCTCTATCCTTCTCTATTTCGTTCGTGCTCCCCTCTCTTTCTGTTTCGCGGTTTTAACAGAAGTTGAGTAGTCAGTGCATCAGCGGCAAAGGTGCTGTGCTTGTTTCTTTGACATTCTTCTCCCTCTCTCTCCCCTCCCTCTCCTTCTCTCTCTACCTCTCTCTCTCTCTCTCTCTCTCTCTCTCTCTCTCTCTCTCTCCCCTTCTCCCCTCCCCCCCCTTCTCACATTTCTCTTTTCCTCAGCCCCCCTCTCTTCTCCCTTTCTTTTCTCTCCCCCGCTCTCCCCTCCCAACCCTTTTTTTGGGGGAAAGAATCAAAAACCCCCTTTTCCCCGGGGCACCCCTTCCCCTCCCCTTTTCCTCTCTCCCCCCTCTCTCTCTCTCCCCCCTCTCTCTCTCTCCCTCCCCTCCTCTTTTCCCCCTTCCTCCCTTGGCCCCCTTTTCGTTCCAATCTCCTTTTCCTCTTACATCTTTTTTCCACACTTTTAAAACCCCCTCCCTTCCCCCAAGGGAAGGTGAAAACCGGGGGTTTTTCCGGTGTGGTCTCCAATTTTACCGGAAAAAAGGAAAAACCCCAACCAACCAAAGGACCCCCAATAGGGGCACCCGTACCCACCTTTTTGGGGCATCACGTGACACAAGGAACAATACCCCCCCCTTTTGGGATCATGTGATTTTTTTAAAAAAAACAGATTCATATGCGTCAAAAAATAAGCTGAAGGGGAAACATTGTTTTTCCCTCTAATTTAACGGGGGCACATTTTTTGTGTAAATGAATTCTTTTACCCTCATTTCTCTATTTCTTTTTCCCCTTTTCCCCTCTTCCTTCTCTCTCGGGATGTTTTTCTGGAATGTCATTTTAAATTAAAATGGGAATGGTGCACGTAAAGCACGCAAGAATCATAATGACATCGATCCTGATCTAGGGTCACTTTTCATTTTTCAAGCCTTTATAGCTTGGTTGGTATAATTTTCATGCAATATACCAAGCTGCAGCTAGCCTTCGCTTCAGGGACAAATTGAACTATGAACAAATCTAAAATGAAGAAGTGTGAAGATAGTACAACTACCTAGCAGTATAACAGTTGGACCCCAATTTGCCCGGTAAATCGGGGTTCCGGTAAATCGGGGTCAGACTGTACCTACTGTGTTGTACTGTATAATAATTATACAGTACATAATACAACACAGTACAACATTGTACAGCTACACCCACCTTAGACGAGTACATCCTGTTCTCTCCATAATGCCGAACAATGTATTGACTACCCTGGATGCTCCTTGGTGGACTGCCCCCTGATCCTCCCGCTCTAGCAGCATAACCACCACCACCTCCCTTTCCAGCGGTGTTGTTATAATGGTAGGGAGTGGACTCTGGGAGGGAGACCCGCCTCACGTTTAGCTGCTGGGTACACGACTGGAGTTTATCTCGAAACACCTGGACATCACTGACTCGGTAGTCGACCCCAAATGTGAAGGAGGAGCGCCGGAACAGCGGCCTTGGAGGGGGCGATGGGTCTGGAGTGAAGGAGGAGGGAGGGGGAGATGGGAGGCGGTACGGCTTCATAGGGATGTAGAAAAATCCATCCATAATGCTGAGTTTTCCTCTCTTTTAAAATAGTTGATAGTTACCAAAGTTAAATACAATAAATATAAAACAGAGCACAATTCGTTTAGTGATCAAAGATAATTGCGTCGAAACCTATGTGGGAGGTTTTTAACTCCCCTCTATATTTTATCTCTCTATCTCCTGTCTCACCTCTCTCACTCTCTCACTCTCTCTATATCTCTCTCTCTCTCTCTCTCGCTCTCTCTCACTCTCTCTCTCTCTCTCACTCTCTCTCTCTCTCTCTCTCTCTCTCTCACTCTCACTCTCTCTCCTCGTGGGAGGATCCCCTCCATCAACAGAGCATAAATTATACGGACATCATTATCATATATGGTTGATCGGGTTTTAAAAAAGGAGAAATTTTTGACAGCAAAAGAGAGGGGGACAATGCATTATTTGTGCAGTGCATGGTGCAAATCAAAGCATGGATGAGAGAGAGAGAGAGAGAGAGAGAGAGAGAGAGAGAGAGAGAGAGAGAGAGAGAGAGAGAGAGAGGGAGAGTGAGAGAGAGAGAGAGAGAAAGTGAGAGAGAGAGAAAGTGAGAGAAGAGAGAGAGAGAGAGAGAGAGAGAGAGAGAGAGAGAGAGAGAGAGAGAGAGAGAGAGATACGAGAAGGACACATTTTCATTAGATGGTAAGGGGGCGTCTGGCATGCACATCTGATGATGTCCCCACTTCTTTCCATCTTGAAATCACGAATTATTGGTCTCCTGATCTATCAAGAGAGATGTTTGATCTTCTGGACCACAGTAGGGGGGCTGCAGGGGCCAGGGGGGGGGGGGGTGCTACAAATGATCGGTGCATCTTGCCGCACAAACAGGAAGACAAATAAAGGGAATTAATCGAACTCAGCTACAGACTGTAAAGTTTCCAATTGCAAAATAATTTGACCAATTGGCTGAAAAGAATCTAAAATGAGTCAATGACCACTTGTACACGGGAGTCATGTTGTTGCGGACAGCGGAGTGAGTCGGCGCTTGTAGTAAGTATTCAGGGGGCGCTGAATATGCAATTTATAACCGAACAGTCAACAACAACTGTCTTTTAGAAAGATAGAGAGATAAAGATAGGACAGAGACATAGAGACAGAGAGACAGAGAGATAGGACAGAGAGAGATAGAGATAGGATGAGACACATATGATTCAGGATCAGGCAAGGACAACAAAAAATGTAAAATGTGAACGTGCATCAAAAGACTGATTGAATGAAGATAAACATACGCGTAATGAATTAATGAACATTGAACCTGTGTTTCACGTGTTTACTTGTTCAATATCTCAACCACTAATGTTGATATCTACAAACTAATACCGAATATTAGTCAGCTCTGTGCTGGTTGATGTCGCTGACTAAACAAAATTCTACAGTTGAGAAATTGCTGAAGTGGCGAAGTAGGAACAGAGCTGAAGAAGGTTCGACACGGTACAGTACTCACCTTTTGGGAAGCGATCTCTCTGATTTGTTTCCGAATTGTCTTGATATCGTAGGATGAGGTGACACCACCACCAGCGGCCCTGCCAGATCGATGGGATCCCCCACCTCCTCCATGATCAAGGGTCGTTGTCATGGACACAAAACGCGATCGATTTATCACAAGATGGGGAGTGTGTGTGCTATAGCAATCAGAAAGATGAGAGAGGGATTGTGGTATAGTATAACTGATAGAAAGTGATACACAAAACCCAAGAACTACTGCACAGGACATGTTCAATATATTATATTTGGTAACGAAATAACCCCTCCCTTGCCAGCGAGGGTCGCCAAATATATATATTGGGTGATACATCGAGCTCAAGAAGAGGTTGAATAAATGCGACATAAACGACAAGTGGAAAGCCCAGGAGGTAGGGTAATTTGGAATAGTGCTTGTCGATATAGAGAGTAAGGAAGAGAGAGGGAGAGAGAGAAAGAAAGAGAGATGAAGAGAGAGAGAGAGAGAGAGAGAGAGAGAGAGAGAGAGAGAGAGAGAGAGAGAGAGAGAGAGAGAGAGAGAGAGAGAGAGAGAGAGGGAGGGAGAGAGAGAGAGAGAGAGAGAGAGAGAAAGATAGAGAGAAAGGAAGAGAGAGAGAAAAAAAAGAAAGAGAAAGAGAGATAGAGAAAGTTCTTATATACATGACTTGTCCACAGGGGGTCTTTTCCCCGAGATCTTAGCGGGGGGTCTCTAAGAAGTGAGAGAGGAAGACACCTAGAGCGATATGGAGAGATTGAGATAGAGAGGAAGAGGGGGGCCGGGAGAGAGAGAGAGAGAGAGAGAGAGAGAGAGAGAGAGAGAGAGAGAGAGAGAGAGAGAGAGAGAGAGAGAGAGATAATGGGGGAGGGGGCCGAGAGAGAGAGAGAGATAGCTAGAGATAAGATAAGAGGAATGGAGCTGGGTGGGGAGTGTCGACATGATTTATGGGCGATGAGGCTAACGCCTAACAAAGAGTTGGTCTAACCAATTCTGAAACCTCCGGAACCTCGATTTACCGGATACTCCCGGCCCAGTTTAAAATAGGAAACAAAGAATTATATTACATCTCGATATACCGTGGGTGGGTTTTTGATACGAGAACGACAAGACAAAGAGAAGGATGTTGTGCGGAACCGAAGTTCCAGAACTCAATTTTAGTCAACCATCAATGCCAAATCCTTAGACTAAACAATATCTATGTATGCTATTGCGAAGCTCTGACGTAGAGCCTCAGCAGCATAGCATCACATAGAACCAACCCATAACACGTGCAAAAACCATTTCCATAGCAGTAAATAAAGGTTTGACTTAACTGTAGGAAAACAACTTACCCTTTTGCCTCCCTGGATTCCGAAGATTAGCTGGGTCGTTCTGGAGTTGACGTCTTTCACTGGAACAATCATGGTACGGATTAGAAAATTACAGGGATTGGTCAAAAAATACCCCTCCAAAAAAGTTCTGTTCAGTGTTTGTACTGGTTCAGGTTCTTGAATTGTGCACCATTGTTGGGCCTATCCGAGGTTCCAGGGTCAAATTAGAAAGTTTCGCTATTTTTCACCGGCCCAAACCTAGATTACTTACTTTTAGCAGCATTAGATTACTAATTACTAATTACTACATAATTAATTACTTACAAGATATAATGGAGGATCTCCGACGGCTGTTAGTGTCAGGCTCCTTATCATCCCCACTACTCCCATCCCCACCTGCACCCGGCCCTGCCCTCCACAACCGCTTCTCATATCCCCATTCGTGGGCCTCGCTGAGCGCTAATGAATCTGAGAGGGAGAGGGGCTGGTAAATATGTGAAACGAGGGATTCGGGGGTTCACATACAGCACATACAATAGAGGGGGGCTGGTAAGTAATTATAGGTGTTCGGAAAGGTTCGGGGGGGGGGGGGGGGTCAAAATGTGAACTTCACATACAATAATAACATACAAGAGATCAGGAGCTGGTAAGTTAACTATAGTAAGTGTATTGGGTAACAGGAGAGAGGAGTGCTATATGGCATGCAATGGATGCTGAATTATGAAAATGTTGGCCTATTACCCGAATATGCCCTCCGTAACTGAACGACACGACCATTTCTAAGTCTAACAAACATATTCAAAGTCTAACAAACATATTCAAAGTACAAAATATCTCTTCGTCAGTACTGTAGAAGTATCTGGAGATTTAGCAAGACTACTTAGCAGTACAGGCTAAACACCAGCGGACCTTTAATTGATCAGGTACTTGTTCCCGTTAGTTTACAGCTTACTGAATGTGTAGTGTGTACTCATAAATACACATAAATCAGACTGATCCGGGAAACTGTCGATCTTTACAGTACAGCCAGAACCCATCTTTTAGTATGGAACACTAGCGTGGATTAATATCAATATGTTAATTGATCGTTTCAGCACTAGTACTTACACGGTAGGCTGAAGAACCCATTCATGGGCCATGAAGGATAATCTAGTCGACACCCGTCACCCTCACACACTACAAATCAACTCAACGTGGATCAGATCGATTGATAATATAGTACTTGGTACACACTGATCTGTGAAGTCCAGCTACTTCAGACATCTCCCACTCATGCAACTTCTGTGTATATAACATGTGCTCTCTGTCTTTGTCCTTTCTGCTTGATTGCCGTGCCCTGCAGTCTGCTTGATCACGACTCACCTCTCTCTATCTCTCGCTATCTCTCTCTTTCTCTCTCTCTCTCTCTCTCTCTCTCTCTCTCTCTCTCTCTCTCTCTCTCTCTCTCTCTCTCTCTCTCTCTCTCTCTCTCTCTCTCTCTCTCTCTCTCTCTATTTCTTTGTCTCTCTCTCTCCCTTCCCGCTTTATCCCCCTCTTTCTAACTTCTACTTCAGTCATACCGCTGGTGAGTTTCTAAAAGTTCACTCTTGAATGGAACTAATTATATAACATGAACACCTCAAGAAATCAATATTGTTTTTAGATCATGTATAATGCTTCACAGAAGATAGATATTCCAAATAGGCAATTTTCTTGTTCAGACTCTCTCCTGCGAAACCCCCTTTGGCTTCAAGAACTGAGAGCACAGTCTGAAAAAGGGGCCCGAAATGGGGGGGGGGGGGGGTGACTAAAAAGGTTGAGACCCACCTCCAAGAGAGGGGGTTGTGTGACTAAAAAGGTTGTGGACCCACCTCCAAGAGAGAAGATGGTGCGGCGACGAAGTGCTGGAGCGGCGTGGGGAGCTGCTGTTGCTCCCTCGATGGCGGGTAACTTAACACCTCCACCCATGACGCCAGCCAGGGAACAACCACTATATGGGTCTAGGAATTAAACTACATACCAGGCAACCAGTTAACACAGTGCTCTGACTAGACAGAAACAATAAAAATAGGTCTAGGAATTAAGCAACGAATTGGCGAACAATACAAAGCTAAAAAAAGATCTCAGTCATCATGATCGCTCCTATTCATTATTCTCACTCTTGGACAGCCTAGTATAGGCACATTACTTGGACAGTTTATAGTGAGACCAGCTACTACTCCATGTCAAATGTAACAATGTAGTGAGTCGAGAGTTCATGATGTTGTGGCTTAAATTTAACAATTCCTGCTGCAAGTGCAGCGAGAGATCACGATGATGATGAGATTTAAGAAGAGAGTGTGGGAGGGATGAAAAATGAAAGATTTATAACTTGTTGCAAAAAACATGCTAAAGACTGAGTCGTTTCTCAGTAACAAGAGAACGAGTTAAAAAGTTAAAACGAATAATAGTAGGAGGATATGTGTGTTAAGTCATGTCCGAATTAGAGCTTTCATGGCCAAACTACCAATAAGATGAAATAGCAAAAGGCACGAGTGATAAAAAGACTTTTTTTGTGAACAGGAAAGCAATGTATTGATTCTTGGATTGAACAAGCAAGGCGACCATCAAAGGAAAATTCGCCCTGTCTGAAATCAGCGACTTGATCTAAGCACACTGTTTTGAGAATCAAAACGGGGTCTGGTGGCGCCAGACAGGACTCTTTGCATCATCAACAGATAAATGTAAATGGTCAATAAACAAGTGGGAATATGTCGTGTGGAACTGGATACATGCGAAGGAGCACTACACACGACTCTCCGATCCTTCCTCAAAGGGCAACAAACATTACAAACAGTCACGGAAAGAGAGAGAGAGAGAGAGAGAGAGGAGGAGAGAGAAGAGGAGAGAGAGAGAGAGAGAAAGAGAGAGAAGACAGAGACAGAGAGAGAGAGAGAGCAGAGAGAGAGAGGAGGAGAGAGAGACAGAGAGAGGACGAGAGAGATAGAGAGAGAGAGAGAGGAGAGAGAGAGAGAGAGAGAGAGAAGAGCGAGAGAGAAAAGGCGTTGACTAACCAACGTTTCACCAACCATTTTAAAACCACTGCACTGTCAGAGAGATCTTTTTAAACCCCCCCCTTTTTTTTTTAAATTTTTTTGGGAAAAAAAAAAAATTTTTTCCTCTCCCCCTTTTTTTTTTCATAATTAAAATGCTTTCCCCATTTTAAAAAAAAAAACCCAAAACAAATTTTTTTAAAATCCAATCTTCTCTCCCCCCCTTTTTCCTTCCTTTTCCTCTCTCTTTTCTCTTTTCTTTTTTCTCCTCATACCTTATAAATCCACCATTTTCTTTCTCCCCGTGCCTTTTATCTTACTTACTCTTTATCTCTCTCTCTCTCTCTCTCTCTCTCTCTCTCTCTCTCTCTCTCTCTCTCTCTCTCTCTCTCTCTCTCTCTCTCTCTCTCTCTCTCTCTCTCTCTCTCTCTCTCTCTCTCTCTCTCAGATCTGTCGTTCCCATTCTCTCCACCGTCCATGAGACTGTTTGTCTTGTCTCTCATGCACTTGTTTTTGTGTGATCGACAACTTTTGTAGTTGAAAACAGCCATTTTAAACATTTTCTTCGTCACTTCTTCTTGTGTAATTACCAATTTGTGTACCAGCTGTACTCTGTACAAAATAATAGCATGTCATCAGTGTTTTGACAGCGAAATAAGTGAAATTTGGGTTTGAAACAGTGTAGCTGACTTTTGTGTTTTACAGAGTCCCGGCCTCTTTACTTTCCCTCCTCCTAGCAATTGCACTAAATCGAGCCGACTACCTCCCTCTTAGCAATTGCACTAAATCGAGCCGACTACCTCCCTCCTAGCAATTGCACTAAATCGAGCCGACTACCTCCCTCCTAGCAATTGCACTAAATCGAGCCGACTACCTCTCTCCTAGCAATTGCACTAAATCGAGCCGACTACCTTCCTCCTAGCAATTGCACTAAATCGAGCCGACTACCTCCCTCCTAGCAATTGCACTAAATCGAGCCGACTACCTCCCTCCTAGCAATTGCACTAAATCGAGCCGACTACCTCCATCCTAGCAATTGCACTAAATCGAGCCGACTACCTCCCTCCTAGCAATTGCACTAAATCGAGCCTACTACCTTCCTCCTAGCAATTGCACTAAATCGAGCCGACTACCTACCTCCTAGCAATTGCACTAAATCGAGCCGACTACCTTCCTCCTAGCAATTGCACTAAACCGAGCCGACTACCTACCTCCTTGCAATTGCACTAAATCGAGCAGACTACCTCCCTCTTAGCAATTGCACTAAATCGAGCCGACTACCTCCCTCCTAGCAATTGCACTAAACCGAGCCGACTACCTCCCTCCTAGCAATTGCACTAAATCGAGCCGACTACCTACCTCCTAGCAATTGCACTAAATCGAGCCGACTACCTTCCTCCTAGCAATTGCACTAAACCGAGCCGACTACCTACCTCCTTGCAATTGCACTAAATCGAGCAGACTACCTCCCTCTTAGCAATTGCACTAAATCGAGCCGACTACCTCCCTCCTAGCAATTGCACTAAACCGAGCCGACTACCTCCCTCCTAGCAATTGCACTAAATCGAGCCGACTACCCCCCTCCTAGCAATTGCACTAAATCGAGCCGACTACCTCCCTCCTAGCAATTGCACTAAATCGAGCCGACTACCTCTCTCCTAGCAATTGCACTAAATCGAGCCGACTACCTGCGGGAAGCTGGGGCGTCCCTGTTAATCTGCGATGAGACGGTCTCTCAGCTCTTTCTCCGGCTTTACCGAGACAGCTTTGAGAGAGAACACTATCGGATGAAGCGGGCTACAGATCCACCAACTACAGCTGACCGTGGCGGTGGTGGTGGTGGTGGTGGTGGAGGTGGTCAAAATGGGAATATTGGGCCATGCAAAGCAACTAGTGGAGGTGGTCGAAGTGGTAGTGGAATATACGCTGGGAAACCTCAACAGCTCCTCGCCAAGAGATTTGGTGGGTGATCTATGTGTGACCTGTGTGTGTGTGTGTGTGACCTGTGTGTGTGACCTGTGTGTCAGTGTGTGACCTGTGTTTGAAATTTGTGTGAACTCTTTGAACTGTATTTCATTGTGAAGCATTTATTTCAGTTTTGTCCACTGGTGAGACAGGATCATTCAAAGTTTTGTTTAGCAATACACCATGTCGTATTCAGAAGGATCGGAACTGAAATACCGTGGCCTAATTTGAACAGTGTTTCCATGGGTACTACAGTTTCAAGTTCTCTCAGAAACATATTCCAGATCATTGCTCTTCTAACTGCAGTTATAGGTGAGACTTGCATAGCAAGGACTCTCTCCACTACTGTAGAGAAATACCCTCTTACTAACGACCACTACCACCGTCTTCAATGACTGTTATAACCAGCTGCCCCTCTCCTGATCTCGTTCCGTCTGCAGCTGCTGCAGTACCCATCTGTTGGAGGGCGCGGCGCTGTGAAGTTAACTAAAGCACACAACTTACCCACCCAGCATGAATCTGTGCGCCGCGCGCAGATTCAGGGTGCCCTAACTTTTTTGGGGCTTCAGGACCATCAATGATGTCCGATGACATCATCAATAACGTTGTTTTTGCAGTTTTCTAGTTACATATAACACCAAACATATTGTTTCACAGAATGATTTAATACGAAAAACTGACATTCTCGTTTTCAAAAGGTTTTACTTTCCAGTATTCAAGTTATTCAATCTTCACATCCCCTATAATAACAAGCCTTTGACCTTTCAAGACTCTTCCATTTTGGTCAATATAAATGTACACTACTACACAGATCCCACACAGACCGCGTCCATCAAACTATGGTTCTCCCATCTTCTCCTCGAATTTATGCGTAGTACATCCACTCCTTGGTACGAATTGTGGACCGTGGTTTGGGTGTTCTGTAGTCATAAGTGCTGTATGTTCTAGCCACATCTGCACTGTTGATGCCTGAATGGGTATCTAGTGTACCACGAGCCACCCGCATCTTGGCAATGGCAACCTGGTGCAGGGAGTTCGTATTATAATGGGTAGTAGGGGGTTGGTATTAGAATCGGTGTTATAAGGGGCAGTGAGTTGGTATTAGAATCGCGACCTGGGACAGGGAGTTATAATCATGTACAGAGATATCTGGTCATGATATGATGCTGACACCTTTATGCAGTATCTGCACGAAAAGGACACCAGGACAAGATGTCCTTGAAACCGGCTGTAGAGAAATCCGGTATATCATTTCTATTCATTGACCATAATAAAAAACCAAAGCACACTCACGTCCTCGAGGAAGTTGTTGGAGTATAACTTGGGTCTGTTATACTTTGCATTAATTTTAGCCATGATCGCCTTGTGGTGGATGTGTTTCACTCCAGAGTGCATCTTCATGTACCTGTATGAGAGGGATAATAATCATGTTCAAATCATCTTATGTGTTGTATCAAGTTTTATTTCATCTATCACAAATAAAGCCAATATGTGGCGAACCAATAGAAACACATTATCTCACCCCCCCCCCCGGCCCCAGTATTATTACCTCATTCCAGCGGTCTCCCTTGAGGGGTCTGAGTATTTAACAAGACCATTATCTGCAGTAAAGTTATCAGATCCCATTAGTGTCCTCAGGGTCTCATACTCAGTATCAACCTAGATAATAATATTGAAATTTAGGAAACATGGGGATCATATAAACAGCAAGATTTTCATTTTTCTGGATCCATTATCATGATTCTTTTGAGACTGTACCTCGCACTGTATTGTACCTGTCTGCGTCTGTAGGTGTGATCGGGTCTCTGGTGTAGTGAAATTCCTGTTATAGGGAAGTCTCAGGTTCCCGTTCTCGTCTTCTGTTATAGGGGGAGATGGATTAGAGAGTCCTCTATGGGAGCGGTTTTAGTTTGACTGATGATAGGATAATTTGGAAGATGTCTTATGTTCAGACTCGCTCAGCTCAGGATCAATGTAAGGGTGCGTCAGTTTCCGACCCCTTAACTGGACCATTTGATCCATGATTTACGAATAGTTACATACTCTGAGGTCTCCATGTTTCGCTTGCCATGATATTATGGTTATATAGTAGCAATAAAGCAGGAATAATACGGCACGAAAAACACAAACACAATGGATGCCGAGAGAGTGTGTGTGTGTTGTGGGTGATTCAACTCTAATCAAGTTAGCTTTCCCCACACTGAATACAAGTTCAACACATGTTCGGTTGTAATGTGCGGGAGTTCGGCAGAACACATGAGGACATTTTGTCGACATTGGGGAAATTAAATTGGTAGTTTGGTCGTGCTCATAACTCATTCCGGACGGGACATAGAAGAGGGAAGTGAAATGATGAAGTTAGTCGATTAGTTACTGAAACAATCGGCTGACCGGAACGGCGGAATAGAATTAGCTTTATTTTACCTGAACCGAATTGTACTAGAACCGGAGCTCCAAAGAAGGCCGGTAACAGTTTGTAACATTCGATCCTGTGCTGTGGATAGTGACTACCCACTGGGTACACCACGTTCAAGATTTGATCTAATCCGGTACCAGTTGTGGATTAAGTCATTAAGATGTGGTTTAGATACAGCTGGATCGGTACCTATATTTTTTGGGCAGGTCGGTAGAACTTCGACAGAATTTAGGGCAGGTCAATTTAGGGCAGGTCTGAATTTAGGGCAGGTCAATTAGGGCAGTTGAATTTAGGGGGTCGAGTATAATTTTTTAAAAGGGGAATTTTAATTGGGGAAGTTATAAGCGGTGGGACGAACGAGAATGGAACAGATTTGGGGAAGCCAATCAGGGTGTCGACGAAGAGACACGATTCGGTGAAGGGTTTTTACACTTCCACCCAGACCCCCATCCCCCTCTCTGTTCGCTTTTTTCTCTTTCAATTTCTTTACTTTCTTGAGGGAGAAAGAGAGAACCCCTTTAAATTTTTGACTGCTGGAAAACACGAGGGGGAATTTAAGTAGGCGGCTCTTTTTTACCGGAGAGAAAAAAGGGCATATTTAGCCCCCCGACCCAGAGGCCTACATCTACCGATGGGAAACGGGGGCCCAAACCAATTTCCAGGAGGAGCTCACATCTTCTATTTTCGACTCTCGGTAAAAAGGTTAAGGGTATCTCTCTTTCCCATTCTCTTTTCCCGTCATAGAAAAAAGGGGAAAAAAAAGAAAGAGAAAAAAAAGAGGGACTAGCGAACAGAAGGGGGAAATAAAAAAAATAATAAAAATATTAACGCTTGATACCGTGTACACCATGGGAAAATTACAAAGGAGGGCTGTCCCAGTGTATCTAACCAAGGCTTTTGGGGGTAAAACGATTGAAACCTTCCCCGAATCGATTCATATCCATCGTCTAACACTCCTAAATTTGGGTTCCCGAATCATTTTTCCAGAGAGGGGTATAGGGTCTAGGGAAAGCGATAGAAACCTTCACCGAATGGTTCATATCTCAAAAATCCTGATTGGGTTCCCGAACTGTTTCCCTATCTGTATCGTTCACACCGTAATAAGTTCCCCGAATCCATTTACATGTTTGTATCAACCTGCCCTAAATTCAGACCTGCCCTAAATGACCTGCCCCCAATTAGACCCGCCCCAAATTCAGACCCGCCCCTAAATTCAGACCTGCCCTAAATTGCCTGCCTAAATTCGTCGAAGTTTAGACCCGCCCTTTTGTTGCTGGTATGGTTTAGGAACTGGATCAATTGTTTAGGTGAACCGGACCAGGCGCTGGACCGGTGCCAATGTCCTATATGATGATGCAGTTGACACGCCAACAACATAGTATCCCTAGCCCAAAAATCCAGAAGCCTCCTTATTTATTCAGGCCTTGTCATTTTCCCCCCCTTTTTTTTTTTGACTTCCCCGAATGAAAAAAATAGGGGAGGGGGAGTTGAACCTTTTTTTATAGAAAATTTGGGTTTGTAAACGGCAGAAGAAAAACAAAAAACCTAATCTTCTCTTCTCTCCTTCTTTTTTTTTTTAAAAAAAAAGGGGGGTTTTCCCCCCCCCCCTTTTTTTTTTTTTTTTTTTTTTTTTTTAAAAATTGAAAACCCACCCCAAAAAATGAAAACCCCACCCAAACAAAAAATCCTCAAAAAATTTTGCAGAGTCGTAAATTTAAAACCCCCCAAAAAAAAGGGGGGCGCGCAGAGGTCACGGTTCAGTTAAGGTATAATTTTAGATACCCTTTGCTAACTAATAATGCGCAGTGGCGAGAAGTCCCACTAGCGCGCTCGCATCTCGGTAAAACAGCCGTCCAGCGGCCAGCTTAGTTCCCACTGGCAGGTTTTATTTTATTTTTTTTTAAATCCTACTAAAAGTCAAAGTGTGGGTAAAGATCAGTTCTTACTAAAATACAGAGGGAAACCACTATGTGACAACACTTACACACTTACAATTGGAGAGGAAAGAAAGGACACATTCCGTCATTACTCTCTCTTTAACTCTCCCCTTTGCCTTTGTTCTCACTATCTCTTTCTCTGTGGGTTATTTGGACATTGCCCCTTATCAGGCTATTTATTTTCACTCTCTTTCCTTAGCAACTGCTTAGTAACTGTTACCAAACAGTGTACACTCAATTGTGACGTGTTTTTAACTATTTCTCAGTTCTCTTTGTGTGTTTTGATTAGTGTTCTCTCTCTTGGTGTGTAATACTTGAAATAAACAACTAAAGCAGGGTATATAACCCATAAACTCTGACCACTGGCACGTTATAGGTTTAAACCCCTCCGCCTCTCCCTCGGCTCCGCCTCGGGATCGTCGTCGTGATTTAAACCAGTTTATCCGCCAGCGGCGGATAAACTCCAGCTAACTTCTCCCAGCGGCGCGCTGGGAGAAAGTTATCTGAAATAACGCGCCAGTGGCCAGAGTTTATGCCTCATATAGCATGAAGGAAAAAGAGGAATTGACGATTTTTGGTAAATAGAGCCTTTTCCTTTGATAAGTTGCAAACGGATACAATCAGTGCAGAGTGCAGAGTGCTTCAAAAATACTAAAAAGAGTGCTTTGAGTGCATGAAACAAGGGAGGACACGAAATGATTAGTGCTGCAGTAGTTCGAAGATGTTTGGTGCTGTAGCACCTACCAGAGGCAGAGAGAGGTGACTCTTCCTCTTCCATTCTAATCCCCCTGGCGCTAACCTGTACACGATAATATGCAATTGGTCAAATTGACAAGAGCCAAACTGTACTTAGCATAAGTTGTGCTTAGTTACAAGTTATGCACATAGTTAGCACTATAAAGACAGAAACCGCAAATTGTAGGCGAGTTGTTTTTGTCAAGATTGAAGAATGAGGAGGGAGAGTGAGGGATACAGAGAGAAAGAGAGAGAGAGAGAGAGAGAGAGAGAGAGAGAGAGAGAGAGAGAGAGAGAGAGAAGAGAGAGAGAGATTGAGGATCGCGTGCATACAACAATGATCATAAATGTGAATGACACAGCTGCGTCAGGCTGACACATGGTAGTCTTTGAGTAGTCGTTGAGTTGGAAAAGTATTGTATTAAAAACGGGTTTCTTCGGACTACGGGTCTACAACTTGAGAACAAGGAAACTTCCCGTAACCCTTTTCCTTGCCGTGTGTGCCGGTAAGGGCTACAAAAGGAACTTCACGGTGCTGCAATGGGCGAGTATTGGACAAGATCAGTGTGATGAATGAAAAGAAGCTAAACGATATGTAGAACGTTCAGTTACTATTATTAAATCACTGAGAAGAAGATTATGCGAATAAATAACATGTATCGTAACGGCTTGTATCTGAGAACAGGATATTACATAGATCTCACTTAGAAAGAGTCACGGAAAGAGAGAGAGAGAGAGAGAGAGAGAGAGAGAGAGAGAGAGAGAGAGAGAGAGAGAGAGAGAGAGAGAGAGAGAGGAGAGAGAGGAGAGAGAGAGAGAGAGAGAGGAGAGAGAGAGAGAGAGAGAGAGAGAGAGAGAGGAGAGAGAGGGAGAGAGAGAGAGAGAGAGAGAGAGAGAGAGAGAGAGAGAGAGAGAGAGAGAGAGAGAGAGAGAGGGAAATCAGAGAGAGGGGAGAGAGAGATATTAGTAGAATGAATTAGAGAGATACAATTGTTACCAATACAAGACCCTAAGTCGAGTCACCCCCTCCCTGCCGACGGACCTCCCTGCCGACGGGTCGGCAGGGAGGTCATTCGGCAGGGAGGGCGGGATATGGGGGTACAGTCGGACCCCGATTTACCGGGATCTTCGGGGGAAGCCATTTTGCCCGGTAAATCGGGGTGCCCGGTATATCGGGGTGAAATACTGTTAATTTCCTATATCGGGGGAAATTTATCCTCCCGGTAAATCGGGGTTCCGGTAAATCGGGGCCCGGTAAATCGGGGTCCGACTGTATAATGTCCTACGTGCCGACGAAATTGGGATGAGAGCGCCGTCGGCACGTAGGACATTATACCCCTATTTTCTGCCCTCCCTGCCGACGGACCTCCCTACCGATCGGCAGGGAGGGCCGTCGGCAGGGAGGACATTTTACCCCTCCTTTTACCCTCTGTACCGACGATCGGCAGGGAGGACATTTTACCCCTCCTTTTACCCTCTGTACCGACGATCGGCAGGGAGGACATTTTACCCCTCCTTTTACCCTCTGTACCGACGATCGGCAAGTAGGGCCGTCGGCAGGGAGGACATTTACCCCTCCTTTTCAGCCTCACTACCGACGATCGGCAGGGAGGACATTTACCCCTCCTTTTCACCCTCTGTGCCGACGAAACCATAACCCAAACTTAGCCCAAACCATCGCCCTAACCATCACCCTAACCACCGCCCTAACCAGTAACCACCACCCTAACCCTAACCCTAACCACCGCCCTAACCCTAACCCTCACCCTAACCCTAACCCTTACCCTTACCCTTACCCTTACCCTAACGATACTCAGAGGAACAATACACAGTGAACTCTTCGTATTTGGCCTGCCGGCCAAATTCTCGAGCTCACAGAAGGAGTGAAACGCCCTCCCTACCGATCGTCGGTACAGAGGGTAAAAGGAGGGGTGAAATATCCTCCCTGCCGATCGTCGGTACAGAGGGTGAATAGGAGGGGTAAATGTCCTCCCTGCCGAATACTCTCTCGGAGTGAGTTTTCGGCAGGGAGGGCGGAATATAGGGGTCAAATGTCCTACGTGCCGACGGCGATCTCATCCCAATCTCGTCGGCACGTAGGACATTATACCCCTATATCCCGCCCTCCCTGCCGAATGACCTCCCTGCCGACCCGTCGGCAGGGAGGTCCGTCGGCAGGGAGGGCGGGTACCCCCTAAGTCATCACAGAACAAAAGTATGTACTGAAATACGGAGATTTACATGAAAAGAGATCAATGGCCAGAACATTAAAAACTATTATATAGCCGTGAATTCGTGTAGCATAAACCTCCCTTTTATACAAAGTCGACTTCTTGTCTCCATGCTTTACAGTGATATCTTTAGAGAGGAATGTTTGTGACAATAAAAAGTAAACCCATTCGGCAAAGTACCAGGAAATCTTAAAAACATAAAACACCAAGATTGGTAGACATCATTGAGATTTTAGAATTCTCTCCCCCCCCCCCCCTTAGCTAAATACTTCACGTTTCTCTCTTTATTCCTTACCTTCTCTCACTGTCACCCCTGACCCCCTCCATTAAATTTGTAAACTTCCAACTTAGTAAGATACTGTTGCTATGGTAACACCCGGTAGCAGGGACTCTGGCAAATAGCCAGCTGCTCGAGGGATGAATTGTGTGTTTAATTTGAATGTAAAGGGGAAGAAGACACCTAACGGGGTATCCAAGACCCTGGTTACCATAGCAACCAATGTTTGAATACTGTGTACCTGGATTAAGAGGGCGAAGGCGAGTTTCTGATCGTGCCTTTGTCTTTCCAAAGTACCAATGAGGAACACCAATCTGAAATTAAGTATCATTTTATTACATTATTACAAAGTTAAGCAGTCCCTTGTATCAAATTACCACCGGCCCCTCTGTTGCCATGGCAACTGCAGTTATAGTTTATACCTGGTCTTGCAGCATGAGCGATTCGTTGTAGAACCATGAGCTGTGTCGACTACCCGGGTTGTATCTCCTTCATTCTCTATAACAGGGGGAAACCGAATGAAATGGAACTTTATCAATGGTAGTATAATCATGGCCAGGTCTGCTAATGGCCATGTCGGTAACTACAGACAGGACTCAAAGAAGCTTCTCTAAAAGAGAGAGAGAGAGAGAGAGAGAGAGAGGGAGAGAGAGAGAGAGAGCGAGAAGAGGAGAGCAGAGAGAGAGAGAGAGAGAGAGAGAGAGAGGAGGAGGAGAGAGAGGAGGAGAGAGAGGAGAGGGAGAAGAGGAGAGAGAGAGAGAGAGAGAGAGAAAGCATTTGTAACGGCGCCCATTAACAAGTATAATCTGAATGATGTAAGCACGATGTAGGACGTAGCCAGGTATAATGGTATGTTATAATTGAGTTTCTAGCAAATGATTCAAGGATGAGATTAGCAGGATAGCAAATATTAACGTTTTATTCAAGCCTCCGTGGTGAGCCTGTTATACAACCCAAATGGTGGAGCGGAAAGTCAAAACGGGCAAGTCTTGAGTCATGTACCAGTGGTGCTCTGTCATTAGTCATATTGGCCGCCCGTACGGCGCACAGCGCCGCCCAGTGCCCATGACGCACCGACACGGTCCACGTCGCACAAAAAACATTCAATGTCAGTGTAGACAATATATTGGCGAAGCACCACTGTACCATACAAAATTTGTAAAAAATTTCTATGATTTGTATTACAAATCATAGAAATTTTTCTTCGAATCGATCCCCGATCACCGTTTTTGTTTTACTATTTTCAGAATTCAGGAAGTCGTTTATCGAGGTGAATTACACGAATGACAAGTTGTTCTATGCATATGAATGAACTAATTTTATACACAACAAATTCAAACCCAAAATTAATCACACTGTACATTTTTTACAAGAAAATCAATTAGCATTTTAAGAAGAAGTCATTAATTACAAATCATATTGGGCAAATCCAGCTTTTTTGTGAACAACACAACTTTGGTATGAATAGGATTAAGTTTATCCAGATTGGGTAGACCTCGTCCATCTTTCAGCCGGATATCCTCATACCTCGCTTCCTTTACCAATGTGTAATGGAGACTAGAGAAGATCCTCTGAGAATAAAACCCAGAAGCCAAGAGGACGGTATGGGTGGCACCTTTCTCTCTTGCCAGCGCTTCAGATGCCTGAATCATCTTTTTCCCGAGCCCCATGCCCCTGGCCCTGGGTGCCACACAAAGAAAGGTACCGGTTAGCATTTTGGAACATTCAAGTGACTCAAAGAAATCCCTCGGTTGTTTCAATCCGACTGCCTCACAGATTGATGGCATTATGTTGGCATGGATCTCATGCCTCTCCTTATCAGTCAGCCACAATATCCCGTGGAATATCATTGTTAGGATGTTGTCTGCCACCGTATCTATGATACTATCCTCTACAATAAGTCCAAACCGGATACCCACAACAGTGTTAGTATCGTTATCCACACACATGATACACGACCCCTCACCGATAATCCCTGCAACTACCAACTCCAGGAATTGATCCCGTTTCAGATCACATATCACGCAAATTGGTTCCTCATACCAAAAGTGGTTCATGAGATCCAGGATTTGAGAAAGCCGGACTGTTTCCGGTGGAATTGGCATGATTTCATATCGATCATCCTCCATGTCGGACTTTCACTAGAGGCTAGCAATATAGAGTTTTAGTAGCTGATGCTGCTTTTTAACACTACTATAAAGATGAGGGTTGAAAGATGCTGTGTTTACAGGGAGTTGTTTTTCTCAACATTAACTTTATCCTCAGGTGGTGGACCTGCTTGGCCTGGATCAGAACCAGCCGTGTCCAGCCCGGGCAGCAGGATCATCAGGCCCATCATCAGCTGCAGAGGGCTCCTTAGTTGGTTGTTGTGGCAACAGTTCCTTCACAAACAACACACAAGATGTGTTCTCTCCCGGATCCATAATCAGGTGCTTTTCACCATCCTTCATATCAAGATAGCAGGCACTACGGAGGGCCGTGTAACCGCTTCTCCTAAATAGAGCCTCCGAGTGCTTGGTGGTGGTGATGGTAATGGTGAGATCAACCCCCTGACCAACTGCAACCTGCTCACTGCGCCTCACCAACTCTGTCCCTAGGCCCATGTTCCTAAAGTCACGTGACACACAAAGCAATGTGTTAGCTAGGACTCTCTTGGAATTTCTCTCCTTTGCTATCTCATACAAATCATATTCAAGTGCCTTTACCACCGCATGGTGTATTACTTCTCGATCCGAGTGGAAGGGAGATAAGACAGTGGCAAGGGCCCCTTGAACTGACGCCCCCATTTTCACAAACACATCTTCCACATCAATCACCTCTGCCAGCCTCACCCCAATCACATTGTCTTCCTTGTCAGTAGCCATGACACACAACCCAACCTCAATTAACCCTCGAATATAACGATCAAAGGACGGGTCTCGTTCAGCATTCACCGCAGCATCCAGAGGGTTATCAGGCAGGTACGCCTCCCCAAGAAGCCGGCAAATTTCAGAAGCCCTGCGGTAAGGTACAGGGTGGAATGTGATGCCAGCAAGGTCAAACCGGCCCCGGTGTATTTGTCCCTCAACTTTGTGAACCAGTTCATCAGCATTATGTACCAGATTTGTACCGGCCTCCCCAATTTTCTGTCCAAGGTTTTCCATAACACAAACGAGACACAAGACACAGACAGTAAAAAGAAGTGAGTGGAATGTAAACTAACTCTTTTTACGCTACGGAAAGTATGTAGTGAGATTGAGTGAGTGATTTGCTTACACACAAGTGAGACAAGTCTCATTTTACCTATTGGATGAATCAAGAATAGAAAGAAATTGTAAAATTAATCAAATAATGAGTCATGTTGCAGTGATACACACAGTGACTTAAATTGGATGTTGTATTATGAAAACTGCGATACAAACAATATGAAATCTGTACTCAGGAGAGCCTGAGAAGTTTCTACTTTCTTACCTGTGTCCTGTTTCTTTTCTGAAATTGGAACCCCTTTGACCTTTAAAAACTGTACGGCGGCGACGGTCGCCGACCCGATCTGAGCGCACTTTCGCCGAGATACAAATACAATTAACTTTCATTTCCGCTTTGGGGACAAATCTATATAATAATTTCCAAAATGTTAGTCCGATAATTGTTTTCTCCCTACTCCTCCTACAGTTTTTGAGCTAGACCCCTGAAAATTTGTACACTGGTACCTTGGACCAAGGCGGATGTAAGTACGGGCTCAGATTTTTGATCCGATCTTTACAGCAGTGACGTCACGGGGTGACGTCATTTCGACAAAAAGACTTACATTTTTCAAACGCTTCTAAGACCCTGAAAACGGCTCTAAATCAAAAAACTAACGCAATAGTGGGGAAAGAGAATCGTTTGAACTTCATTTTACTTGATAGCGATTTCCCGTAACTCAATGTTTAAGGGTCGTAAATCGCGTCGGGAAAGTTAAAAATGCCCAAAATACGATATCTTTCACCGTAGCCACCCAAAATCTTATCCAATCGATATGAAACTTGGTCGGTATGTGAATTTTAATCTCCTTTGGCCAGGGGTTCCCGGAAAACGGATTGGCAAGATGAGAACTGACCGGAGTTCTTATAATTCACGAATTTGGAATTTTTCGTCGACTTTTTTTTGGCGACATAAAACGCGAACGAGAGGAAATTTTCAATGAATTTTAAAATTTTACACTGCGCACGTAATTTTAGGTTCCGCGCGCGGCGTAAAAAAGCAGCGCTTTTTTGGGGAAATTCGCGCGTTACAGTAAATGATTTACCCGCCTCGCCAAAATTGTAATGGCCGTTTTTTCAAAAACCCAATGTGTATGGTTCGCATTATTTAAAATCGCACTTTATGAGACTCATTGCTCTCAGGAACAAACAAATTATCTTAAAAATCAAACACAAATGTCACCGGTTATATGAGGATAAATTACCATTTACCAGGTCACGGGTTCCCAGCAAACGGGTACTCTAGTCCATATAATAATTTCCAAAATGTTAGTCCGATAATTGTTTTCTCCCTACTCCTCCTACAGTTTTTGAGCTAGACCCCTGAAAATTTGTACACTGGTACCTTGGACCAAGGCGGATGTAAGTACGGGCTCAGATTTTTGATCCGATCTTTACAGCAGTGACGTCACGGGGTGACGTCATTTCGACAAAAAGACTTACATTTTTCAAACGCTTCTAAGACCCTGAAAACGGCTCTAAATCAAAAAACTAACGCAATAGTGGGGAAAGAGAATCGTTTGAACTTCATTTTACTTCATAGCGATTTCCCGTAACTCAATGTTTAAGGGTCGTAAATCGCGTCGGGAAAGTTAAAAATGCCAAAAATACGATATTTTTCACCGTAGCCACCCAATGGCACGTATTCGTAAATTTTCAAGTTTGTTTTTATGTATCGAGTTATATATCGTTGAATTTGTCTTGGTCTACTGATCACAAAAACATGTGTATTTTCTGTCTACTATGAGCGGTTCGCTAATTACGCCAATTAGTTAATTAGCTACCCCTTGTCAGCGCCCCTCGCGCGGACGTCGTACGCGCTATAATAGCGCCGCGCCAAGCATGTAAAAGCCGCGCAAAAGCCATGCGCGTGATCAAAATCCGTTCAATTTTTTTTTCATCAAATTTTATTTCGCGTCTTAACTTTTTTTCCCAAACTTTCTCCCAAGTTGCCTTAGTTCAAAATGCTATAAAAGAAAGCTCACCTAAACAGTCAGCTGTTGCTTCTCACCGTGACAGTCAGCCTTTGCTGACAGCAACAATGGACATTGCTCTATTTGATGATTCAATTGGTTACAGTGAGGTTACAGTGAGGTGTGGTGCAGAAGTGTGTGTTGGGCTTTACTTACAGAAGTACAGTCGGTATGGTGTGGTGCAGTGGAGTGTGTTGGGCTTTACTTATAGAAGTACAGTCGGTATGGTATGGTGCAGTGGAGTGTGTTGGGCTTTACTTATAGAAGTACAGTCGGTATGGTGTGGTGCAGTGGAGTGTGTTGGGCTCTACTTACAGAAGTACAGCCAGTATGGTGTAGTGCAGTGGAGTGTGTTGGACTTTACTTACAGAAGTACAGTCGGTATGGTGTGGTGCAGTGAAGTGTGTTGGGCTTTACTAATAGAAGTACAGCCAGTAAGTTGAGATCTAGCGATGTGAGGCGTGAGCTACCGTGAGGCATGCCGTGTATCGTATGGACACAAGTGAGTTTAAGCTAGTATGAATTCTCTCCCGCTCCTTGGTTCTCATACAGGTGAAGCAGAAGGATCCTCACCCAGGTTGTATAAGAAAGTATCGATTGTTTAAGGGCTAAAGCCCTGGAGCTAAAATATTCATTTCTGGATCTCTAGATCCAAGAGCATATTCTATTAATCTGCAGTAAGCAGAGACAGTATATTTCATCATCCGATTTAAATATGGTTTAACTAACAAAACTTACCTTCAGAAAATATCTTCTTGAAAAATATCTGGAAATCCTTGGTATAAAACTAACCGCTTTTGAAACGAGAGTTAGTGAGACGAAGTCCGCACCAAGTGATGCTAGTAGTCAAGACCTACCAGAACTCGTGTTGTTCTTTAAAATAAGGACAATGAAAAGCGGACAATAAATGTATATTTGTATTTGTATTTGTATTTGTATCAAGATGAGGAGTGCTGTCTATTCTTGCATTACAGTAAACAGTTCTTTTCTTCTTTCTCCGCGACTGAGCTGCTTGATGTAGCCAATGGCCGAAGCAAACTAACTGTGCCACTTACAGATCCGAGCAACCGAATATTGAAATTGTTACTTAAGTTGACTGAGCGTCCTAACTTTAAGCCTGTACAGAAAAAGCCGTATCCGGCCAAGTTCCACCGCTGCATAGGACCCTCAAATACTGCACCTTTTCGCGTTGCCTTCGAGAGGGAAGTTTTCTGGAACTTTTTAGCGCTCTGGGCCTTCCCTTTCAAAAAAGGTGCCTGTAATTTTAACAAGATATCAAAAGCTGTTAAGAGTTGCTGTGACTCAGATGACACTTTTGATATTTGTAAGTTAAATTTGAATTCGACCACCACTGTGCATGTGACTGATCATGCTATTAAAGCATCAAGCTCCCAAACGCCTAGCGAGCCATCTAGTCAAATTCAGACAATTTTGACCATGCAAGAGATCAGCAGAATCCAAGCAGCGCTTGCAACATCGATTTCACCAGCTGATTTCAATAAGGTTGTTGGCAACCTAAAACAAAAGCATGAAACAGAACTAGAAAGTTTTAGGTCTGATAGAGCTATCGCCGAGAAAGTCCTGATGGACAACCATCAGTTGCAATTGGCATCCGCCAAGCGTGAACATGATGAGAAGTACAACCAGCTCTTAGCTAAATATCAAGGTCTTCGTAGCGATTATAACAAGCTAAAGGACGAATATGAATTTTTGGCCGAGAAAAATTGTACAAAGGCTGACTGCGAAGGTGAGCTTTCTGACGAAATTAAATTTCCATCTGTCCCCACTAGAAGCGATCCGCGAACAATAAACCCTAACATCACAAAATGCATCGGCGTCCTTTATACACTAAACATGTCTCTTCGAAATGTAATTGGATCTCTATTAGTAGTTGGTAACCTTGTTTTTGGTCAAGAATGGGTCTTACCTAAGGGAGTTGATTGGGGGGGAAAAGCTGGTATCAAAGCTAGTAACAAAGGTGGGGGACCCTTGTTTGTCCTTCCAACTTTGAAGTATGTAACAGATGTGACACAAACCTTTATTCTTCCGGCTTCTCTTCGCAGTACATTTCAGGAAATATTGAATGACGATACTGAGCACTGTGTCTTAGGTACTGACCATTTTGACCACTCCCGCAAAAAGTTTCAGGTCAACAATATTGCAACAATAGATTCTGAGGGTGTCCGCCGTTACAGAAGCTTGGGGGTGGTTAGGATGTCAAGGGTAAATGGCGAAGCAGTAGCTCAAACTTACATTTCCCTGCTAAGAAGTGGGGCAATACTGTGTTCAGGAGGTCTTGACGGAAAGTTAGACCCTGACATCCTAGCTGATAATCTGTCAAAAATACTTGAAAAATCGAAGTATATGGTGAGCGATGGCGCCGACAATATGATTAAGGCCTGTGAAACTTTGAATAGTGTTCGAAAGGAATACAATTCCACCAGTAGTGATGAGATCATGTGGATTCATTGTAATGCGCACATTGCTCCAGCGCTAACAACAGCGACGGAACAAGTTCTGATTAAGTACGAAAATATCTTAGAGTATAGGGATTTGGTATACTCCATTTTTTTTCAACTGTTCACCCCCCAAAGTCGTGCGCGGAATTGTTTTGCGCGTCTATCACATGTTAACGTGTAGCGCGCGCAGCGTAAATTAAAATATCGCACGCGCACGAGTTGAGGGTGAACAGTTGAATAAAAATGGACTTTATGCAGAAACTTCAACAAGGGTTTTTTTAGAGAGTCATCAAGTGTCTTCGAGCAGATGGTTTATGCGATAGTCAAAAATGTAGGTCCATCTGATAAATGCCAATCTTACTCGGCTAGAGGGATTTATGAAACGTATATGAAGAGTCATGGCCTGAAAGATCATTTTTATCGTCCGACTATTGCTCGATTTGGTAAAACAACAGAGCTAGCGATGATCGTGATGTATAACTTTGATGTTTTGGTTAAGTTTTTTAGTGAGGAAGTAGAAATGAGCAATACTTTATTTGCATCTTGTAAGCTATACCTGAACACAGACCTATTTCGAGAATACTGCTTCGCCATGACCTGTATATACAGACACGTCCTAGGGCCCTTTTTAATATCTTGTGGGGCACTGAAAACTAATAAAGGGCGTGTACTTGACCATAAAGAGCTTATCCAATACTACCCCAAACTACAGAATAGGCTAAAATTGCTATCGGCCGACCCCTCTGTCCTTCGTAAGTTAGAACCATTTGAAGAGTTTGTGAGTTTTGGCGTCTATAATTTTGGTGATAGGCATGAGGAGATGTTTCAGAGTATTTTCAGCTCATTTTCAAGCGATCTTATTCGGCTCCAGCAAGTCGACCTTATTCTAAGGCTGGTATGCGAAGCATACCTCGAAGTTCTTGATAGGCAAGTTTCCGAGTTCTACTTAACTGCCACTAGCACAATTTGTCAGGTACTTGCGGAGAATGAATCTGCTCTGGAAGGTGTTCCAACAACTGCCATCTACACCGAACACCAGGTGGCCACTGCCCGTGGAAGTATCAAACATGCTCCCCAGAGATCAATCAATGGCCACTCTGCAAAACAGGTTATTGCTACGAGTCCTTTTCTTCCAACATTAGTTGATATGAAGCCCGAAGAATTAGTTAGTGCCATTCGAGAGCTAAAAAATCTGAGATCTCCAAAGGCTTCCACAGATATAATCGAGCGCTCGATAAAAAGAATGCTGCTGGTCATTTAGAATTGCTTGAAGAAGCTAAGGCTAAGAAATTAAAGAAGATCCGATCACGGCAAAAAATTGGCGAAGATTTAAAACAGTATAGAGGGCCACTTACGTGTCCCAAAATCTTATCCAATCGATATGAAACTTGGTCGTTATGTGAACTTTAATGTCCTTTGGCCAGGGGTTCCCGGAAAACGGATTGGCAAGATGAGAACTGACCGGAGTCGGGAGTTCTTATAATTCACGAATTTGGAATTTTTCGTCGACTTTTTTTTGCGACATAAAACGCGAGGAAATTTTCAATGAATTTTAAAATTTTACACTGCGCGCGTAATTTTAGGTTCTGCGCGGCGTAAAAAAGCAGCGCTTTTTTGGGAAAATTCGCGCGTTACAGTAAATGATTTACCCGCCTCGCCGTTTTTCAAAAACCCAATGTGTATGATAGTAGGAGCGATTAGATCACCACGTGGTTAAAGTCGCGTGCGACCCCTTTTTGCGCATTGTCATAATGTACATTTTTTTCCAACTGTTCACCCCCCAAAGTCGTGCGCGGAATTGTTTTGCGCGTTTATCACATGTTAACGTGTAGCGCGCACAGCGTAAATTAAAATATCGCACGCGCACGAGTTGAGGGGTGAACAGTTGAATAAGGAACCATAATAAAGTTCAAGAGCCTCCAAGAGCACCCAAGAGCACACCCGATCGAAGAGAGACCACACCTGAGAGCGTACCACATCCAAAAGAGACCACATCCAAGAGCGCACCACCTCCAGAAGACACCACTTCAAGAGCGCACCACATCAAAGAGAGCTCCCCATCCAGAAGATACCACGCGCAGGGGACACCACGCGCAGAAGAGACCAGCGCGGCGTTGTATTTGCGCGTGCGGTCTCTTCTGCGCGTGGTGTCCCCTGCGCGCGGTATCTTCTGGATGGGGAGCTCTCTTTGATGTGGTGCGCTCTTGAAGTGGTGTCTTTTGGAGGTGGTGCGCTCTTGGATGGGGTGCGCTCTTGAACTTTATTATGGTTCCTTATAAAAATGGACTTTAGCTCGGGTACTCTAGTAAATACTAACACTGACTATTCAGCTGATCGATCGACGATCATCATCATTAAAAAAATCGATCCCCCAGGGACCAGGAACCCGCCTGTGTGTTTGCTCTGGCCCCAGACGCCCAAAGAATTGCTGGGCGAGAGGCTCGGCGCTGTCAATGTCCTGGATTAAAGTATGCTAAGACACCAGAGCGGGATAGGACAGTGCTTAATTCTTTTTTCTGCAGCATGGAGTAAATTTTTTACCGACAAAGCAAAATGCTCTTCTCTTCTCTTTATTTTTAAAGTGCGTTTCAAACGACTTGACCTGAGATTCCTGGAAATTCAGGATTTCCCCTTTGTAAATGAGGCCCCTCGGAAATGTTCAAGTCATGCACAATCAAGTCACGCCCACCAATCACAGCTCAGAACGCGCGGAGTGCTTCGCGCGTTCTGCGCTGTGATTGGTGGGCGTGACTTGATTGTGCATGACTTGAACATTTCCGAGGGGCCTCATACACGCGCGATGCGCCGAATTCCAAGAATTACGGGTCAAGTCGCTTGAAACGGACTTTATGCAAGGCACGAGTCGAGCGACGCGGCAGCACACAATCTATAAAACTTCTGCGCGCTACGTTAAATATGTCGCATTCTTGGCCGAATTTTTGGACACGTAACCGCCGCGCAACGGGAAAATCGAAATTTCTTCACGTTTCGGCCGGTCAAGAGGGAGGCCAGCGTTAAAATCTGGGTGTTTTGGGAGTGCTGACAAACGGTTTTTTAGGGTTAGGGCTAAAGTAGGGTTAGGGTTAGGGTTTGGGTTGGGGTTAGGCCTTGACATTCCCTACCAGATAAACTTTGAATCAGCCAAAACGGTTGAGTGGTTTGGCGGTTAGAGCCATTTTAGTGAATCAACTTTTTTGGCAGCGCGCACCTGTAAACAGGCCTCCAAACACCCAGATCGTAACGGCGCCCCAAGAGGGATCCCTAAAAAAGTTCAGTATTTACACAGCCTTTAAAGTCGGATTTTTTGAAACTGTCACCCCCCTGGGTGGTGCGCGAGTTTTTATTTGCGCGTCGGAAACGTGTCAGAGACTTGTTTTGGCTCTCACGCCTTTGTTTCTTGACCAATTTCGTCAAACCAAAGTTTTACGGACTCACAAAATTATGCTCTTTCCGATGATATGCGGCTTTTTGCCGAAAAGTGAGAGGAAGTGGGGGCTGTCACGCGCAAATACGACGCTGCGCGTGAAAAGGGGGGTGACAGTTTCAAAAAATCCGACTTTACACAGTCTTTACACAGTCGTTACACCCAGAGCGCCCGCGCCGCTCTGGGTGTAAAGACTGCGTCTTTCGCACTCGATTTGCAGCGTTTTCGGAAACTTTTTTCGCCGCAGCGCTCAATTTACTCAATTGTACAGCACACAATCCAATATTTTCTTAGAAAAAGCCGCAAAACGCAGCACGCGCCGCTCTGGGTGTAACGACTGTGTAAAGACTGTGTAAACGCTGTGTAAATACTGAACTTTTTTAGGGATCCCTAGGAAAACGTTAAAATTGCTTGAAAAGCGCTGCCTTATAGGGATCCCTAAAAAAAGTTCAGTATTTACACAGCCTTTACACCAGAGCGCTGTGATTGGCTGAAATTTCTGACGATGAAAAATTTAAGCCAATCACAGTGCAGATTTCAAATTTTTTCTTCCCACGTGGGAAAAACTGTAATGGCTTAACTGGTGTAAACGCTGTGTAAAGTGCGTTTCAAACGACTTGACCTGAGATTCCTGGAAATTCAGGATTTCCCCTTTGTAAATACACGCGCAATGCACCAAATTCCAAGAATTACGGGTCAAGTCGTTGGTGACGCAGTCACCCCTACACTAGGGCCGCGCGAAGCGCGGCAAACGAAGCCGGCGAAGGGGATCTCATCACCAAGTCAAGTCGCTTGAAACGGACTTTAAATACTGAACTTTTTTAGGGATCCCTATCCCGCGCTGCACGTGGCGCAGAACAACCAGCAACGTTTGCCAATAAAATTGCTAACAATTCATCGATTTTGGCGGTCGAGACGGGTTAGGGCTGTTGTTAGGGTCGGGTTAGGGTTTTGTTTGGGGTAATCGGTTAGGGCTATCGATTCTCTATCAGATACCGTTTAGTTTACTCAAATCGGCCATGTGGTTGCGTGGCTATAGCCGTTTGAAAAAAGTCGGTCTAAACGGTAACTCTGAATAATGAGTTCAGAGCGAGAATTAAATAGGGAAGAAAATCGAAAAATAGGGTTTGGTAGCTTAGTGGTTTATAGCTCCGAGCATGTCTCTCTGGAGGTCCCTGGTTTAATTCCCGGTCAAACCCAGTATTTTTCGATTTTCTTCCCTATTTAATTCTCGCTCTGAACTCATTATTCAGAATATGTACTAATAATCTCTCCTTAACCGAGTTCTGCCCGTGTATGTGTGAGATTCCCCATTAAACAGTTGTACAGAGGGCGTGTGTGTGTGTTGATCACCAGAAGGAGATATCAAAATTACTTCCCTTTAAACGGTAACTGATAGAGAATCGATAGCCCTATTCGATAACCCCAAACCAAACCCTAACCAGACCCTAACGGATATCCCTAACCCGTAAAAACAATGTAACGAATTAATTTATTTTAACCTTTATGTACTGATTACACTTATTGTTATATTCCGTATTAATGGGCCCGGTCAACCCTGTTTTTCACATCCAGATCTCTGACATCCAGGACGGTGAAGCGATCCAGCGGAAGTTTACAAAACTGAAAACGGATCAAGGGAATGACTGAATTTAACTACTGGGGGCGTTTGAAAAACTGAAAATTACTTCCTTTCACCGCCGCCGAGAACGTTACAGCATCATAATGATGTGGAAGATGGCAAACGGCAATGTACCCAACAACATCGGCATCCGCTTTTATAACAACAAGTAACAACCGTCTCGGGAAAAAAGTGGAGGTCCCAACATGTCCCACAAGCACACAGAAGTCAGTCGCGACGAAGTACCACAACTCGTTCATCTGTAGAGCGACTCGACTATGGAACACACTACCAGGGAAGTGAACTAAGCGGAAGACCTACCGTCGTTCAAGGTACTACTAGGGGAATGGATGAAGAGATTTTCGGATCGCCCACCGGTTCTCGGATACCCAAAAGAAAACAACAATTCAATCTTGGACTGGCTACGGATAGTTTCCAGGGAGGGGAGGCTCTGTGAGGAACTGACACCTGTGTAGTTTGTACACGAAGAAGATTACAAGATTACAAGCTAGCTTCGTTTAAAATACGTTCAAGACTTTTGTATGATCGAGGGCTAATTTATTAACAATTTAACTTATTCTTTTTTAGTGTGTTTTTTAAAAAGTTGTGTTTTGAAGTTGCTCCGGTTGTTGTGAGCAAAATTTTCTTAAGTTCATTATATGGACAAAATATGGCAAAATATGGTCTTTTTTTTTTAACTTGTGCAACTACCAAATTTTTTCAAATGATCATAGCAAAATAGCTGTGGCCACTGGAAATTTACTCAGCACCTCAAAAAATCGAGAAATATTAAAAGTTCAATTTAGTGAAAGAACGAAGTCTCTAGCTTACTCCAGTGAGGTGCTATAGCATTTCTACGCCGTGAGGTGCTATCGTGAGGTGCCCCCGATTTGTAGAAATACCGTTTGATCAAAAATCTCCCAACTTTCAGAAATGGTGGGGATATTTCTCACTCATCAGATGAGGTGAAAACCATGGAAAAATTTACTCATTTGGTGAGGTGCAAGCCGATTTTAGAGCTAAAAGTTTACTCACTAGGGGTCAAATGAGTAAATAAAGAATTGAAACTTGGCATAAAGCAAGATTAGACAATTTCCCTCCTGATTTACCGAAAATTTGCTCTAAAAATTACTCAGCGAGTGAGGTGCAGACCCTCAAAAAATGACATATTTTACCTACTTCTCCAGTGCACCTCACAGGTTGAGCAATGACCTTGGAATCGATTAGGTAGTGTTTGGGGATGTCATATGAGCAAATTAAGGCCACTTTTAGAACTATATACTCACTGAGTGAGGTGCAATTAGCGTTTAAAGAAAATACAGTTTTTTGGGTGCACCTCACTCATTGAGCAAAATTTTTTGAACTTTTTTGGTACAAATGATGGTTTTGAGTCTACTGCAAGTATCTAGCTAGGAAAAGTCGTGAAACGTGAGGTGCTACGGGCTTAAAAGTAGCTGTAAGTATACAGTGTAACTTTAAACACCGGTTGCACCTCATAGATTGAGTAAGTTTGCTTACATATTTTAAAGGTGTTTATATTGGACATTTTTCAGCATATTTTCGAAAATTTTAGGAAAAAATATTAAAATTTGACGGAATGGCACACGCTTTTGCAAACATGGTCACCGGCACCTCACGAGATGAGTTTTTAATTTACCTCGACCAAAACGCGGAGTTTTTACGTCAGCCGACCCGAAACCGGATTAAATTTTGCCACCCGCTGGTCTCAGGGCCTCCAAATATGTCAAAATATGTCTGAATTGTCATTTGGGGTCATTTAGACCTTTTAATTACATGTAATTACCCTTTAATACATGTAATTACCCTTTAATTACATGTAATTACCCTTTAATTACATGTAATTACTTCCAATTACATTCCAATTACTTCAGCACCTCGAGAGCTTTCGAACGCACCCTAGAACACCTTTCTACTCCTTCTAATTGCCGAGTTCTGTATACCCCTTATTTTGACTGTTTTTCGCGTCCTACCCCTTATAGGTTTGGGTATGGCCATCGCCACACCCCCTATACGTCGCGGGACCTCGAGACCTTTCCAACGAGCCATAGAACACCTCTCTACTACTTCAGGGGGCTTCAAAACTTTCACTCTAAAAATATCTATGGTTTTATGGTTTTATGGTTTTATGGTTTATGCCCAGTGGCTTTTTAGAAAAATCTCGCTGCGAATCGCATGTCACAGAACCTGATTAGATCCCATTCCGCTGTCGCTGCTGCTGTGGCAGCAGTCGTTCTGCTCTCGTTCTTCTCCCATTCCGCTGTAATTCCGCTGGCGCGGCGGGAATAACTGCTAACAATTGGGATCTCTAATCGAAATCCGCGCCCGTTTCTAGCAATTGTGGCTCTCTAAACATGTAACGATCACATAAGAGCACTAATGAGGTGTGAGAGCAGCATTAGCAAGCAAAACAGGGATTTTTCTCTCTATTTTTCTGCTGTCAGTCAAATTTCTCGCTGCGAATGGGATTCGCCCATTCGCTATAAAAAGCCACTGGGGGTTTATGGTTTATGGTTTATGGTTTTTTTTCATCTGGTATTAAGGGCCTGTCGGCTCGGCCCCGTTGTTTTAGTTTTAGGGGGGATGTTTTAGGGGGGATGGATTGAGTTTGGGTTATATTCGGGTCGGGGGGCCTTGCCAGGCCCCGAATTTTGCCTGTAAATCTATTCCCTATACACTTTTACACATAATATTCGTTGGAAAATAATATTTTTTGACAAAAACTATGATAAAAGTCGAAAAAACTGAACTTATGTCGTTTTCGGAAAATTTTTGCACAAGTTAAAAAAAAAAATGACCATATGGACAATGTAACCCACTTGAGAAAGTGATAGTTTAGAGAATGCGCTGTGCATTGGCACCATTTTTCTACCATTTATTCACTAGTGAGTCTATTAAATGCATAAATTACATTACATTTTAATATTTTGAGACTTGACAAGGAGGACCCACTCGCTGGGAAATCCGCATGCGTTTAGATTGTGTAAAATTTGATTTGATTTGATTTGATTTGATTTGATTTGATTTGATTTGATTTGATTTGATTTGATTTGATTTGATTTGATTTGATTTGATTTGATTTGATTTGATTTACTTCTGGAATCTGGGGTCACCCCAGTGGGGTGTCGAGGCCCGAGGCTGAGAGGTCCCTGGATCATTCAACCGGTACTGGATCCAAAAATAAAGTTACAGCTTGGTATGGAACAATTATTTTCATCCAATAGGAAGTAAAATGCCATGTCCCTTAAACGGAGTGGCAGCAGACCAGCTGCTTAGAGAACTGAGAAGATCCGTTAGGAAGATGCCGCAATGTCAAAACAATCTTCACTATTCACTTGCCCACCCAGTCAATGTCAATACAATTGTCACTACTCGCTAGCCCACTGCCCTCAGCCCTAGCCACCCACAGGATCACCCACCGCCCTCACTAGCGATGCTTACGTTTGGAAAATTTCAAATAGAGCCTAGAGGGTATCGGTGTTCGAGAGGGTATCGATGGAGAGGGCGGGTATCTGCACTAAGGACATTGTTCCTTGATCAGAGATGTCCAGTATACCTCCGCCCCTATATGTATAATTAAATTTGTTTTCTCTTCCACAGAAAGCACGGACAGATAGTAGACCTACTTAAGAAAAAGTCTAGTCTCGCTGCCTCTCACCCCAAGAAAATTAAAAGTTGTATGAACAATGCAATGCAATGTTATTGGTTAGAGACGGTACATATTTGATATTTTACATAGAAATAAAAACGATCAGGTTTTGTTCAACTTCAAATACACTTTTTAGAGTACATAATGCATTGAAAAAAACAAAAAACACTACATTATATTTTGCTTAAATCAACATCTTATTTGCGAATTGCGATGAAGTTAACGTATTTTTTGGCTTTTTAAAAATTGTGAATTGTGAAAAAATCAAAAATAATAAGTTAGGTTCAGTTTGTTGGACGTTGGTGTCAATCTACACACTAAAGTATTTTGTTATGTTCTAAGGGGGTCGAGCTAGGCAAAGATTATTTCTCACGTGCAACCAAACTATACGCTAACTAACGTCTAACTCGTGCACGACAGTCATGTAGTATGACAACGTCTACGATCTAACCCCTAAACAAATACTAACACAAGATATCAAATATTCCACCCTGTCCACTGCTGCAGGAGCCAGGACTACTTTATGCGGAGCACGGACACAGAGTGTCAAGCGTCTCAAGTTGAGACTGAGTACTGTTATTCTGTTGAGACTCTCAACAGAATAACAGTACAGTACTAGATAGAGTTCACAGTACTAGATAGAGTTCACAGTACTAGATAGAGTTCGCAGCACCAAATCTTAATGTGACCCAGCTTTGTTCTCTTAAGCCCATTTATTACATAAACCCCATCGTCATCAGCGGTTCCGTTGCAGTGGTATGGATTCGGATCTCCAGCTCCGGGGTCCTTAATCGTCAATTCCACACAATTCCTTATCTCCAACCGTTGATTTAGATTAGAATCTGTAAAGTTGTCTTTTTTAGGGTAAACTGTGGTATGTAATCCAATTGATGGATAAACAATTATTATCCACCAATTGGATTATATTAATCATTGAATAGTTCATCGAATAGATCATTTATATCGTAAAAGATCAACTCACGTCCAGAAGCTATTGATGTTGAGGAAAGTAGGAATTCTGTTGTCATGTTTCCAGCTGCCAGGGGTGTTGCAGTTGTTGGGAGCTCTGCTCCTTCATCAAAACTTCCTTCATCTCTGTCACCCTTCTCTTTATCACCCTTCTCTTTGTCACCCTCATCTTGATCACCCTCATCCTCTCCGCCCTGATCATATCCGACATTGTCTTCTTTGCTATCTTGTCTCTCCAACACTACTGCGTCTGCCTGTGGCCCCAATGCAGTTGGTGTTTCTGACGGTGGGGCTGGTGGGGCTCTAGTGTATACTGCAATGGATACAGCCAGGGCTGCACCAGACATTATCATAGCGAGTCCAGCGATAAGGAGAAAGGGGAAGAAGAAGGAAGGACGGGTCTGACCTGAGTGACCTGCACCCATCATCTGTTCATCAGCCATGCTATTATAATAAGAGATGTGTGTTAGTGAGTAGAAAGAATATGCTATAACAAGTTACATGTCATCCAATGGAATGGAAATCAAAACTCACTATATAAAGAGGAAACGACGATTTAGCAGTACATACTATGTCAGGTGTCTTTGCTATATATCTTTGGACTAATTTTAAATGAACGACAGCTAGTATTAGCATAAGAGAAAAAACAACTGTTAGTATAAAGCTGCAAGTACAAGGGGGAGAAGGAAAAGGCTGTAAGAAAATACTGCTATCTGCTAAACCTCATTCACTTTTGTGGGCGACTTTTGCATTTCAAGGAACATACCCGGACACACTAAATGGTTCAAGTTACAAAGGTTTACGAAATATATGTGCTCCGTCTTCTCGTGCCTCAAGCGTGTCGTGTGTTTCGTCACCCTGTCACACTGAGATACATATAATGCTGCCCTGTAAATTTATTCTCTCACTTCGTACTCAAGAAGTTCATAATTCCGGCTCTAATAGATCACATTTTCATAATATATCCCTTTTTTCTTCCATCATATTTTAGGAAGCAAATTTATCAAAACTAACTTCATTTCTATCTTTGTAGGATGTAAAAAACATGATAACAGAAGATGGAGGGAAAATCTATCTTTACTCTCTTAGAACCAAAGAGGCTTTCTCCTGAGGTGAGTCTTGTTCTAACCCTCCCTTACAGGGTCGAGCAAGGTGAGTACTATTCATTTGACCCCTCATCCACAGAAAAACACATTATTATAGACATATAATGCTGCACTCCCCATTCCTTCTATATCATCTCCATTCTCCACTCCCCTAATCCACCCACCAGATTCCCCCGGCCCCACTTCCCCTAACACCTGCCCCCCTCAAAAGATTGCCCACTCCTTCTAACACCCCCACCCCATACAGAGTGACGGAATATGGAGTCTAATCCAGGTTGCCTCGCATCCTACCACCCCCAGGCCCCCACTAGATTCCCCACTCCCCTAACCCCCCCCCCCCCCTCTCTACAGAGTGACGGAATATGGAGTCTAATCCAGATTGCCTCGCATCCTACCCCCCCCCTCTCTACAGAGTGACGGAATATGGAGTCTAATCCAGATTGCCTCGCATCCTACCACCCCCGGCCCCCACTAGATTGCCCCACTCCCCTAACCCCCCTCCCCCTACAGAGTGACGGAATATGGAGTCTAATCCAGATTGCCTCGCATCCTACCACCCCCGGCCCCCACTAGATTGCCCCACTCCCCTAACCACCCTCCCCCTACAGAGTGACGGAATATGGAGTCTAATCCAGATTGCCTCGCATCCTACCACCCCCCGGCCCCCACTAGATTGCCCCACTCCCCTAACCCCCTCCCCATACAGAGTGACGGAATATGGAGTCTAATCCAGATTGCCTCGCATCCCCACGGCCGGTCTCTCCGGAATATTATCAGTCAACTCCAACTCCAAAGGACTGCCCCGGCTAAGTTCCAGATAACACAGCCTGTGAGGGGTGGTAGGGCTGAAAATGTAGAGGACAAAGGAGAACCCTTACACGAGGTATTTCAATATTTTCATAACACGAGGGTTGGACATAGTGCTGAAAGCCGTGTGTTTTATCTCCGGCTAATGTATAATAATCGATGGTCTATTTTGAAATTATGGCGAATAGCCATCTGGAATTTTGTACACACTTAGATATTTTCTGAGTGTATGAGTAAGTGTTCGCTGGAATACACATCAGGCAACCTTTTACTATAACTATCTCTCTCTCTACTACGCTTACTCCTCCGCCCAATAACCTACCATGCAATGGAATTCCGGACTTTGGCAAAACCATAACACGACTACTCAATAGCCCATGTATAACCAGTAATTAGTAGAGTGTACCAGTATAAAACATCCCATCTAATCGAAATCCCGGATAGCGAGTTTTATGAGAAATTATTGCATGCCGGCATTGGGCACACGAATGTGTCACAGTAATTTGGGTTGAGTGAACGTAGCGCGCGGCGACATTATTTTGTCGAGAGTGGCACACAAAAGCCACCAACTACAACAGGGAGGTGGGAAACACAACTGTGTGTAGTACATTTCCAGATGTACATTAATTAACTGGTATACAATTTAATTAAGTTCAATTATATATCAATCGAGGGCAGTGAGCAATTCCTCAATTTTTCAGATCACTACTGCAAGCCTTCAATCAATGTTTGAACTCCTACGGCAGATAAGTCTAAACAACCCTCAATTGGTTTCTTCCGTTATTCAAACAACAGATAAGTGTATCGAGAACCTTCCCCAGCGGTCATTTGCCTCATCATCAATACAAGCAGGTACTAAACAACATCTCAAATTCAACACCCTACAAATCCCTTACACTCTGTAATCTATAAACCCATAAATACAGAGTTGCTAAGAATATTCGAACCTCGTAAGCGAACACCCTTCTAAGATAACGATGAAATATTTCAGAGAACTGGCTTACATTTCTTAAAGACATTAGTACACACTCAAGTGAGAAGGTGCTATACAAGGTCCTTCTGACAACAGCAGTACTGCTAAATCGTTCAGAGCACATACTTGCAGCAGTAAGACACACTCTCAAAGCAAAGATCACTGATATTGAGGTAATTAATATCTAGTCGGATAATATATAATATGCAAATATATCATGGGTTTTGTATATAATGTCTAACCACCAACATACACCAACTAGAATTTAGAGACACTGTTTTCTCAGCCGCTGAGAATCTCAGCTCAATCTCTCTCATTCTGATGATCTAATGCTGTCACGTGATACTCATGTGGTCAGTGTGCAGAAGGGCAGAAAGTTTCCCTTCAGTATACCGTCCTGCTTCCCCTCTCCCTACATCCCCTATCTCTCTCTCTCTCTCTCTCTCTCTCTCTCTCTCTCTCTCTCTCTCTCTCTCTCTCTCTCTCTCTCTCTCTCTCTCTCTCTTCCTTCGCAGATCAATAAAGTGCTATGGGAGGTACAAAAGAGGGCAGTAGAACGATGTCGGAAGGAGGAACAGGGAAGTCCCTGGTTTTCGGGAGCACTCAAAAATCCAATTGTAAAGTTTAACTTCCCGCCTGGCACTGAATCAACAGAAAGAGGTAATTTTGCCAAGGATTACTATAATGAGAGAGAGATAGACGAAGGAATGAGAGAGAGATTGCATAAATTATACTGTTTTTGGGATTAGTGAGTACAATTTTAATAACAGAACAAAAGTGTGTCTGTCTATGACATCTGACAATATTTCAGGAAAGTTCAGTATGGTGAGCGATGGACAATTTGTGTTTATTTTTCACGACGGAGAGCTGTTGAAGATATCTACGGGCCTAGGAAATCAACCAGCGGTACGTACTGGATGGCTAGGTGTACAAGTATTAGGAGAAGTGTAACAGTCTGACCTCGGTAAATCGGGGTTCCGGTAAAATCGGAGTCCGACTGTACATATAATATACAACACAAAATTAAATGGAGGCACGATTACAGTGCCATCATTTCTATTGTGAAGGAAGAAAGATCACAAGCAACACGCCAACACAAGTCTGAATGGTTTATGGGAATAGACTGGGTGACTCTACACGGTGTCTAGTGGCTACTAAACACACGCAGTGTGAGCACTACTCGATCTTCCCTTAGACATTGCCTAAAATGGAGTAACTGGAGTGAGAGAGTGAGAGAGAGAGGGGAGAGACTAAGAGGTACCTATGTAAACTGCGAGAACTGAGCTAGAGATGGTTCATATATAATGTAATCAACAAAATGCTTTCTCTCAATAAATGAGAAATATTTTATGAGAAGAAGATGGCCCCCATATTACACACACAAGGGGGCGTATCAAAGCAGAATGTAAATAGGGAGCTCACCTCGCGCCCCTTAATTCGGGTGACCTCATAGTTCTGCCTTATCAATCGTCAATAATATGATTCTCTTTACAGCAGTAATATTCAAGTAGAACGATTCTCTTGAACGATTCAAATGAAAGATAATTTTGTTACGTCACAAACAACGTGTGAATTTTATGCAAAGCACCCCCCATATTCAACAATTCCACCCTCACACATATTATACAGGGCGTTATAACATTAGGTCATTGTTTTCCAACTAATTTGAAGGTGTTATAACTCCTCAACCCTCCAGGGAAAGTGTGTCAAGAGGGTCAGGATGGCCTGCTCCGAGATGATCCTACTTTGCACTGCCAACAGTGACCTGTTGGCAGTGAGGTGGGCCAAAACACGGGTCCTACTACAACTTAACAAGGACACCCTCGCTGTGGAACACACCCTTATGAAGGGTAATATATGCAGTCACGCTCTTATGAAGGGTTACCTACTAATATGCAGTCACACGTACATTGGGTGTGACAAACGCCCCATGAAATTTTAAAGTTTGTCCGATTTTCTGCAGACTTTTTTGGGCGTTCCACTTGATAAAATAAACACAACTGTCGTACACTCGAGAATTATGCTGTCAGACTCGTCACCCTCAGTCCCTAGAATACTCTCATATGTGGGGTACCGTAAGTTGGGGTAACTTTGTACCACTTTTTAGCATTCTCCTAAAATAACTCCTTGCCAGAACCACACTCGAAAATTTTTGAACCAAATAATCCCGTTCCAGACCTAGTACACCAGATATAACTAGTGAAATTTTTGGTCCCCTCTCATTTAATTACATTAATTAGCGTGTATTTTAGTGTAAGTGGGGTTTTAGGGCATGGGGTAACTTTGGAATGAGGGTGGGGTAACTTTGGACACCCGTCCAAAGTTACCCCACGATAGTAATATTGGAACAAACATAAATCCGAACATTTTGCAATGATAAATAAAGGAACCTAAAATGTTTAAATGGGGTTTAAATGGGTCAATAAATTAAAAAAGAACAATATGGTTAGCCAAACGCCCCATGATTTAAAAAAACATTTGTTGATGTCGACTCAACTTTTTTGGGTGTCATGTGAGGAATGATGAAACAATTTCAGCTCAATCGGACTTGATTTAGAGGTTGCCACATCCGGCCTGAAACCCATGTCCAACTTCAGTAATTTGGGGTCCCTCATCCATCCTGTAGTTTGGTAGATGGTATTGGCCCTCTAGGCGAGTGTGTTAGTTCTTTTTGCTGAATTGGATAGACAGGAAGTGGTCTACTTATAATGGGTACTGGCTAAATAAAGGAGTTTTGGTACCTGTGCTCCTGCATAGATTGTCTACAAGAACTAGAACACTCGCCTAGAGATCCAATACCATCTAACAAGCTACATGATGGATGAGGAACCCCAAATTATTGAAGTTTGATGGGTTTCAGGCCGGATTTCTGTGATTTAGCTCCATAAAATAGTTCAAATCCTAGTTTTGTCACTAACCTATCGAATAGATGGATAGAAATGGGCGTGGAGTGGGCTGAATCTAGGTTATATGGCCCTAAAAAATCCAGAGAGGGTCTAAGGCAACTCTACAGACATCAAAAATACCAAACCTGTAGTGTGGGGTAACTTTGGCACCCCGTCCAAAGTTACCCCAAAATTAAAAAGATGGTGGGGTAACATTAGCCACCCCTATTAGTCTCAATTAAAGTAATTGATCGGGTTTGAAAAATGGTGCCCCGAATTATTTGATCGAAACCCCTCCACTCTATGGAGCAAACTTGATTCGGTCATTAGCCCGGTCAAATCTATGGTACCCATTTTGATTTGAACATTTTAAGCGATTTTGACATCAATTATGTTTGCCCCTAATTAGGAGCTAATTAGCATAGAATTGAAAAAAATAATTGTACCGTTAGTTAGACATTTGTAGGTCAATTACTTGTACACCCAAAAATTATGCCAAATCTGTCGTTATCTGTTGGTAATTTTGGACCAAAGCCAAATTTTGAAAGTGTCCAAAGTTACCCTGCAAAACAAAGTTACCCCAGATTACGGTATTAGGGATATGGGAAGAGTTGGAACTTAGTATCAATAACTGATAATTCTATCACGTGGGCGAGTCTGTAGTGTCTGTGTTGCAGGGAGAATTGCTTGATATATGAAACATATCAAGATGAGAGAAGTTTTATCTTCTAAACCATCCCATCCCCCAGATTTAGGATCAAGTGACCGTTTTACCGCACACACTGATGGCTCAATCTGGCATTCTCGCGGCCCGTGGTCTGATATGACTGTGCAAAAGTTGAACCTCCAGGATGGAGTTTTAGTTTCCCAGCCGGGTACAGAGAGCCTGTCCATTGCTAACCCTCTCATAATGGCCTTCGGGACGTCTGACTTTGATGGAGGGAAAGTGTGCCACGTCGTGAGTAAGTGGGAAAAAATAAAACGTAATTTATTGCATGTTACTGAAGAAAAAAAACTAAAAACTGTTCACCTTTAATGTGAAATATTGCCGGCATAACGCCCCCCCCCCCCCATAACGTGTTTACATGTCATACTGTTTTAGTTCCTGAGGAGATCGTGGCGGTGACGGGAACAGAATCTTACACAGTGGCCGTGTCAACTAAAGGGGAGGTATGTAGTGGAGAGTTTGTTACTTTAACTGGGGGGGGGACATGTTAATTGTTAATAAATCACCTCTTTTTTTCGATTTTGTTAATTAACGTTAATTAACAAAATTAACAAAATTAACAAATGCTAAAAGACTGTTCTTATCGGTTGATAATACGACTTTAACTGGTTTAATTTTATAGTTTAATGACTTACCTAACACATATATACCCAAACAAGGCCTCTTCCGGTAACCAAAGTCCGACATAAAGGTTTTTTGGCTCAAAATCGATAAAATCCAAAAGTTACAAATATTTCAATTTAGCGTATAAAATCTCACTTTAACGTAATTTTTTCATAGATAATCGATTCTTTTAACGAAAGAAGATGATGTACAACGTTTCTGTTGGAAAAAGAAATACAATTTTTCAAAAATCAATTTTTTGGTCAAAGATTGAAAATTTGATTCGCTACAAATCCTTGTGTTTTTTTAGAAAAATTGATTTTTGGGATATTTTTGATTTTTAGGTAAATTCATGAGTTTTAGAGTTGGAAAATGTGAATTAGGGTCATTTGACTTCAATTGCGGTTTAGTTTAGCTAGTTTTTATTAAAAGGTACACAATGGAACAAATCGCTGTAGAAAAGCCGTAGTAGAGGTAGTATGGGTATGCAAATCGTGCAGAAGGAACAACTTTGCTCGCAGAACAAGTGTTTAATACCAAAAACACGTGCTAAAGGGGATTTAGATGGCATAAATGGCATTTGTTAACGTTTGTTAACTTTTTGTTAATTTTGTTAATAAATCACCTGCTTTCTCGATGTTAATATTAACAAAGTTAACAAAATTAACATGTCCCCCCCCCCCTTTAACTAATGGGGAGGTATGTTATAGTGGAGAGTTTGTTACTTTAACTAAGAGAACACCGAATTGCAATGTTCATCCTGCCGCGTAGTGGGGATCTTGTGTTCTGTTGCAATTGAAATTTTTACACTAGAATTTGGATTACCTACAACTATGGCTCATGCAACTATGGCTCATAAAATCTATGAGCCATAGATGCATGCAACTATGGCTCATAGATTTTATGAGCCATAGATGCATACAACTATGGCTCATAGAAATGTGATCTGATAAGGTTCTATGAGCCAAAGCTAGTGAGAGTGAGTGACACGTGAGTGACACGTGAGTGACACGTGAGTGACATGTGAGTGACACGTGAGTGACACGTGAGTTTTCGAATCATGTAATATTAAATGAGCACAAATGTAAACGATTTACATAATGATAAATCTAATATTACATAATTAAAATTACACTATCGGTTCATCTTGGATATAATGGTAAAAGGGGTCCTTCTTTGGACAGTTCATAGAGCATTTCACGTGAATCAGCAGCTCCTTAACACGATGTTTATTCAAATCTATGATCGGATAGGTACTAAACAGCCGCCTTGCATTATCACTATCAGGATCCACAGTAAAAAACTCTCCAACAGGTCTGATTTTCGAGAAAGTAGTATAGGTAGGATGTTCCCAGAAATTGCCTGGCTAAAGTTTCTGATCTTTCACACTCTTCCAAAACCTCCCGGTACTCGTTGAACGTTGTAGTGTTATTCGTGACGTCGATAACAATTATAGCTAGTGAATCCACTAACAAATTCTAATGAGCGGGATGGATATGTGACAGTGTCACATATCCACCCCCCTCACTGACACGATTCTGGGATGCGCCATTAGCAGAGTGAAACGATACGAGATACGAAACTTATGATTCGGGGGAGCTCATTAGCAGTGTGAGACGATATGAGACACGATTCGGAGAATGTTTTATCGCTCTTTCTATCTATCTCTATTTCTTTTTGTCAATTATCTTGAGAACCAGATGAGATACCTACTCATACTAATGCGAGGAAGCTACAAACTTTGGTGCCCTTATTTTTGTCCATACTCCTTTTCCTTTTTTATCTGGATGTCGGCTCAGTCCCGTTGTTTTTAGGGGGATATGTTGTTGTTTTAGATGGAATGGTTTGAATTTGGTCTGTTTGGCAAGACTCGAAAAAAAAACCCAACGCATTCCATCTAAAACAACATATCCTCCTAAAAACAATGAGGCGAGCCGATAGGCTCTTATAACCAAAAATAAGGGCACTAAACTCACCAAGTGTGTAGCGTCAGCTCGCATTATGGTAGTATAATGGTAGGCACCTCATCTGGTTCTCAAGTCCAAGATAATTGACAAAAAGAGATAGAGATAGATAGAGATAGATAGAAAGAGCGATAAAACATTCTCCGAATCGTGTCTCATATCGTCTAGCACTCCTAATCAGCTTCCCCGAATCATGTTCCATATACCTATCGTCACACACTGCTAATGAGCTCCCCCGAATCATAAGTTTCGTATCTCGTATCGTTTCACTCTGCTAATTGCGCATCCCAGAATCGTGTCAGTGAGGGGGGTGGATATGTGATACTGTCAAATATCCATCCCGCTCATTAGAATTTGTTAGTGGATTCACTAGCTATAATTGTTATCGACGTCACGAACAACACTACAACGTTCAACGAGTACCGGGAGGTTTTGGAAGAGTGTGAAAGATCAGAAACTTTAGCCAGGCAATTTCTGGGAACATCCTACCTATACTACTTTCTCGAAAATCAGACCTGTTGGAGAGTTTTTTACTGTGGATCCTGATAGTGATAATGCAAGGCGGCTGTTTAGTACCTATCCGATCATAGATTTGAATAAACATCGTGTTAAGGAGCTGCTGATTCACGTGAAATGCTCTATGAACTGTCCAAAGAAGGACCCCTTTTACCATTATATCCAAGATGAACCGATAGTGTAATTTTAATTATGTAATATTAGATTTATCATTATGTAAATCTTTTACATTTGTGCTCATTTAATATTACATGATTCGAAAACTCACGTGTCACTCACGTGTCACTCACGTGTCACTCACGTCCCTCTCACTCTCACTAGCTTTGGCTCATAGAACCTAATCAGATCACATTTCTATGAGCCATAGTTGTATGCATTTATGGCTCATAAAATCTATGAGCCATAGTTGCATGCATCTATGGCTCATAGATTTTATGAGCCATAGTTGCATGAGCCATAGTTGTAGGTCACCTAGAATTTGTCACATGAATGACACCATGGTGTATATATTTGGTACCAAATTATTTCAGTTGATGTTTCGGGGTAACTCGGATGAGATTGGCACTGGCCAGGGTCTTATTGATGTTTGGAGGCATATCACTGTCGGCGGTATATCAAAGTATGTAACCATGCTAATGTTTATACGACTCTCTCTCTCTCTCTCTCTCTCTCTCTCTCTCCTCTATCCTCTCTCTCTCTTCGTTCTCTCTCTCGTCTCTCTCTCCTTCTCTCTCTCTCTCTCTCTATCTCTCTCTATCTCTCTCTATCTCTCTCTCTCTCTCTCTATCCTCTCTCTCTCTCTCTCTCTCTCTCTCTCTCTCTCTCTCTCTCTCTCCCTCTCCTCTCTCTCTCTCCCTCTCTCTTCAGGTTCTCTCGAGTTGTGTGCCCTCACCAGGAGAAGTATGTCATGATGTTATCCACCGAGGGACGAGTCTATGTAGCCGGATTTGTGAAGAAGGGACTCGATGGAGACACAAGTGAGTAGAATGAGATATTGTTGTGTGTAACTTGGGGGGGAGGGGGGGTCACAACCAATGCTACTAAACTAGGAACCATCTCTCGAGGCAGTGTCTAGATTCATAATTCAACTGAGGTGGTGGTATGCAAATATTCTAGTTTTCTTGTGCACGCGTAGCTACTAGCTAGCCTCGAGGTCTGGAATAGAACTGGCTTGGTAATCCCCCTTCTCCCTGATCATAGGTGAATAAAACAAGAGTTCTTTTTATGTAACAACAAAACTAAATAACCAAACAAATATGGGCGGTATACAAGCGCGGAATATTAAATATTATTCCATACGTTAAATAAAGCATTATGTAATCACTAATCAGTTGCTATCAAAGATTCAAATAAGCAAAATAAGAAGTCCCAGCAATACACAGCTCATCCCTAATCCTTGAGATCCATTGCTTTCTCGTTCCTTGGGATTCACTTCTTCTTGCGTGTTATCTGCAACTGCATAGGTGGGATTAACCGCTGCCCCAGTTGTGTTAACCGCTTGCACTGCCTCAGTTGTGTTAACCGCTGCCCCATTTCCATTACCCGTCCATTGTATGTTCCATGGTGGCGGTTGAAATGGGGTTGGCTGGGCCCGCTTTGAGATTGTTCCACTTTCCACTGCAGTGCATGCCAACAGGTTTATCCCGAGAACAGCTATCGCGATTATAAGATTGATCTTGGGCATTGGATTTGTCCTAAAGTGGGATTTGTAGGTGAATTTAGGTCATAATTTCAGTATTATAAAACATATAACTCTTGATTGTTGATAACTCTCCCAGCAAAGCCAAAGAAAAAACAGACGGCAAGTAAGCCACGGCTAGTTGACAGAATAAAAGACAAAGTGGTGGAATGTGCTGCAGGGGATACTACGAGTGCATTTGTAACTGACAAAGGGCAACTGTTCATGTTTGGACAACTGGCAGCTCCATTCGACAACAAAGGTACTGGGATGATATGCGAGTTTTACAACAAGGGTGATCTAATTTGCTGGGATCTCACTTGCCTACAAAATATAAATTAAAATTTAGGAGAATGTGAGGGAGGTAGTTAAATAATCTAACAGTATATTCTCTCTCAGGTCCAGTGCCTCAATTCAGCATGATCCCAGTGGCACGAGTTGCCCTAGGTCGGAATCATGCTGCTATATTGACACGGGAGGGGATCCTGTATACGATGGGTGGAAACACACAAGCACAGTGCGGCAGAAACTATACGTTCAACCCAGAGCATCTAACTAGAGGTACGATAAATTTAGTTGTACAAGTGGTGGTATTGATGACTAGAGGTGAGATAACTTTAGTTGTACAAGTGGGGTTAATGGCAAAATAGAGGATAGCGGCGGCTCTTAGAACAATAGAACGGTAATGCAGCAATTTTTTAGATGTTCATATTCCTGCCTCCGTGGCTCACGCGTTATTCTTTCTCTCTCTCTCTCTCTCTCTCTCTCTCTCTCTCTCTCTCTCTCTCTCTCTCTCTCTCTCTCTCTCTCTCTCTCTCTCTCTCTCTCTCTCTCTCTCTCTCTCTCTCCCGTATACGGCCACTGGCCAGACATTATCATGAAGACATTATCATGAACATGATTTACTCACAAAGTTTCTCTTGTCATAATATTCACTCTTCCCTTCTATTCTTTCACTTTCATTCTCTCCCTAAGTTAACTTTCACTATTGGCCGGGCCAGTTTGGCCCCTTCTCTCTCTCTCTCTCTCTCTATCACTCTTCTCTACTTTCACTTTCATTATTTCTCCCTACTACTTTCACTTTCATTCTCTCTTCCTACAGCCTACTACTTTCACTTTCACTATTTACCTCTACGCCCTACGGCCGACGCGGACGTGATCTGTCAGGCCAATGCTCTGACCACAGTTCTCGCGCGCTCCGAGAATGGGTCAGGCCAATGCTCTGACAGGACGTGATCATGATAAACATGATTTACCCACAAAGTCTATCTCTCTCGCTCTATGTCAGATGCAGTCCCCACATGCACACATTATAACCCTTTATTTATCCTCACACCCTGCAAATCCCCTCCAATATAACACTTCCCTCATACTTCTGTCCCCCCTCCTACCAGGTGAAGACGAAGACACAGAAAGTGAGGATGGAATGTGTGAACCGGGAACACACGTGTGGCGGAGTATCCTCTGCATGGTGTGCCTCTTTTGTGGGGAATGCACGGGCTACGGGGCTGGTTGCTGTAGAAACGGGGAAGCTGGCAGGGATCCAGGATTGTGAGTTATGACGTCATAATGATTGAGTTATGTAGTGACGTCACAATGTGATATGGCTCGTGAAATTTAAGGAGACAACATTCTGGCATGCAAGAATCCCGCAAGAATATATTATGATAGTACCACGCCAGCAGCCCTAATCCCAAACTTTGCTTGTACCACACTTGGCACTCCATATATAACCCCACCCCTATAACACACAGTAGCTATTTATTGAACCCACCCTCAGGGAGTGTGGTTGTGGTGCAGGTGACTCAGGTTGTACCACACTTGGGCTCCATATATAACCCCACCCCTATCTATCTCCCTCAGGGAGTGTGGTTGTGGTGCAGGTGACTCGGGTTGTACCACACTTGGGCTCCATATAACCCCACCCCTATCTATCTCCCTCAGGGAGTGTGGTTGTGGTGCTGGTGACTCGGGTTGCTCTATTTGTGGGTGCTGCAAGGCATGTGGGAGAGATGCCCAACAACTCTCAAAGAAGGGCGCTAAGTTTAAGGCAGGAGGGGGAGGACAAGATGCAAAACCTGCACACTTTGGTATGTTGAAATAGTTTCCTAACCCTCACAGAGCGGTGGGAGACACACAAGCTTGAATTCACTTCCTAACCCTCCACCAAAAAGCATATTTTTATACAATGATCCCCCTTGTTATAATCTAAATTTAACCTGCTATGCCTACATTTTAAGCCCTCTTTCCTTGCACACTATTAGAGTCTGAAGACAGTTCAGAGGGAGAGCAAAGCACCGACGAGGAAAAAGAGGAACTGACAGACCACGTTGGTGATAAAAACGGTATAAAGCTTTCGGTTTCACTTTCTGAATCAGCAAAACAACAAACACATGAACTTTTATCCCCATGAGACACAAAAATAGTCAAGCGATACGTTATTTGCATAATAATATCCGCATATATTTGATATTCCTGAACCATTGCTCAGGTGGAGGGAAGAGCAGTTCTAGCACGAGCCCCTCAGATATAACTAAATTACCAGCCCCTGTCTCCCTCCCTGGGAATAATGTGATAGTGACAGAGATCGCATGCGGATCACATCACACCGGTAAGAAACGGTAAAAAGAGGGAACAGGTAAAGTAGCAGAAAAAGAAAGGAAGCAAGTAAGACAGGGGTGCGGTGATATGAGACAGAGCCAAACAAGGCTTGTGCGAGAGAAAGGAGAATACTATAGTTACAAAGTTTTCAAACTAATGATTAAAATATTTCAGTCTTACTAACAACGGAGGGAGTAGTATACGGGTTCGGTTCTAACTCCGCTGGTCAACTTGGTTTTGGACCGAGTACGTAATTGTTAAACAATTAATTACCGATAAATAATTAACACAACTAATTGAATGTTACTCAGTTTTATCGAACGTGGCATGTCATTACTCAGTTTACATTAAACTCATACTCTATTTACAGATACTCCTGTAGTTAAATCTCCAGAGAAGGTATCACTGTCAGATCAGAGAGCTACTATGGTGGCCTGTGGATCTACCCATACCGTCATTATTGCTGACAACGCGGTGAGAGAGAGAGAGAGAGAGAGAGAGAGAGAGAGAGAGAGAGAGAGAGAGAGAGAGAAAGTGAGAGACTGAGAGACTGAGAGACTGAGTGATAGGCGATAGCTATAGAGAGGGATGAAAACTCTAAACAGAGCTCCTATCCTTATTTCAGGTTTGGTCGTGTGGGAAATATTTAGATGGACAGCTTGGAAGGTGTCCCTCCGATTTCTCACGACAAAACAGTGGCTCAAGCGTCAAACTTCAGGCAAAGGTACTACAACATTAGCTCTAACCCATATTGGGCTTTACTCATGGGCTAGAAACGCCCAAGCATGCTTGTGCGTTTCTCCCTCTTTCCATGATCATGATATTAGAGAAATACATCATTTATAATATTGATTATTATCGATGACTTATAACCCATCTCGGTGGGCGGACTCTAGTGCTAACGGACTCTATATCTAAACCCAAGGAGGACTCTATATCTAACCCTAATCATTACAATAAACCCTAACCTCGAACCCAAATAACAGCCCTAACACTTCTAAACGAGTATAGAGGCACAGCAAACTCTCGTTTCCGGCCTAACGGCCGAAATCTAGAGTTCGGCCGTTATGTTCTAACCCTCCCTTTACATTTGTAACACAGTCTAGCCAGGCAAATCATGTATATAATTTATTATATATCTCATAGCCTCTCTCTCTTCTCCGCAGGGCTGGTACTCCTATTTGAGTAGAGTTCCCGGGTTTGGCGAAGAGTCAGATAGAATTGTGGTGTCAGTGTATGCTGTGGGTAACCGTACATTTGTCAAGTGCAGGACGCCCCTACTGGATAGTAGCACAAGTAAGGACAGATTAGTAATTAATTAGATAGTTAGTAATATTATTGTCTGGGTTGGGCAAGTCGCTGGGCTACAAAACATCACATATTTATTTGTTCATTCTCTCAATCAGGAAGCCATTTGACTTCAAAATTTCATTAGAAATGTTTGGCAATCGATTATCTGCAAAATGCGACCAATTACTTGCTATGTTCTAACCCTCCCTTTACATTTGTGATTCGGGGGCGGGGCGCCCGAAACACTGTCTAGCCAGGCAACCAATTACGGGATGAGTGATACTTTCACTTTCTCTTTCATTATTATTACGGGATGAGTGAGACTTTCACTTTTCGATCATATAGGCGTCTACCTTTAGACGCAGCCAGCTGCTTAGTGCTAGTGCAGTAGGGGTGACCTCTACTTTTAATTCCTTTCAAAACCTTTCTGTTTCACTATGATCTAAGATCTCCCTCTCTCTCTCTCCCAGATGAGAAGCAGATAGAGTTGATGCTGCACGAAAACCGGTTTGTCCTGTTTGTATCGGAGACAAAGGGAGGAAGCACATTCATCTCTCAGTCAGAAAACGAACACTGGAGGTGAGCAATCCCTCAAAGAATTGTGACTAATTAATACAATCGGGGACCCTGATATACCGGACGGATTTATTCCCAAAACAAGGATATTACCCTTCGAGTTTCCCCCAGCAGACCGATAAATCGGGTAACTGATATTTTATTGTGTCCCAGGAAGGTGTCATGTGACCTAGGGCCGGGTCATGTGGTGACATTGGATCATGTGTATAAGATGGTATGGGTGGCGGACAAGACGAGGGGGACAGTGTCAGGATACAAGTTACACTCATCCCCATCTTCGCCTCACCCCGTAAGCACACACAGATTCAACAAACTATAGAATTATTTGCAGTTTTTAGGGTATTGGTTTTGCTACATAGTTCTGTGTGGAACTTCACATGGAAATAGTACCTTGTCAGTTTGCACCATGCCATCTTTCAGACGCTGGCTCTAAATAGTATAACAGAACACCTTGCTGTCCTAAAACTCCCTATATATTTTCAGCTCTCCACCTCCCTTTCCCTTCTTCCCTACACCCAACAAGAGGTCAGTCGAGACTCTCTCTGCTACGCTCTTCTAAGTTACGTCTCTGTTCTAATGAAAGCAGCTCCGGTCGACGCGGGAAAACAAAATGTGGACAAGAACGAGGATCTCTCGGTTTGCTCCAGGTTCCCATGTAAGTTACCAGGAACCGACCGAAACAAGTAAACAACCAATCAGAACTCGTTATTTAGGTCACGTGACTGGTTATCAGCCAATCAGGGACCAGTATTTCCTGATTCGGTCGGTTCCTGCTTACAGCATCACTTACTGTAATTTAAGGGTACGCTAACCAAAAAATTTTTTCGAGTGCAGGGAAATCTCTCACCGTAGGGTTGTAGGCCATGCCAAGGAGACCTCAAATATGCAATTTGAGCTCTCAAGTCGAATTCATATTTTTGCTACAGCTGCTTGAAAAATGAACTGAAAATAAGTTTTTGGCATCTTAAAAATACATTTGTAAAGATAGGATCATAAAAATTTGTGGATTTGAAGAGGACAAAGAGGTGAGTAGCCACAAAAAAAATTTTTTGAAATCCGAGCTGATTTCAAGTCCTGAGATGGATTTCTTTTTTTTGACTTTAACGCCATATTTGGCCAAGTTCCGAAAATATGTGAAAGCTGTAAATTGGTCAAAAGTAGCGTCTAACGATTCTCTATATGGCCATAAATTTTGGGCGCGTCCTTATTTGAGGTGTGTCGTACAAAGTTATTTTTCTGAAAGTCGTCATTTCAGAAATAAATAAATTCCCTGTATCTCAAAAACGGCTGATCGTAGAGACCTGAGACTATGCTTAAACGATTCAGAAGGTCCGATTTTGGGGGGGTCTTCTGAGAGACATTTTGCTCCTACTTCAACCGTTTTTGCTGTAATTGCGAAAAACAAAAACCCATCTTCGCCATCGTGGATTTTTTGTGATTTTGTTTTTGGTGATTATAGGGACCCATATGGACCAAATAGTGAAGGAATTAGCTTGTTACATATTTTTCCATAGTTTCGGTCCTTCCTTAGCTAAAGTTCCCTAATTACAGGATATTGGAGTTTAGCTTTTGCCCTTTTCATAGAATTTGTTTTTCGCAATTACAGCAAAAACGGTTGAAGTAAGAGCAAAATGTCTCTCAGAAGACCCCCCCAAAATCGGACCTTCTGAATCGTTTAAGCATAGTCTCAGGTCTCTACGATCAGCCGTTTTTGAGATACAGGGAATTTATTTATTTCTGAAATGACGACTTTCAGAAAAATAACTCTGTACGACACACCTCAAATAAGGACGCGCCCAAAATTTATGGCCATATAGAGAATCGTTAGCCGCTAATTTTGACCAATTTACAGCTTTCAAATATTTTCGGAACTTGGCCAAATATGGCGTTAAAGTCAAAAAAAAGAAATCCATCTCAGGACTTGAAATCAGCTCGGATTTCAAAAAAAATTTTTTGTGGCTACTCACCTCTTTGTCCTCTTCAAATCCACAAATTTTTATGATCCTATCTTTACAAATGTATTTTTAAGATGCCAAAAACTTATTTTCAGTTCATTTTTCAAGCAGCTGTAGCAAAAATATGAATTCGACTTGAGAGCTCAAATTGCATATTTGAGGTCTCCTTGGCATGGCCTACAACCCTACGGTGAGAGATTTCCCTGCACTCGAAAAAAATTTTTGGTTAGCGTACCCTTAAGTAATGCTGTGATAATCAATTGGGGTTTCCAAACTTGCAAGGGTTCATTTTGTGGTTTTGTCTCATTATTAATTCCCTGATCCCCGATATAGCGTTTGGTGGCGGATGGGGCTACTCCGGTAAGAGTCTCGATGCCATTCTGTTTTCTGTAGAGGAGGATATCGACTTGCACGGTGTGGGCCTGTACGGGGGCCGGGGCAACTACTCCGCCAAGCTGAGGATATCCGTGGTGGGGTACAGTGGAGGGGCAGAGGCTGATGATGGGGACCTGCTCCTTGATATGCCGTCATTCACATTCTCATGTAAACCAAAGTGAGTTGTTACATTCTAATGTAAATAAAATCAAAGTATGTTGTTACTGGATTAATGTTGTACTCAGCAATTCTTCATCTTCAGATATACCTATAGTGCATGATTATGTGTATTCTTTCAGGATTCTTTCCTTTTCGCTTTAACTTTCCGTCTACTATCTTCCCTCTCTTAGTTTCACTTTGATCTCCGTCTAGTCTACCCTCGGCCTCTATTAGACTAACTTTCACTATGATCTCATCTACTCTCCCTCTATTTGTTTCACTTTCTCTATGATCTCGTCTACTCTCTCTCTCCTCTTAGTTTCACTTTCACTATGATCTCACTATGATCTCATCTACTCTCCCCTCTCTTACTCTTACTCTTAAGTTTCACTTACTCTTACTCTTAGTTTCACTTTCACTACTCACTCCTCACCCAGACAGACCACTCTTAGTTTCACTTTCACTCTGATCTCCTCGCCCAGGCAGACCCCACTTAGTTTCACTTTCACTACTCTCTCCTCACCCAGGCAGACCCATCTTAGTTTCACTTTCACTACTCACTCCTCACCCAGACAGACCACTCTTAGTTTCACTTTCACTTTGATCTCCTCGCCCAGGCAGACCCCACTTACTTTCACTTTCACTACTCTCTCCTCTCCCAGGCAGACCCATCGGGCGATGTTTGACGAGCCAGTCCACATCGTAGGAGGAACTTGGTACCGTGTAATTGTCAAGGTATAGTGTATTAATGAGCCAATAGATCATCCAAAGATCAAACCGAAATCTTATATGGGGGTTCGGTAGATTAGCGTTACAAGTATTTAGAGCTCATTGTATCACTTCAGGTTGACGGTCCTTCCTCCGACTGTGGGAACAGTGGCAAACGGGAGATAACAGTAGATGGAGTAAAGTTCACTTTCCACTCAAGCAAGAAAAGCACTAACGGAACGGACTACGGTAGTGGTCAGATTCCTCAACTGATATTCCGTAAAGTGCAGGATCCTGGAGAGAAGGGAGATGACGAGAAGGTGGATTGTTGTTGTTGTTTTAGGGCGAATTAGAGCCGAGAAGAGTTCTGTCACAGTCCCACAGCCAGTTGTTGTTGTTGTTTGTGCTTCCGACTTCTAACCCGCAGCTGTTTCATCGTCCAGCGTGACCAGATCATCACATATATGTGTGATGGTCTGGTGACGATATATCGAGATTGATAATGTAAATTATCTATCCCAGAATGATCAACTTTAATTTCCGCAGGTTGATAGCGACGTGATGGCTCTGGGAAGGTGGGAAGAGGGAATGGAGCATGTGTTAGGGATCGTTAAACAAAGCTTCACCGCCCTTCATACTTACATCAAAACGAAGCAAAAGGAGCCAGGAAAGCTAAACAAATCAACCATGTCGCTAAACTTTGCTCTCTCCGATATCTCCGTTACAAGTGAGATGACCACGTGTGATCCTGCCCAGACAACCTTAGAGGAGAAGCTGTGTGTCTCAGTCACCACCCTCTCAGTCTACCTGGCGGAGACACCCGCTGACACCCAGTCCTCGGAGAGACGGCGTCTGCTGAAGGAAAGTCAGGATCTTCTGGTGGGGGTTCTGAAGTTGCCCATTTCTGGGAAGGGTCGGCTGGGTAAGGTCGTTGGAAGAGTCTACAGTACACATTCCAGTCAGTTTCACGAGTCTCCCCATCATTACTGGGCCGCATTCCTTGCCAACTATGAGTCGTACAAGGTAACACTGTAATCTGTATTATTGGATGCTATTTATCTTGTCCAGCTGGAGAAAACTAAATTTCGGTATTGTTATTAGAATTAGTACTCTTTAAATTATCCTTAGTGTAGTAACTAAACCAATTGTTTTCAGAAAAACAGCGAAGTTTATGGTCGGGTGCTCTCTGCAGTTTTGTGGGCGATGTGCCAACACGCTGACTCAATCTGCAATGTAAGCAGGCTTTTTTTCCCTCCAGCCGGAAGGGCTCTCGCTATCTTTTCATGTTTCCCTCTTTTCTCGTTCTACTCTCTTTTTCGTTCTGCTTTATTTTCTGTGCTGAGGAACAGAGAAGTTGCCAGAACTATTTTGGGGAAATCAGCGACGCTGAAGGACTCAGACCAGTATCAGTCAGTGTTTGTTGCACCAGACAGATCAGTAGAGGAGAGAACTGAGAGACGAGAATTAGTTGCTAAACTGAGAGAGAAAAGAGATAATGAACCTGATAAAGTCTGGAGGATTAGAAGAGGTTCTATTGTAGAGAGTGAAACGTGAGAAGTGTTGAGAGAATTTACAGGGTCTGTCACCAGTGTCGCATCGTTTTGAAATTCTCCGCACAAACGACTAGCACAAAATGACAACATGCAAATAATTGCTTGCTGCTCAGTTTGTTTTTATGTTAGCGACTTGAAACAAAGTACATCGTTTAGAGAATTTAATTGTCTATGTCTAGGTGAAAACTAGACGAAAAATGAGCAAGTACAGGTGAAACTAGAGAAATCTAAAAAGTGACCTCAAAAAAACGTCTTTTCGACCAAATATTTTGAAATCGCCATAGCTCTGGAAGTAGGGCTGATCTCAAAAATCGGTGAAGAGTAGGTCGAACAGTTTTGTCTGAATTTTCACGTAGTACCGGTTTTAACCTGATAGGACCAACCACCAATGAGCCTACCTCAAAAAACTTTGAAACAACCTGATTTTTTCAAAATTTTGCTCTTCCCGAGAATTTTGGAAAAGTGTCGCATCATTTTCGCGATTTTGATACGACACTTTCCCCCTGCATATAAATGCCTGTATCTCTCTTCCTCTCTAGTTTCTACGCCACGATCTCACTTTTCTAGTGTATCTAGGAGGTTACACTCACTGGGGAGGGGGGGGGGTGCACTTTTTGGTTGTGCTGCTGTAGAATATCTGGCCAGAAATTGGCTAAATATGCAACTAATTGATATCAAATCAAAAATCACTCTACCCGACTAATTTCGATACGCTGAATCACGTGAGCAACTTTTTAAAGCCCTCAGAGGTCGATAAAGTGCTCTAATTGGGTGTAATTGACGAAATTACAACTTCGTCTTGGAAACACTATCATGACAAATTTAGGCACTAACCCCACTGATTTGGATACACTGATTCACATGAGCATCTTTTATCAATGGTGGATAAAATGCACTAATTGGACATAATTGGGTCTAATTGGCTAGAATAGTTATAAATTTTCCCTGTAAACACGTTTAATTCCAATGAAGACACTTCCCCATTGATTTTGATACCCTGATTCATATCAGCAGGGCATCTTAGTGGTGGGTGCTCTAATTGGGTCTAATTGATTGAAATTACAATTCTTTCCAAAAAAAATTACAAATAAATCCGTATGAGGGCACCTTCGCCAATAATTTGGATACGCTGATTCGAATGAATAACTATTCTAAGGTCTAAGTGGCGGAGAAAATGCTCTAATTGAGTATAACTGGGTCTAATTGATCAAAATAATGAATATTATTTCCTGTTATGTATACATAGGGTGCACTTTACATAATGCTTCTCTCTCAAATCAGTGTAGTTAGTATCTCCAAAATCCAAGTGAACTTTTACAGGGAAAAGTTGTATATAATTAGTTGTAATTCTATTATATAATGTAATTATATTGCTCAATTAGACACAATCATGCTCATTTAGAGCACTTTATCCACAATTTTGAGCTTAGAAAAGATACTCATGTGAATCAGGGTATCGAAATTAGTGGGTTAAGTGCCTAAATTTGTCATGATAGCGTTTCCAGGAGAGAAGTTGTAATTTCGGTCGATTAGACCCAATTATGCTCAATTTGAGCACTTCCCCAATATCTGAGAGCTTAGAAAAGATACTCCTGTAAATCAGGGTATCCAAATCAGTGGGGTAAGCGCCTAAATTTGTCATGATAGCGTTTCCAGGAGAAAAGTTGTAATTTCGGTCAATTAGACCCAATTATGCCCAATTAGAGCACTTTATCGACCTCTGAGGGCTTTAAAAAGTTGCTCACGTGATTCAGCGTATCGAAATTAGTCGGGTAGAGTGATTTTTGATTTGATATCAATTAGTTGCATATTTAGCCAATTTCTGGCCAGATATTCTACAGCAGCACAACCAAAAAGTGCACCCCCCCCCTCCCCAGTGAGTGTAACCTCCTAGATACACTAGAAAAGTGAGATCGTGGTGTAGAAACTAGAGAGGAAGAGAGATACAGGCATTTATATGCAGGGGGAAAGTGTCGTATCAAAATCGCGAAAATGATGCGACACTTTTCCAAAATTCTCGGGAAGAGCGAAATTTTGAAAAAATCAGGTTGTTTCAAAGTTTTTTGAGGTAGGCTCATTGGTGGTTGGTCCTATCAGGTTAAAACCGGTACTACGTGAAAATTCAGACAAAACTGTTCGACCTACTCTTCACCGATTTTTGAGATCAGCCCTACTTCCAGAGCTATGGCGATTTCAAAATATTTGGTCGAAAAGACGTTTTTTTGAGGTCACTTTTTAGATTTCTCTAGTTTCACCTGTACTTGCTCATTTTTCGTCTAGTTTTCACCTAGACATAGACAATTAAATTCTCTAAACGATGTACTTTGTTTCAAGTCGCTAACATAAAAACAAACTGAGCAGCAAGCAATTATTTGCATGTTGTCATTTTGTGCTAGTCGTTTGTGCGGAGAATTTCAAAACGATGCGACACTGGTGACAGACCCTGATTTAGTGAGAGTGATGAATAAGATATTGTTTTAGATATGGATTTATTAATGATTTATACTATTGTTTTGGTTTTCAGTTTTGTAAAGACATAGTGGGGACCAGGGTGGGGTAGCAGGTTCAAAGCACACATAAGACCTAACCGTCTTCGTGTTGACGACCCTGTTACGCCACCCTGAATCCTCACTCAGTTTGGTCTGTGTGGTTGGTTTGCTTGCTATTATATGTTTATTTCGGCGCAATGCCACTGCCAGCGGCAGTTTTGATTTTTGATTTGATTTTCTTTTCTCTTGTTTTGAAAACAACTCACCCCCCCCCCCCCCAGGAGCTATTCCACTACGGAAGCCTGTCAGTTCAGATTTGTCCCAGGACCTCCTGTATGTCCCTATCATCCCAGGATGCTCCCACCTCCACCACAGGAGAGGGTGATCAGGAGGGTGATCAGGGAGGGGTGTTTGAGGTTCTGAATGGTGTCACTTATGATGTGGTGTTAGGCAGTGTCATATCCCTTGCCCTCAATGATGTGAGTGTACTAAATAGTTGATAATTTTTCATATGTAACTACCCTCTTTCACCCTATCCAATATCAATAAAAAAGAATTAGGGTTTCCCAGTACTCCCAGTTTCTCAATTACTCCACTTGTTACAGGGTTGTGATGGCGCAAGGGAGCTCCTCCAGCGACTCTTCCAACAGATGGTCCTGGTGTCTCTCAACCAGTTCGGTCCGTTATGTGTCGCCACCTGCAAGGAAACGGCCCACCGGTTTAGAGGAGTTGAACTGGCATCGTGGAATCAGGGGAAATCTAAAGCTGATGCTATTTCTTTTAAAGTTGATCAACCCAATGTCTTCTTGAATGGTGTTGGGGTGTATGAGGTGAGTCATCTTTATTCTTCCTAGTATGATATTATATTAAAACTATCGGATCTTCAGTTTCCTTTCCTTTTTTTGTTTCCCTTTTTAGACTCTCTCTCCCCCCCTTCTAGACACTCCGTGACTCTTCGTGCGATGTGGAACTGCTGATGAAGGATAAGAGTAATGGAAAATGGAGGGCAGTATTCAGCCACTCCGCACAACTCAAGAAGTCTCAAGCTGAGGGACATCTCATGAGAGTGTACTTCAAGAAACCACTCCCTCTCAAGGTAGGCGTTGTGTAATTTGGTTGCCACGTGGTTGCCTCTGTAATATCCGCGATTTCTACAATTTATAATCTAAATTGTAGATAGCCAAGTTACTTGAGCTTGCTCGACCCCCGCCCCCACCCCCTCGCGCCACATATATGATGCTACTGCAGGTAGATTGTCGGTATACACTAAAGCTGTACTGCCATTCTGGTTCCGTGGTACATGGTCAATCTGAGGACGTTATACAGACCGTAACGGGACCTGATGGGGTGTCTTTCACTTTCTACGAGTAAGAATTGAAGTTGTTAATTAACTGTAATTGTAAATTTTTTATTGTCTGTAACGGGACCTAATGGGGTGTCTTGTTAGTTGTTGATTCTATGGAAGGAATAATAATTCATTATTCAACTAGATTACAGTTCTATCATTTAATGATTTATCTGATTGTGTCATTGTATTATCGAGTTTCATTGATTTCAGCTCAGCACTTTCGGCCAGTGGCACCAGCACAAGCAAAGGGCAGATTCCATTCCTGATTTATAAAACACAATTTAACCAAGAGGTACATATAACTTCAACAGTCTAGTTTCTCTCTCTCTCTCTCTCTCTCTCTCTCTCTTTCTCTCTCTCTCTCTCTCTCTTTCCCTCTCTCTCTTTCTCTCCCCTTTCTCTCTCTCTCTCTCTCTCTCTCTCTCTCTCTCTCTCTCTCTCTCTCTCTCTCTCTCTCTCTCTCTCTCTCTCTCTCTCTCTCTCTCTCTCTCTCTCCTGCTAATGTCATACTGACAGGAGATTTCAATTTACCTATGGTAAACTGGGATAATTTAGAGATCAAAAGTGGACTGAACACCCTGGCCACGGAACGACAGTCAGCTGAGCTACTTCTCAGTTTATCGGAGAGACTCTTTCTCCACCAAGTAGTTCATAGCCCCACCCGCATGGATAGGAACATCTTGGACCTAGTTCTGACTAACAACGACCACCTGATTCATGATGTGGATGTAGTCAGAACAGAATGGTCAGACCACGACCTAGTGAAGGTAACTCTGAAGACACAGGAGATCAGTGGTATACTTGTCGAGAGCGAGGAGCCCAAACTCTACGAACCGCAGTCAGAGTTTGACAACTTTAACTTCAACAAGGTTACCCAGGAGACATGGGAAGAGCTCAACATTGCACTTCACAAAATAGATTGGACTGATGTGACTTCTGCAAAAGACCAAAACGAAGCCTGGGAGAAATTCAGATCGTCCATTGCAAAAGTATGTGCCCAATTCGTACCCCAACACAGTGGCTCTCGAAAGAGACGTGTTCAGAAGATCCCAAAGCACCGGAGAAAGCTTCTTGTGAAGAAAAGAGCACTTGTACGTAAACTAAAAGGTGCCAAGAAAAAAGAGAAAGAGTGCCCAATACAGTGTAAGAGGATTGAGGAGCTGTACACTGCACTTTCACGAATTGAATTAAATATGGCATCTAACATCCACGAAGACAGACTGCGGGAGGAGAGAAAAATCCTGGGAAAGATCAAAGTGAATCCAAAAGCTTTCTACACCTACGCAAAGAAGAACAAGGCATCTAAGTCAGGAATTGGTCCTCTTAAAGACCAAAATGGTGAACTACATGCCGACCCCGCCATCATGGCCAACCTCCTCCAAGACCAATACCAGAAGGTGTTTAGTGAACCTATCGAAGGGCCAGTCAATGAGCAGGGACTACCAGGATCCCCTGTTATGAGTGGTGTGACTATCACTACTGACACAGTCGTTGAAGCAATCAAAGAACTGTCTCCCCACACCGCACCGGGCCCAGACAAGTTCCCAGCAATAATGCTGAAAAAGTGCAATAGAGCCTTAGCGCCAGTAATGGCGGAGCTGTGGCAGGCGTCCATACAAACTGGGGATATTGCGTCTATTTTTAAACAGCAGTCAATAGTCCCAATTTACAAGAAGGATAATAAGAGCTCTCCCGCGAACTACAGACCTGTTAGTTTGACAAGTCAACTTGTTAAGGTCCTAGAGAGAGTCATCCGGAAGCAGATGGTTAACTTTGTGGAGGAGAACAACCTCCTCTCGCCGGACCAGCATGGCTTTAGGAGTAACAGATCTTGCCTATCACATCTGATCCAGCACATTGAGGACGTAATCGATGATTTAGAGAATGGGAAGAATGCAGATGTGCTCTATCTTGACTATTCGAAAGCATTCGATAAAGTATGCCATCTCACCCTTCTAGAGAAACTATCAGGATATGGCATCCGGGGAGACCTCCTAGACTGGATTAGAAGCTTCCTGATGGGTAGGACCCAGTCAGTCATTGTTGACGGAGTACCATCGAACCCGGGACCCGTAAGATCTGGAGTCCCACAGGGGACGGTCCTAGGACCACTACTTTTCGTGTTATACATTAATAACCTACCAGATTATGTGCTCCACAGCAAATCGAAGATGTTCGCTGATGATACAAAACTTCATAAGTCAGTGTCGAGCGAGGATGATCGAAAACTGTTGATGGATGACTTACAAAATGTTTTCAGCTGGGCACTCGAAAACAGTATGGAACTCAACGACACCAAGTTCCAATTACTACAACACGGAAAGAACTTGGAACTGAAGCAGCCATACCAACTAACATCCAACATCGTTGTCAGCGGAAGGGCAGAAGTGAGAGATCTCGGCGTGATAGTTGACCCTGACCTCACATGGAAACCACACATAACACACATAATCAAGAAAGCTAACACCATGGCTAGTTGGACCTTGAGGCTTTTCAAGACAAGAGATCCTCAACACCTGCTCACTTTGTATAAGACCTACGTGAGATCTCATCTAGAGTACTGCTGTCCAGTTTGGTCGCCACACCAGAAGGGCGATATACAAAAACTAGAAGCGGTCCAAAGATCATACACCGCGAAAATGGAAGGAATGGACGGGCTCAACTACTGGGAGCGCTTAAAAGCTCTCAAGATTTACTCCCTCCAGCGACGCCGAGAGCGATATAAGATTCTCTATATGTGGAAAATGTTAAACGGCCTCGTCCCTAAGTCTCCGAGTATTGACTTTCGAAAGACCATCAGTAGGAGTGGCGTCATTGCTGAACGTCGCCTCGGCAAATCCACTTGTCCCAAGGGTGTCAAAACCCTAATACACAACTCCTTCACCTCTTCGGCGGTTGGGTTATTCAACGCAGTCCCAGCCAGAGTTAAGGACCAGTTAACCATCGAAGGTGCTAAAGCGGAACTGGACAGGTTCCTAGCGAGCATACCCGATACTCCCCCTACTAGAAATTACTCTCCCTCGAACGACAACAGTATTCTGAAGTGGTTGGAGGCAAGGCGCGGTCAGCAGTCCGTTAGCCTGACGTAGATTCTACCAGATCTTCTACAAAGGTGACTACAAAGGTGACTCTCTCTCTCTCTCTCTCTCTCTCTCTCTCTCTCTCTCTCTCTCTCTCTCTCTCTCTCTCTCTCTCTCTCTCTCAGATCAAAGAGTGTGTGGACGATGCTCGTTGTGAGAGTATCACTCTTCAGTTGGCCTCACTTCTTACCAAATCCTACGTGAATCTTCTGGAGAGAAATACCACTTCATTTTATGGTGAGTACAATTCAGAATTCTTAACCTGATAATACGCACTGGATGTTGCTCAGTGCATGGATGTAGCTATAATGTTGGTTACGAAGTTGCCCCTTGCCAGCGCGCGCGAAGGTCGCCCGGCGACAGAGTGTGAGGTGTCTTCGATACCAAGCTATAATGTACATGTTTCACGGCTGCGTGTTCAATTCATCCTGGTATATTGATTCCTACCTCCTTCAGGTGGACAGTTGATACCCGAGAGAGACGAGGTTGGTCCATGTTGTCTTCCTGAGGACAGTTCAGATCTTCTTATCACGTGTGTGGGGTACATGCAGATGATACTGTTGAATAGATGCACCCCAAAGATTAGCTACCTCCTCCTTGATACAATACTGAAACCCCTTCTTACCAGCCTATCGGGTGAGTTGAGGAGGTGGTGCATTTGTTCGTGTGTGGGTTTGTTTGTTCATGTTGCTTGATTTTAAGTGCAAGGTAAGATGATACTGTCTGGAAAAGTTTAGAAGCTTTATTATGTCATCAAAGGGTTAAAATATTTCTCTCCCTCGTTTGCTTTTACTCTCTCTCTCCCTCTCACCTCCCCCTCTTTCCTCCAGATTTCAACTCAAAGGACCGCGGAGACAGGCAGAGAGATGAATATGAAACGGAGACGGTTATAGTTGAAAGTGAGCATCCCTATCCTGAGGGAACTGTCCTTCATTACCAGGTACAATGTGACGTCACTGTACATATGACTTCACTCTTCAAGCATTGTTTCCATTTCGGACACCCCCCCCCCCCCAACTCAACTCCCGACTCCGTGACCTCTCACCCTCCAATTGTTCTTCTTCTGGCCCCTCTCACCCTTCAATTGTTCTATTTCAGGCGGTTCTCTCTGATAACGTGGGATGGATGGTCCTTGACTTCAGTCCGGAATCTGGTATTGGTCCTGAGGACACCCTGGAAGTCTTTGTAACCCCACCCTCCCTCTCTCGGAGCCCAGAGGGAGGGTACAATCCACTGGTTGACAAGAACGGTACCCGGTGTAGGGTTCTCAAGCTGGCTGGGTCAGCCAAGGATTGGCCAAAAAGACCCTTGTTGTTACCTAACAACAGGCTGAGTTTTGTGTTAAAGAGTGTTACCAAGGGAAACGTGCAACAGATGAACCACTCAGACTGGGGATTTTCATGTAAAATAACAGGTAAAACTTAGTTGAATGTGGCGAGAAAAATCACCCGACTTGAAATTTCTTGGGCTCACCCAAAATTCCAATTATTTATGTTGGCATTTCTTTGACACCCCCAGCCCCAGTACCAATTCTTGGCCAATCCCAATTATTTATGTTGGTATGTCTTTGGCAGTACCCTTGCATACCCATATTTCTGTAGGATACAAGAGTGGAGGAAAACAACGTAAAGAGGTGCAGTTGGAGCATGTGTTGGCGGACATAGCTGGGTGCTGCGTTCGAGTTATGATATCACCTTCTAGCACCACCCACCAACACCTCTCTCAGGTTAGTTATCTCTCTCTCTCTCTCTCTCTATCTCTCTCCCCCCCCCCCTCTCTCTCTCTCTCTCTCTCTTCTCTCTCTCTCTCCCCTCCCCCCCCCCTCTCTCTCTCTCTCTCTCTCTCTCTCTCTCTCCCTCTCTCTCTCTCTCTCTCTCTCTCTCTCTCTCTCTCTCTCTCTCTCTCTACTAACGACCCCCCCCCACCAGGAAGGACAGTACGCGTTTAAAGCCCATGCTAAACTCCTCTCCAGTGGACTTTATCTCAACTCCCTCCCTTCCTACTCCTCTCTAACTAAACGACACTTCCTGGAAGAAGACTCCAGGAAAATGACCTTCCTACGAGATTTTATGAGCGGCAAACAATCAACCAGCGGTGGTCGCTTATCACAGTATGTCACGTGATATTTCCCGCCATTTTCACCAAGATACTATCCCTGCTGAGCACTGCTCAGCCTCTCCCCCCCCCCCCCCAGATACTCTCCCTGCTTAGCCTCTTCTGGCTTCCCACATTCCCCGTCCTACATTCCCCGTCCCACATTCCCCGTCCCCAAAGTTCCATTCTCCCTCTGCTAGATTCCTAGATCCTGACGATGAAGTGTCCTGGACCCGTGCCCACGTTGAGATAGGTGTTATTGACGGGGAAAGCACCCACTATGTTGGTACCACGTACCCAATTGTGTGCTGTACCATGTGTTCTGATCATACCATCGTCTTTCCCCTGGGTGCCAAGGTGAGGACATGTGTCACGTGATGCCCAAATATGGTGATTGTGTATCACGTGATGCCCAAATATATGGTGATTGTGTATCACGTGATGCCCAAATATGGTGATTGTGTATCACGTGATGCCCAAATATGGTGATTGTGTATCACGTGATGCCCAAATATGGTGATTACTGGTAGTGGTACTACTTGTACGTAAGGTACAATTATCACTATGTGAACCACTATTTTTGGAGGGCTAAGTCGTACCTAGTCCTGTCGACCTGTCAGGCCAATTCTCTGACAGACCTAGTCTCATATGATTCAATATGCTTGATCGTTGTATATTTTAGTATATTTTAGTTGTTACCAGCTGATTGTGCAGGTGTCCATATCGATGTTGAACACTGATGGGAATGGTGAACTGGTAGGAGACCCAGCCAAATCAAATGGAGAACATGGGACCAAGGCGGAGAAGCCATGCTTTGAGGAAGATCGCTTCAATATTACCAACTCACTGAGGTATTGGGGGTGGGGCTGGTGTATCCCGGGGGAGGTGTGAACCACGGGTGGTGGGGCTGGAGTTTGAAGTTTCTAACAGATTGACTCGTGAAACTCCGTGATAGTGTAGTTTATTGTCTTGCTCGACCCTGTATTGAACAAAACAAGCTGTTTAGTGTTAAATGTTTATGGTGCAAATCAGGAACCGACCGAATCAGGAATGGTCCCTGATTGGCTGATAACCAGTCACGTGACCTAAATAGCGAGCTCTGATTGGTTGTTTACTTGGTTCGGTCGGTTCCTGGTGCAAATGAAGCATTTGATTAGCAAGACATTATATCATGCAACTATCCCAGGATCCCGACTGTTCACTACGCTAAATCGTACAACAATGGGTTTTACAGTATCAACTGGACACCCGAACACCAGGGAACATACGAGATAGCGGTTCAGGTTGATGGGGTTACTGTTGGTGAGTAGTGTTATTTGTCACAAGTTACTGTTGGTGAGTAGTGTTATTTGACACAAGTTACTGTCGGTAAGTAGTGTTATTTGACACAAGTTACTGTTGGTAAGTAGTGTTATTTGTCACAAGTTACTGTCGGTGAGTAGTGTTATTTGACACAAGTTACTGTCGGTGAGTAGTGATATTTGACACAAGTTACTGTTGGTAAGTAGTGTTATTTGTCACAAGTTACTGTCGGTGAGTAGTGTTATTTGACACAAGTTACTGTCGGTGAGTAGTGTTATTTGACACAAGTTACTGTTGGTAAGTAGTGTTATTTGTCACAAGTTACTGTTGGTAAGTAGTGTTATTTGTCACAAGTTACTGTTGGTAAGTGATTTGAAGTGTTATCTGTAACGATGACTGATATGAGAGTAGTGTTATCACCACGAAGGAGGGTAATAATATGTAACATTTCTTTCTTTCTACAGGTCAACCGATAAAAACTACCGTCCTACCACGGACACAGCCCATGGTGAAGACAAGGAAGTCAGCCGAGCTCCTTGAGGAGTACAAGAGGAAACGGAAGGCTGAAAACAAGGCTGGAGGTAATATTCCAAGTTCGGAATGAATGGTGTTGTTTGTCCTTGGAAATATTGAGGATATAATATTAGAAACTCATTATATTAGTGGTCATTGTCATTTTATAATCCTGTATAGCCCGGATATTTTCTGAACATCAATGTTCCTAGCTAGTTTTCTAATAAATCACTGTTCCCTAGTCCTGGAAAAGTTTGTTATGGAATACCAGGTGGTGAAATGTGGTCAGGCGGGCCATACCATCCGCAGTGGAGCAACCACCTCTGCCGCACCTGTTGGAATCCTGGAACTCGGCCAGATAGTACAGATCTCCAAAACGGTAATTAGTCTAGTATCATCTCTGAACTCTCCCGGCTCCCCTCTAGCCGTAATTATCTCCCTTCTGGCCCCTTTCTCCCGTCTGAATCCTTTCTCCCTTCTAAACCCCATCTCCCTTCTGACCCCTTATCACTTCTGACCTGATCATCTCTCTTCTGACCCCATCTCCCACCAGCACCAAAACTCTACACTAATCTCCCTCACAAGCTCCCTTCTGACCCCCATCTCCCTTCTGACCCACTTCTCCCACGAATTTCATCTCTCACTCTATAGCCCTCTCACTCTATAGCCCGGGGGGGGGGGTCTCATGTTGGTTGTTGGTAGTATGGACGTTTTTTTGGCACCAACAAACAAAACAAACATAACAAAAATTTTGTTTGTTGGTTTTGTTTGTTTGTTGGTTTTGTTGGTTTCGTTTGTTTATTTTGTTGGTTTTGTTTGTTGGTTTGTTGGTTTTGTTAGTTTGTTGGTTTTGTTTGTTAATTTTGTTGGTTTTATTGGCTTTGTTGGTGAATTTTGTTGGTTTTGTTTGTTGGCTTAGTTGTTTTGTTTGTGACTAACAAAAATAATATTATAACTAAGGACTAACAAATCACAACACAACCAACAAATCTCAACAAACTAACAAATCTCAACAAAACAACAAATCTCATCAAAATAACAAATTTCAACAAAACAACAAATCACAACACAACCAACAAATCTCAACAAATCTCAAGAAAACAACAAATCTCAACAAACTAACAAATATCAACTCAACCAACAAATCTCAACAAAACAAAAAATCACAACACAACCAACAAATCTCAACAAAACAACAAATCTTAACAAACTAACAAATCTCAACAAAACAACAAATCTTAACAAAACAACAAATCTTAACAAACTAACAAATCTCAACAAAACAACAAATTTCAACAAAACTAACAAACCTCGACAAAACAACAAATCTCAACAAACTAACAAATCTCAACAAAACAACAAATTTCAACAAAACAACAAATCACAACACAACCAACAAATCTCAACAAAACAACAAATCTCAACAAACTAACAAATCTCAACAAAACAAAAAATCTCAACAAACTAACATTTAATAAATCTCAACAAAACAACAAATCTCAACAAACTAACAAATCTCAACACAACCAACAAATCTCAACAAAACAACAGATCTCAACAAAACAACAAATCTTTTGTTGAGATTTTTTGTTCTATTGAGATTTTTGTTTTTTGAGATTTTTAGTTTTGTTGAGATTTTTTGTTTTGTTGAGATTGGTTGTTTTGATGACTATGAGATTTGGTGTTTTGTTGAGATTTGTTAGTTTGTTGAGATATGTTGTTTTGTTCAGATTTGTTGTTTTGTTGAGATTTTTTAGTTTGTTCAGATTTGTTGAAATTTGTTATTTTGTTGAGATTTTTGGTTGAGTTGAGATTTGTTAGTTTGTTGAGATTTGTTGTTTTGACTTTTATTGAGATTTGTTGGTTTGTTGAGATTTTTTGTTTTGTTGAGCTTGGTTGTTTTGTTGAAATTTTGTGTTTTGTTGAGATTTGTTAGTTTGTTGAGATTTGTTGTTTTGTTGAGATTTGTTGTTTTGTTGAGATTTGTTGTTTTGTTGAGATTTGTTGGTTGTGTTGAGATTTTTGAGTTTGTTGAGATTTGTTGAATTATTGAGGTTTGTTAGTTTGTTGAGATTTGTTGCTTTGTTGAGTCAACAAAACTCAACAAAACTAACAAAAAAAAAACTAACAAAATGTTTTGTTAGTTTTGTTAGTACTAACAAAACCAACAAAACTAACAAACAAAACCAACAAAATGTTTTGTTAGTTTTGTTAGTTTTGTTAGTACTAACAAAACCAACAAAACTAACAAACAAAACTAACAAAACTAACTTTTGTTGGTTTTGTTGGTTTTGTTGGTGTTTGTTGGTAGTATACCTATATATATGCGGTTTGTTAGTACATAATTCGCGTACCAACAAAAACAACAAAAACAACAAAACCAAGATGAGACCCCCCCCCCCCCTATAGCCCTGATTAACCCCCATCTCCCACCAACTCACTTCTGACCCCTCTGACCCCCTTCTCCCACAAACTCCCTTCTGACCCCTCTGACCCCCTTCTCCCACCAGCTCCAAAACTCGGAGGGATGTTGGGGTATTCTGGCGGAGAAATCCCAGACCCAGCACTGCAATGTGAAGTGTACCAATGCACACATTCTTCTAAACACCCAATTCAACGCTTTCGTAGCACCGACTGGATCACAGACACCTAGCCAGGTATGGAATCAACATTTTACCGGGAGGATAAACTTTCCCGATAGAAGAAATTATTTGACCACGATATACCGGGTACCCCGATTTACCGGGCAAACCCCTTTCCCCCGAGCATCCCGGTAAATCGGGGTCCGACTGTATTTTCAAACCTTTATTATACTAGCGCACCCACCGGGTGCGCCTCAAGTAAGGGGTTTCGACAACCCACCCGGCTTCACCGGGTGACCCTTTTTTGCCCATTTGACACCATTTTACTGTTGCCATGGCAACTGTATCGGTACCCACTACCCATGAAGACTGAACCGCTAAAAGTTGTTTGAAAATAATCACAAACTCCCAAAAGTGTGAATAACAGCTTTGCAGCTTTGGTCACATAAAGTATTTTATGAAGGAGCAGTCTGTCGCGTAGAAATGCACTGAACGAACGACTTCGACCACGACGTTCATCTCCAAATTATAATAGAGATGTGAGTCATTCGGTTGGAAAATTACAGATCTCCTACCCTAAGGTGTTTATACTGCGAACTACGAGCCAGTCCAGTACCCTCCCTGAAACGGTTGTATTTGATCATGGAAATAACGATCCACTTACATCAAGGTAATTAATTAATTAATCAAGGCAATTAATTAATAAGTCATTATAATTAATTAATTAATTAAGGTTAATCCTACTTATAGCATTTCCAGCGTTCCTACGGCCTTCCTACTGCTGCTACAAAGTTTCTTAATTTAGGGATTTTAACCCTAGTTTTTTCATTATTCTGCCAGGTCTGACTACAGTATTTCCTTTGTTTCCGATACCTCCTTGGTGGATGAAGTTAATGTTAGGACAACAAACTCAACCACCCTAACAGATACCATTAAAACCGTTTTTGCAGGTAGGACATGTCGGTGTTATTATCGTGATCTGATTCATATCTTAAAGTTAGTGGGTTGATATTTGGCCCCAATTTAGATCTAGGAAATCTGATAACCCCCCGTGATTTTACACAGCGTATCTGTAGCACTATTATATATATACTTTTATATACTACTATTATATATACTATGGAGCTGTTGCCCCAATAATATAACCCCCATGTTTTTACACAGCGTATCTATGGCACTATGGAGCTGTTGCCCCAATAATATATCCCCCATGTTTTTACACAGCGTATCTATGGCACTATGGTGCTGTCGATGATGCCATGGCAGCTGCGGCGTTCATTAAATTTGAGGCGGGTAATACGAAGGAGAAGGGAGGTAAGGAGTTAATCAGGAGACACAGGAGTGACCCACCTACCATGGTGACATCTAGCGCACCAACAACACCCCAAAATAAAGGTAATTTTAAAGATTGTGCCAGACCTGTTCTCTGAAAGAAAGGATCGATCGGATCTCAATCAGAGTCTCTGTCATATATGATAGTGTGTCTAAAAACGATTATTTCTTTAGTGAGCTGGCAGAGTGGTGAGCTGAATGAATCATCGAAAAAGAGAACGCAAAGCTGTAACAAACCAACAAAATCAAACAGTGGTGAGTCTTACAACTAATTGATCTAGTTTTGTCAGTATTCAAATATCTTTCTATAACTGCTAAAGCAATCCAATTCCAATAATTTCAGGAGGACAGCAACTGCCAGACAAAGATTCCTCTCTTACCATGCTATGCACACTCTGGGACTCTGTTAAAGAGCTGGTAATGACTTGTGTAACCACTAAGATGGAACCACCCCCGCCGTTAGAGGAAAAGTGCTCCAGTGAGAGTGCAAAGTTGAAGAAAAAACGATCGAAAAAAGGTAAAAACGATCCACAAAAAGGTAAAAAACGATCGAAAAAAGTAAAAAACGATCCACAAAAAGGTAAAAACCGATTCACAAAAGGAACGTCATAAGTCTCTTCCCCCGACCATCACTGATACAATATAAAACACACTCAGGTCTGAGGAATGGCAGTGGAAGTGCTGACCATGATACTCCTGAACGACTGATAGTGTGTGATATCTGTACAGAGAAGGTCCCCGTTCCAGTCACATTTCACATGAGGAAGGCTCATCCGGGATGCAAATCTAGCTGTGGTAAATAATCCCTCTCTCATCCAACCAGCTCAGTGATCGGGCCGCCCTCACAACAAATATAATCTCCATTCCATACCCTCCTAATCTCTCCTTCCTCTCATTCTCTACTATAATATCCTCACTCTCATGTACCCCTTCCTAATCTCTCTCCTCCCTATCTAGGTGGTATGGGGTACAATAGCCAGGGGATATACTGTCGGGGTTGGTCGGGAAGGTGTGGTGATGGTGGAAGGGGAATTTGCACCTGGTACTTGCTGTGTCATGAGTGTTGTGAGACATACCGTCATGCACCTCTTCCCGAGGGATCATCTGTAAGTTGGCGTGTTTGTTTGTTTGTTTGTTTGTTTGATCTTGCTCTCATTTATCCACTTCTTCCCTCTTATCCTCCACTTCCACCCCCCCCCACCCTAGGTACCAGATGTGCCCAGTATACCCCACCTGCCCATCGTGTCGACAGTTGATTCTGAGGAGCAGCTCCTCAATACCCTCCGTAATGCCCAGTTCCTGCTGACCCTAGCACCCGTCGTTGAAACAGACCGGACTGAGAGTCTTGACCTGGAATCTTTCCTTGAAGCAGCTATGGATGTGAGTAGATATTGAGAAGAAAAGCACCACAGAATGTAGATCTATGTTGTTCAAACAATCGGTAAGCCGGAAACGAGAGTTTGCTGTGCCTCTATACTCATTTAGAAATGTTAGGGCCGTTATTTGGGTTCGAGTTTAGGGGTTAGTGTAAAGGTTAGGGTTAGATATAGAGTCCTCCTTGGGTTTAGATATAGAGTCCGTTAGCACTAGAGTCCGCCCATCGAGATGGGTTAGTCATCGATAATAATCAATATTATAAATGATCTATTTCTCTAATACCATGTTCACACCACCTGACTTAGTCTTTATATTTGGACTTTACAGTACACACTTCCAAACTCCCTAACCCCCTGGCCTCTAACTCCTTCCTCTCATTTCAGACGGATGTTGAATCATCCCGTACCAAGTTCCGCTCCCTCCAGAAACCACATAGTACCCCATCATGTTCCTCCTTCTCTTCCTCAGTCCCCATCTCCCCCATGACACCCCTCTCACCGGGTATAGCAGCCAAGTGGTTCCCGGGGGATCCCCAGGTCCAGGCCGGCAGCCGGATGGGCAGGTCCCAATCCGTCAACGTCCTACCAACCAACAAGGTATGGGAACAATAGTATCTGCATCGCCTTTTTTACATTTCATATTTCTTGAGTGATTAATACAACTCAGCAATCAGCATATTTCACCACACAATCACCTTTTTTCATCGCACATCAGGCCACAAAGCTAGCTACCACCACACACAATTCAAAGTCAAGGCCCAAATCCGCAAAAAGTCCAGTCCAGGGCCAACCACCCAAGTCGGGGCATGCCCGGGTCCTCCCGCCCATAGAACCAGTGCCCGATAGGTCCATGATTGGGTCTAAACTGAGGAAGGCCATGTCAATATCAGGATTTTCAACTTGTGTACAGCACTTCCCTAATCCACTTCATCACACTCACCGGGTACACACACACACTTCCCTAATCCACCGGGTTCACACATTTGACATGTTGCTAACTGGCTCTCACACACGGGTTTGAGCATGGCGTGATTGACAGCCTTTGCAGCATGGCAAATAATCACACCTTCCTACTTCTATGAACCACATTGTAACCACATTTTAACCACGTTGTAACCACATTTTAACCACATTTTAACCACATCGTAACCACATTGTAACCACATTTTAACCACGTTGTAATCACATTGTAACCACGTTGTAACCACATTTTAACCACATTTTAACCACATTGTAACCACGTTGTAACCACTAACCACATTGTAACCACATTTTAACCACATTGTAACCACATTGTAACCACATTTTAACCACATTGTAACCACATTGTAACCACGTCTATCTATTTTTCAGAATGAACCGAGAAGTATTGTCCAGTCACCATCCCCTCAGTTGACTAAACTTGCCACCGGTATCTCTCTAGACCGGGGCTGGCTATTCGGCTTCATGTCACAGGTACTACAGCTGCAATATTGTAACAGTTGTTTTGGCTCCTTTTATTGATACTGTCCTAGAGTTTCATCCCAAATGCCCTAATACTAGTATAGTAGTAGAATTCCCTACCATGTCAACTAACCTTCCCGTCCACCTCTCTCTCACAGAAACAGCCCCAACTAACCTTCCCGTCCACCTCTCTTTCACAGAAACAGCCCCAACTAACCTTCCCGTCCACCTCTTTCACAGAAACAGCCCCAACTAACCTTCCCGTCCACCTCTCTTTCACAGAAACAGCCCCAACTAACCATCCCGTCCACCTCTTTCACAGAAACAGCCCCAACTAACCTTCCCGTCCACCTCTCTTTCACAGAAACAGCCCCAACTAACCTTCCCGTCCACCTCTCTTTCACAGAAACAGCCCCAACTAACCATCCCGTCCACCTCTCTCTATCAGAAACAGCCCCAACTAACCATCCCGTCCACCTCTTTCACAGAAACAGCCCCAACTAACCTTCCCGTCCACCTCTCTCTCACAGAAACAGCCCCTGCAAGATTTAGAAGAGGAGTTGATTAGAGGGGTAGAGAAGGCTTGGAGTGTCTCAAAGGGTTTACTTGCGGCAGATTGGTTGTTACGAAACGTTAGCTCCATCCCTATCCTTCATTCCATTCTGTGGAGATTATACATGGGGTTACTGTCGGACCCTAAACGCGCTGCGAAGGTTTGTTTGTTTGTTTTGTTTGGGGTTACTGTCTGACCCTAAACGCGCTGCGAAGGTTTGTTTGTTTGTTTGTTTTTGTTTGGGGTTACTGTCGGACCCTAAACGCGCTGCAAAGGTTTGTTTGTTTGTTTCTTTGTTTGAGGGTTACTGTCTGATCCCTAAACGGGCTGCAAAGGTATTCTAGCCCCCTCCCCCGATTCTACTTTCCAAATGTCCAATCCACTCACCCATTTCCTCCCTGTCAGTTTGTTTGTTTTGTGACTGCTACGTCTGTCAGTTGTCGTGACCTACCATTATTATATCTCCAGCAGGCTAAAGCGGCCCAGGAGGCAGGTGGTAGTGGGTTACTACCCATCTGTGAACACCCGATAACCAGCAGTATCAAGTCTTATGATGTTTGTGTAAGGACTGCATTCAGGACAGTCATGCAGTCCCTCGCTGACCTTCTACCTCGGCTACCACCCGGATCTGACATACAGAAGGTACAGGTTACCATGGTAACTAGTCACCTTTCAACCAGTACCAATGTTGCCATGGTAACAAACTGAACTCCTGCAGGTTACCATGGTTATCATAGTAACATCCTACCCCTCCAGGTTGCCATATCATGTTGGAATCTAGAGTTCCGACCTGAGGACCACAAATTCCTCCAAGATTGTCAGGTCTTTAGCCACATACACCGGTTACTGACGAGCGCTAGTCGAAGAGAACAACCCCCTGCCCTTCCCACTTTCTCCAGGTATAGATCTTGGTTGATTTATGTCCCTTGTTACAGTAGAATGGAGCTCCCTAGTTTTCCAGGAATTTACACAATCAAGTATATCCTGATATTATTTCCTCTCTTGTTCTCTCCCCGTTCTCTCCCTCTAAACTCACAGGTCGGTGGAGTTGAAGGATATAGAGGTGAGTGCTTCATCTCGGGATGCCCTAATACCCTACCTACAAGACAGGAAAACTGATACTTTCTGGGAATCAGGTATTGGAGTTGTAATTGTAATTTGGACGTCGTGGACGTTGGTTCAGTGCGTTGCTAAGTAACAGTGCTCCTTTATAAAATTAGTTATGTACTGATTTTCACTCTGCTGGAAGTTTGTTAATCTTCCCGAATTCAGTCCCCATGGTTGCTGTTGTGGTTTCTTAAGCCCCCCCCCCCCTCCCCCAGGCGACAAGGAGAATTGGATAGGGCTGGTTGTATCTGGTTCAACACACGCCATAGCTGTACACCTCAATAATGAAGAGGATAAGAACTTCATCACAACCAAATTAACCATCAAGGGGGGACTGCAGCCTAAGGTAGAGTCATTAGTTAAACTTTCATTGTATACAGATTCATAGTGTCACAAAAGACGAAGGCCGGTGAGGATAGGGTCAATTGTCGCAGTGTGTGCGACATTACAGTCATGTGTACTGAATCAGGGGTTACCACATTCATTATGAAATCACTGAACATTGGCCCTTTTTTAGGTTTTGAAAGTACTGACCAGTAAGGACATTTCACCTCGATTTAACGGTTGGCTGTGGTTTGAAATATCGGGATACCAACATCTTCAGGTGAGTGATATTGTTACTAGTTGTCCCATGAAACTATTTACTATACCAATTTTACCAACTTGTTATCCAAAGATTACATCCTTCCTCAATTACATTAAATCCTCAATTCTCATTTCAGCTTGTTTTCTCTGCCAAGTCTGATCACGTGCGAGTTCGGCAGGTCATTGTGTATGGGGGTTTGGAGAGTGTTGCACCATCATCAACATTACCCTCCAGTCAGGATTATGCTCTTCAAGTGTTTAGGTTTGTGATTCTCTCTCTCTCTCTCTCTCTCTCTCTCTCTCTCTCTCTATCTCTCTCTCTCTCTCTATCTCTCTCTATCTCCCTCTCTCTCTCCCTCTCTATCTCTCTCTCTCTCTCCCTCTCTATCTCTCTCTCTCTCTATCTCTCTCCTCTCTCTCTCTCTCTCTCTCTCTCTCTCTCTCTCTCTATCTCTCTCTCTAACCAAATACCAATTCTCATTTCTCATTAATTTTCTTCTGTCGGAGGTTTCCAACTTTTCAAATCCCCCTGCAGAGTTCTAACGAATGATATCCTAAAGAATCTAACAAAAGGTTGTGCTAGTGACCCATCTCTAACCTCAGCTGACCTCCAGGAGCATCTGGTTAGTAACAAAAAACAAAAAAAACTTGTTTCTTGATGTACCAATCGTGATGGGAGGAACCAATTACCAATCATAGTTTTATTTGGAATTTTAACCGCCTGACACTAATTCCCTGACCAATTTCCTGCCTAGGTGTCAATATTATTTGAGCAATCACATCTAACTGAGACACAGAATAGAGTTCTTATTCACGTTGTTAACGCCATTCGGAAACAAACCCTTGCCATCGCTGACAAGAACTCTTTCAACGATGATTACTGCTTTGAGCTTCTCTCCCTTGTATCAGGTATTTGAAATTCGAGATAGAAACTTTCCTTGCATGTTTATAAGGTTTGAAATTCGAGATAGAAACTTTCCTTGGATTTTTATAAGGTTTGAAATTTGGGATAGAAACTTTCCTTGCATGTTTATAACCGATGATATCATTCTACATTTCATTGCAGCTCTCAGTGGCTCGTCTGCCGGTTGTTTCAATCTCGTTGTCCATGAATCTCTCATCCAAGATGTTATGAAACTTCTACACATGGGCACTAAGAGAATTCAACGCCAGGTTAGATTTTATAATATATCTCAACTTGATTGTCTATCACTACACCTCAAACTAACCGACCAGATCGGGTGATAATGCGATGTTTTCTGTCAAGCCGATGCTCTAACCGCGGTACGTCAGGCCAGTACTCTGAGTCAGAGCATTGATCTGTCAAAGCCTCTGACAGGATGTTTTAGTTTTAGTTTAATCCGCCCTACTTCACCTCTCTACAGGTTATCCTGCTTCTCCGTCGTATCCTCTCTAAAGTAACCCCGGAAAAGTTTGCTGAAATAACTGGAACGTGTATCCCCCGATTCCCATTCGATGGATCTCAACCTGAAGCTCCAGCACCATCTCACCTCCGGAACAAGGAGATCTCCCCAACTAGGTTCCCCTCGCTGGTAGGGTGCCGGGGAGGAGGTGAGGGGGCACCGGTCCGGACTGTTCTTAACAAGTTGTTAGCATTTGTTATGAAGAACATTAAGCTGATAGTGAAGAGTAAGGAGAGGAGGGGAGAGGAGTATACCATGAATATACATCATCAGGTAGCTACACACTTTATATATTATTAATTAATATTACATTGTATACCTACCAATCATCAGGTACAGTGCTGTTAGAACTAGGATAACGTCTTTTCCTTCTGATAATCATATTTCTCAGATCGTATAATCAGAAGTAGGGGGGTTCAATGTTACAATCTTCGTAGTTTTTATCCTTGAAACATCGTTCTCTTTAGTCGCCATTTCTCATCACGATCTGATTCATTATCTACCTCCCTTCTTCCCTCCCACTTATCCACCTCCCTCCCTAGGACTACTGGGTAAACGGTGTGGTAGCACCTGATCTGGCAGGAGACATGCTCAACCTATTCCGAGACATGGTGTCGGGCTCCCTTGGCGACGAGTGGAAGGATTGTGCGGGATTGTGTCTTGGTTACCTAGTATTCGCACTGACCAACATCCCGGAGGATGAGAGATCAGAGGAGAGGTTGGGAGAGAGTAGGACACTTTGGTTGGCCCTGGCTGCGTTGTCTGTTCTAGATGAGACTCTAATAAATGCCATCACTGTTACCAAGGTAATGGTGAATCAAAGTCCTATCAGGAGTCTCATCCCCACTATTCTATTTGGTAATGAAATTATCCCTCCGCGCGAGCGCCCCAATGGATATGAAATATTAGGGGTGACTTCGTAACCAACTATTCTATCAGGATTTAATCACTTTGACCGCAGGGTTAGAACATAACAAATCACCCCCTCTATTCAGGATTCCAGCTCAACTGAGTTTTGTGAGAACCATGACGACAACAAGACACGTGCCATTATCTCGTGTAACAAGTGTGGGTACCTCTGTGCAGAATGTGACAAGGTCATGCATCTTAGTCGGAAATCAAAATCTCACCAGAGACAGGTATTCTTACTGTTCAAACACTGCAAATCCTTTGAATTTCAGGTTTGAAACACTGCAAATCCTTGAGAGTTTCGGTGTGAAACACTGCAAATCCTTGAGAGTTTCAGTGTGAAATAATGTACATTACCTAGGTGATCAAAGCAGCTGAAGAGAGCCTAACACTGAATAAACACGAGAACATGTGTCGTGCTAAACTGTACTGGTTGATGGCGGTCGTTGATACCAACACCAGCAAAGCAGTCATTGAGTTCAGAAACACCTACACTACCCACACTGACGCAGCAACATGCCGGTAAGTTCTTTTGGCGGCATTCCAATAAACATTGTTACCATGGTTACTCAACAAAACACAAGTTTGTTCTGGTGGTTATCTGGTGTGTGAATTGATACAAACTCACTCCTTTTGTCAGGTTTTGTAATGATCCAGGGGAGTGTACCCCAGAGGGAGGAGTGGTGTGTAAGGGAGAGGAGTGCCTGGATAAACAACGCCTTTCTTGCAAGGTACAGGACTGGGATTATACTGTCAATTGTCACATGAGGGGGGGGGGGTTCACATACCATAATCTTGGTGTTCCTTTTCCTATGAGCTGGATACTGCGGTGTGCTGTTACCATAGTGTTGGTTATAATACTGTCAAAATACTATTCTTGCCTTGCTGGACCTTCTCTGTAAAGGAGGTTAACAATAGGAGGGTTAACAATACTCTTTCAGCTGGTGTTATCATGTGGACACTACTGTGGCGGGAATAACGGCGAACGAACCTGCCTTCCCTGTCTTCGAAACTGTGATGGAGATCTTCGACAAGATGCGGATGATATGTGTGTCATTTGTTTTACAGGTGCTCTCTATCTCTCTCTCTCTCTCTCTCTCTCTCTCTCTCTCTCTCTCTCTCTCTCTCTCTCTCTCTCTCTCTCTCTCTCTCTCTCTCTCCGCACACAATACACCCTACTAATGACTGGAATCCGTTTATCACAGGAATCCTTTATGCTTTCTCTCTCTCTCTCTCTCTCTCTCTCTCTCACTCTCTCTCTCTCTATCTCTCTCTCTATCTCTCTCTCTCTCTCTCTCTGTACATCCAAACCTCTATCCCAGCCTGTGTACTAAAGAATAATACTATAGTAGACCGTGATACGTGTTCGTCTGTTAGTTTCTCCTGTTTTATTCATTGCGATATCAAAATATAGTCCTTCAATGACCAACCATGGTCTGTTTTGTTAAGGTCTGTTGGTTTCAATAATTATATGTCATGTTTGCTCAGTTTGCATCTCTCCATGTTACTCAGCTATATATATATCCTCCCTCCATTGTCCCTTGTCCTATGTGGCAGCTCACGCCACGGATATAATATTCAGTAGTAGAAATATATGTTCTACAGCACTGAGCTTCAATGAGAAACACGGAGAGGGAAATTAGTCTCCCATATCCAAGTTTTTGTTTGCCCTACTTTCTGTTGTTTTTTTTCGTTCGATATTTATTAAGTTCGACATTTATCAACATATAATAAATTAATTCATGGTCTTGATAATTCTTCCTATCCTCTCAACTGATCAACTGATCCTCTCCCCTAGAGAGCCTGGGTTGTGCCCCCTGTGTCCAACTAAGCTGTGGACACATCCTCCACACGGAGTGTATATCAACAGTAGTCCGGAACCGCTGGTTAGGGCCCCGGATATCCTTCTCATTTATGCATTGTCCTATCTGTAAAGTGCTGCTCTCCCACCCGGCCCTACAGATCATGTTGGAGCCCTTGTTGGCCCTGAAGGAAGACGTGGAGAAGAAGAGTGTCATGAGAATGAAATATGATGGGATCACCTTGTAAGTAGACCCCCAGTCCCCACCCCAAGCGTATACCCTGATTATCTCCACTTACATTTTCGTTTCTATCTAATTTCTGAGGAACTATATCTCTGATCTGTTACGAAATAACCCCTCCTTCGTAGGGTGTTACCAATATTATCTCTGACCCCGTTCTGTAGACATCTTCCTATACACAGGGATAGTGAAGTCGAGGCCGTTGAATATGCTGTGAACAAGTACGCCTACTACCAGTGTTACAAGTGCAACAAGGCTTACTTCGGTGGAGAGGCGCAGTGTCAGGCAGATGCTGGTGATGTAAGTAGAGATAGAGAGAGAAATCGATAGACAGAGAGAGATAGAGAGAGACAGAGACAGAGACAGAGACAGAGACAGAGACAGAGACAGAGACAGAGACAGAGACAGAGACAGAGACAGAGGGGAGAGATATAGAGCTAGAGTGAAAGAACTGAGATGGGATAGAAAGGAATTCTTATTTCTTCTATTTCTTCCACCAGTTTCTAGGAGGCGGAGGTGCTGTCATGGTAGTGATATTGTGTTACGCTTGGGACGTTACATGCGGCATATTGCATTATTGAGGGGGCACACATAGCTCTTATTGCTTCTGTTATCTTGTGCCCTGGGCATCTCTCTCTCTCTCTCTCTCTCTCTCTCTCTCTCTCCGCTCTCTCTCTCTCTCTCCTCTCCTCTCTCTCTCTCTCTCCTTTTGGAATGATGGACTTGGAGGACCGCCAGACTTTGAGGTACTGTATTGAGGTTGATAGTATGGAGAGAGAGAATTCAGCACTGAGGTATGTGAAACTACTCTCTCCGAGTATTTTTGGTCCTCTCTATAGTTTTATATAAGACATTTCTAAACTTTCTAAACAAAACTTTTCTAGATTTTTTGTGAGATTTTATACGGTGTATAATCGTGTTCTTAGATTGGAAAGGGAAAAAACTGTAAATATAATTGTTGCCACAAACTATTTTTCGTGTTTTTGGAATATATTGTAAATATTTCAGTTGCTAATTTTGCTAGAATTCCGTCAAATCCTGTTTCTCTCGATCTATTCCACACACTTCGCACGATGAGTAGCACGATGAGTAGTATATCGTGGTGACAACCGCCTACATGAAGCTCCTCCAATGTATTATTTCTAGGTCTTTTTCTCCTTTCCCTCTCGCCCTAAATGTTTTACTACTCCTTTCCTTCTCTCCCTTTCTTTTGACGCTGTTACGCCCACCCATGTAGCCGCCGTCCAATTGTCTTTTCTCTTTACTTTCTATATTTCTCACTCTCTCTCTCTCTCTCTCTCTCTCTCTCTCTCTCTCTCTCTCTCTCTCTCTGTCTCATTCTGCCAGTTTCCTCTGTTTTCCATCAAGGGAATTACATTCCATGCCATCACTGTTAATAGTATTGCCCCCTTCTCTCTTTTTTGTAACCTCCCCGTAACCTCTCCAGTATTCTCTCGTACCCTCTTCTCTCTCTCACTCTCGTCCCCCCTTCTCTCTCGTACCATATTCTCTCTAACTCTCGTCCCCGGCCCTTCTCTCTCTCGTCCCCTCCCCACCGCTTTGTCTTTCTTTTCCTTTGACCTAAAAGTTATCCTAGTACCTACTGGAAACTTTCCTTGTTCAACCCTCCCTCCCCGCGCCCCGGGTTTTTCTTAATTCAGCGTATCCTCTAAGAAAGCCGCCCTTATCCAATCAAGGAGAAGATCTCCTTTATAATTTATTTGTTTTTAATTAATATCATAATAGAAGGCCCTCTTTTGTTTATTATCAGCTAATTATTTAATATCCTTCCTCTATTGTTTCAAGTCACATGATTACTTGCCTGATTGTCTGCTCTCTATGGATTTGTCTGTGACTTGATTGAATGAAAATCTAAATGAATTCTTTATATTTTTCTCTCCAGCTCAGACTTCCAAAACAACTCCTTGCATGTTTTTACAATATTTTTGTTTTTTTTTGGTTATCTCCCATTTTTTACTTCTTACTCCAATATCTTGATCTCTTTTATACGGTCATTGCCCTCTCACTTCCAATCATATTATATCTCTTCAGCAGTGTTTGACAGCAGGCAGCTTGTCGTCACTTTCATGTCCGAGATGGGGGAGAGAGAGAGAGAGAGAGAGAGAGAGAGAGAGAGAGAGAGAGAGATGGAGAGAGAGAGAGAGAGAGAGAGAGAGAGAGAGATTTTAATAGTACACGATCGAATTTGTAGGATCCCATGAGATCTGTTCTACAAAATACCTACTATATTTTTCCCCCATCCTATCCTTGTGTTTGAATTCCCCCTTTTCTCTCCCTTCTGCGATGTACTCTCGGTTAGAGAGGGTCCAACTGTTATACTAAACTCCCATGTATCGAACTCCTGGTTAAACCCTCGTTTTACCAGTACCTACACACCCTCGTTTTACACCTGGCAGCTGTCCACATGACACTATCCTACATCAAAGAAACTCTTCTAGAATTTAGACGTGTGATATATTGGGCTGTCTCATAACTAAAGAGGAAGATAGTTGGCTCATTTGCACTTTGATATGGACCACACAAATGGGCTCATCTCTCAAATGAATTCAGTTCTGGGTCACTGCGCCATTCCAAAGTTGGCCATTCCCTGGGTGTCACTAACTAGATATTTATGATGAGATGCAAATTTGATTTCTGATTTCTCGAGCTAGCGTCCTAGGTCATCTCTCAATCCAAAGGGGAAAGAGGGTGTCTAAGACGAGCCAGACAAGACCTGTTGTCCTTGTCGCACAACAGACTGCACTCAGTGTCCACATTGTCATGTAGTGTGACAACGCGGTGTCCAATGTCCATCATGTGTGATGTGTATTGTTAATTAATCTTTAATGTTAATTTGAGCTTCCGATTCCTTTAAAAGCCCTCTGCTCTTAATTCTACGGTTGTCTCTATTTTTATCTTGTTATCATCTTTTAGATTTACTCTTCTATCTCCTATCTTGGAAAACTTTTCTCTATCCCTTTCCTTTCCCATTTACAATATTCATCCCTTCTATCTCTCTCTATCTTCCTTCTATCTCTCTCTCTCTCTCTCTCTCTCTCTCTCTCTCTCTCTCTCTCTCTCTTTCTCTGCCCGACAGTGACTACAAGAGGACATGCGTGTGTGTAACGCTCGTGTTTGTCATTTCCGTTTCGCATTCACTTGAGCTCTTTCTCTCCGCTATCTCTCCACTCTCTGGTTTATTCTTTCTCTTTTTATCTCAGCGTTTCTTTCTTCCCGCAAAAATACTTTGATTAAAACCGTGGGTTTTCCAACAAAATTTTTGGAGGGAAAGAGAGGAAGAAGGAGAGGAGAGGGGGCGATAGAAAGAATAATCTCCCCTCTCTTTTCTCTTCTTCTCTCACTCGGGCACTCCCCCCAGAAGCTAAAAATCCAAATGCCCCCTTTTTTCCCCCCCCCCCCCCCCCCCCTTTTTTTTTTTTTTTTTTTTTTTTTTTTTTTTTTTTTTTTTAAAAAAAAAAAAAAAATTTTTTTTTCCCCCAAAAATTTTTCCCCCCGGGGGGAAAAAAACCCCTCCCCACTCTCCCTCTTCCCTTTTCCCTTTTTTTCCCTTTTCCCCCCTTTTTTTTTTTTTTTAAAAAAAAAAAGGGAAAGCCCGACCCCCAAACCAAGAAAAGAAAAAAAAAAAAAAAATTTTTTCTTTTAGTTTTTACAAAAAACCGTTTTTTTCGGACTTTTTCCCCCAAATTTGTCATGTTTTCCCCCCCCCTTCCAATTTGTTAATCCCCCCCCCTTTTTTTTCCCCCCAACCCCTTTTAAAAAACCCTTCCCCCGGAAAACCGTTGGGCGAAACCCCCCGTGAAAAAAAGAGTGCTTTTGGGGTTTTTTTTGGTTTTCCCCGGCTTTTTCCCCCCGGAAACGGTTTTCACCGAAAACGGGCTCCCAGACCCCTTTTAGAACCCTATTTCCCAAAATTTGCAAATTTTTTAAATTTGTTACATGCCTTCCCATAATTGGGTTTGTTTTCCCCTGCCATGCATCTCCATTCCCCTCCCTTTTAAAAATTTCTTTTATATCTTCTCTCTCCTCGTTTCCTTCCCCCCCCCCCTCAACTTCTCCCTCTCTTGTTCTCTCTTTTTCATTTTTTAAGAGCTAGTTATTTTTCCTCCTGTGGGTTTTTTTTGGTTTTTATGGGGGTTGCCGGGTTAGGAAAATTTAGGAGATGAGCCGAAAAGGGAAAAAGGGGGTGGAGGAAAAAGGGGAAAGAAAGGGGGAGGGGGAGTAAAAGAGAAAGGTGAGAAAAAACAATGTAATTTAGTTAAATTTAAAATTTGGGGGGGAAAAAAAAAAAAGAGGAAGAGGGTTAAAATTTTTTGGGGGCGGGGGTTTTTTAAAAAGAAACCCAAAGGAGGGGGGAAAGGAGCGAGAAAAGGGAAAAAAGGGGGGGAAAAAGGGGGGGAGAAAAGGAAAAAAGGGAAAAAAGGATGAAAAGGGGGGGGGGCCCCCCCTTTTTTTTTTTGTTTTGGGGGGGGGGCCCCCCTTCCTTTTTTTCTTTTTTTTCTTTTCTGGATCCATCCAGCGCGTTTTCGCTAGACTGGCTGCCAGACGTTTAGTTTAACGATAATTGCCCCATAATTGCTAAACTTGTTAATTTCGTTACATGCCTCTCCCATAATTGAGCTCTTGATGGTTCTCCTGTCCATGCATCTCCATTCCCCTACTATCTATAATTTCTCTCTATATCTCTCTCTCTCTCGTTCTCCTTCCCTATCTCTCCCCTCCCTCTAACTATCTCCCTCTCTCTCGTTCTCTCTTTATCAGTTTCAAGAGCTAGTTATGTGTCCTCGTGTTCGCTTAGCGTGTATCGTCGGTGCATCTGCCTGTCTCAGAGCTCTCTCATATATTCAGTGTAGAATTGAGTTCTCGTACTGTGTAAGGGGAGAGATAGAGAGAGTGAGAGACAGAGACAGAGACAGAGACAGAGAGGGGGAGTGAGACAGAGACAGACAGAGATAGAGACAGAGACAGATGTAATATTAGACTAGGACATGTGGTAGAGATTCATTTAGTGTGACTGAAAATACAAGCATTATGCAGCTAGATTTAGAGGGATATAACTCCTCCTATTAGGAGCGTGGTGTATGTGAGAAAAGGAAATCGAAGAGTAGGCTGGAGCTACTGCATGAATGTGATGCTGAGAATTATGTTGCAAAATCGTGTGAGTTTACCATCTTTGTTGTTGGGAGACTTAGAGAGAATAAGCAAGGATCGATACTTCCTTTTCTTTCTCTCTCTCTCTCTCTCTCTCTCTCTCTCTCTCTATCTCTCTCTCTCTCTCGCTCTTTCTCTCTCTCTTTCTCTCTCTCTTTCTCTCTCTCTCTCTCTCTCTCTCTCTCTCTCTCTCTCTCTCTCTCTCTCTCTCTCTCTTTCTCTCTCTCTCTTTCTCTCTCTCTCTACTCTCCCAATTGTTTCATTGTGTTAGCTTCCTTTTCTCCGGACTCCAACCCATTGAGTTACATCCTAGGCGCCCTTGCGATTTGTCGAATTACTCAACAACTTGCGATCCCATGATAAAGGGATCATAATACACCTACCGACATGTCGTTGTGCATTGTCCTTCTCTTAATACCCTCCCCAGTGCAGACCTCAATCGCTGTTTTTTACAACTTACCTGCATCCCTGTTGTTCGTCCTTTCTTCAACTCTTTATTCAGTACTGTTGAGATATCACCCCCTCATTCTCTTTTTTCTCTCTCTCGATTACATTAGGCGGTTGTCAGCACGTAGTCGTACCCCGGAACACACACGTCACACACACACACACACACACACACACACACACACACACACACACACACACACACACACACACACCGTTTTAACCTTTCTTGTTGCCTAAAAAGTACAGGTAGCTGCGATGGCGTGATCAGTTCTAGGACGAGCTAGAGAGAGAGAGAGAGGAACAACATACACACATGATGACATCTGAGGGTTATACGGAGGGGCAAGTCAGCGAATTTAAGGAGGTCTTTGGGCTCTTTGATAAAGAAGGTAAAATTATTTCTGATCTTGATTATTTAGCCTGAAATCCTGAGCTGAACTACCCCCACATTGTTTACTGATACCTGATATCTGATATCTGATACCTGATACCTGACCACTCTCACAGTCTCTGCTCAAAGCGAAGCGAGCGAGATTGTTTGCCTGTTATGTGTTTACTGTTTACTGTTATTTTTAATGTTTACTCAACAATTATATTTCCAGGTAAAGGCTACATAACTCCGACTGAGATTACTAAGATTGTGAATATGTTTGGAACAGCGGCCTCAAAGGATGCTATCGACTCTTTTATGAAGGTAGACAATCATGTGACACACCATAGAATTAGAAACAAAAAACAGAAAATGTAGCCGAAATATGCGACTGTAGCCATCTGTGTCCAAATAAGAAGAGACCAAAAAAATTATAGATCGTACATATGATCACCGAGCAAGCATCGTACACACAACGCGAAACCCGGGGATTTGCGAGCATGCACGTAACCGGCCCCCGATGGGGGTGGGCATATGTACGGTCAAGACCCACACACACACACCCTCAAACAGAAGTTCATAGTTCATGTATTGCACGATTGATTTGATACCCATGAGTCTCTAAGCAGTTTGCAGCTCTTGAGGAACCGGTTAAGATAGCTGCAGTGGTATTCAGAGAATACTGTGGGGAAATCCTTTTCTGCGATGGCGGATCTTAGTGATTCAGGGAGGGTGACTCGCATATGGTGGTATGCTGGACAGGTGGTGATGACATGTTCCTCGCTTTCGAGTATCGTTTCAGGGAAGGGGAGGTTGTCAAGTAGCCGTCGATTCAGGTCGTCACAGCAAAATCTACAGTGTTTGGGTTGGTTTGACTGGGTGTATCTTGAGGTTTCGATCCTGAGGTCGTGGGCACTAACTCGGATTTTGCTTACCTCCTTCCTGTCCGCTCTTTTTATGTTCAAGTAATCCTCGTAGCCGTAGCTTGGTTTAACCGAATTGTAGAAGTGCATTTTTGACTGCTTCTGGCGAAGTGATTCCCAGTGGGTAACCATCTGATGTTCCATGGTTTGCCTTGCGGGGCCGTTACTACTGTGGAGCTTGTTCCAGAAGGTGTACCAGTCCAGGTCCAAAGTTTTCTGCTCCTTTGCTGCTAGACCTAGAAGTGAGTCTTCATCGCCACACTTGGACATGACCCTGGCGAAGTAGTGGAGGCATTGGTTCAGTACCGTGATCGAAACTGGAGCTCTACCAGTCTCCCCGTAGCAAGCGGTGTTGGTGCTCTTTTTATGCACCCCAAGTGCCCATTTGATGAATTTGAGTTGCACTTTCTCGAAAGGGTCAGCGGTTATCCGCTTCATGTACGTTTCACAGTTCGCAGGTGTAGAGTGGAGTACCTTGGCAGATTCGGAATACGGGAGCCAGATTGGGCAGCCGTATGTGATGATGGGAGTTATTAGAGCGTCAAAGAGCTTGAAAGCTGCCCAAGCTGAGAGGGAGTCACCATTCACTGTTTTCCTCAGGAGAAAGACGGCTTTACTCCCTTTGGTGGAGAGGTTAGTGATTGCCGCCTTCATACTTCCGCTGGCAGAGAATACAATACCCAGGTAGGTGTACTCTTTTACCGAATCAAGTGTTTTACCGAGCAGCTGAAATCCATGGCTGTCCTTCAGAACTCTGCCGGAAGGATTAAAGACTAGGATCTTAGTCTTTTCTGTATTTATCTCTAGCTCCCAGGTGGTAGCGTAATCTCCCAAGATAGCAAGGAGGCTGTCCATCGAGCCGCTATCGAGTGCTAGCAACACAATGTCATCGGCCCACAATAGGTGGTTGACATCACAGCCCCCTAGTACTGGAAATAGTCCTTTCGAGCTATTTAAGAGTTGGGACATTTCGTCAAGGAACATCTTGAAAAACTCCGGGCTAAGGGGGTGTCCTTGTTCGGTTCCGATCCTTACAAGGAATGACTGGGATATCATACCGCTCAGTTTTATTGATGTTCTGGAGTTGCAGTACATGTCCGAGATACTGGCGAAGAACCCACCACATATACCCATATGATCTAGCTTCTTGAGTAAGGCGATCCTACAGACCGAGTCAAAGGCTTTACGGTAGTCGACGAAGCAAGCAAAAACTCGCTGTTTCTTCTTCTTCAAGTATTTCTCGAGGATCGTTTTCAGTACCAGTGTATGATCATTTGTTTGTCCACCTTTCGCGAATCCCTGTTGGTTTGGGGTATCGGGACATACTTTGGCCCGGAACAAAGTAAGCCTGTTCAGGAGAATACTGCTATAAAGCTTTCCAATGCAGCTTCCCAAGGTTATCGCCCGGTAATTGTCAGGGTTAGCTGTTGATCCCTTCTTGTGAATTACTGTTGTCAGGGACGTGTTCCATGGGTAGCAACCGATAGTGAGGCATCCGTTAAACAGTTTTAGTAGCACCAGTTTGAGATCCAGAGATGAGGATCGTAGCATTTCATTGGCTACTTGATCAAGGGAGGGGCTTTTCCCGTTCTTAAGGTCTTTAATTGAGTTAGATAGCTCATCCATGGAAATTGGGCAAGAGAGCTCATCGGCGATTGACCTTTCCGGGATGGACGCTGCTGTCTCCGGTATGGGGTGATCATCTGCTGGTTTGTCACATTTGGAGTCGTACAGACCCTTGAAGAAGGTATAAAAGATGTGAAGGTCCTCAATGTCAAAGTTTATCGCATTCGTTGATGTTTCTGACTTGAGCCTCTGTAACCCAGGCCAGTTGAGTTGACGGGTGTCAAGGTGACTAATCTTATTGTTCAGTCGCCAGAGGTATCCGTTTTTCTTCCTCCTGGTAAGGTTACGATAACTTCTTTTCGCTGTGTGGTACCTCTCGCTGGCTGGAGTGTTGTAGCAATCATCCGATACCTTGGCACCAGCATTGTCAAGTGACCTCTTGGCTCTAGAACATTCTTTATCGTACCACGGTTTACCCTTCTTCTTTGCTTTTCGTTGTTTCAAGGTTGAAACAGCAAGGTTCTGGAGCAGTTCGGTAGTCTTGTTGTTCAGGTCTTGAATGTTGGATTTGTCGTCGAGTGGCATTTGGAGGAGTTCGTGTAGCCGACTTTGGACCGACCGTTCCATCTGGTTCATAAGAAATTGAGTACTTGATTTGTTGTTACAGGCTTCCCATACAAATCCAGCCGGTGCTGAGGTGAAGTTCATTTCCCGTCTATGGGCTGCAACCGTGTAGGGTAGTATAGGATTGAGAGTCATTCTCAGTGGTCTGTGGTCAGAGATAGGATAGAGTTTATCCACAGAGAATGAATGGATACGCTCAAAGAGATCGATGTCGGTACAACAGTAGTCCACCATGCTGGCACCGTTAGGACGAACACAGGTTGGCGAACCGAAGATGTCTCCGATAGTTCTCCCATTGGCAATCACGAGACCGTTGGTTCGTACGAATTCTAGAAGTGCCTTTCCTTTCGAATTTTCTTTGACGTCCTCACATGATCTCTCTGGTAGGGTTGCTAGACGTGGACAGTCTATTTGCGATAAAGGATTGTCTGGTTCCAAGTGGAGGTTAGACTGCATAGCTTGGTGCTCGTTGCTGACTTTGTTTCCCATCCTGGCGTTGAAATCACCAAGTAGGATGACGGACCCCTCTTGGTTGGAATCTGCAAGGATGTCGCTTATTGAGTCAGTTACCGAGTCGTCCTGTCCTTTGCCGGATTTTTTATAAGAGCTGGCGTCAGGGGAGTCATATGCACTGATAAGAATTGTTTCCTTGCCAAGCAGGTCCTGTTTTACTCGCAGCATGATAATGTCCGGGTGTTCGCATTGTATGGGTGAGATCCAGTGAGCGAGCTCGTTCTTTACTGCGATGCAGACTCCACCCGATTTTGATTTGGGACGGTTAGAATTAAAGCACCGGTATCCGTTAATCTTTACTGGGCGCTTGGTTTCCTGCAGGCAAATGAAGTGAGCTGTTGAGGTAACTGAACTGAAGTCTGGTGACTCGACCTTGTTCCCTTCGATCCTGGAATGAGCGTCGTGGATATTCCACGAGACAAAGTTGAGTCCCGGCAATTTGATGTTACCGTTATTCATTTGATCTGCTGTTTCTCGGATTAGGCAAGCGGAGTGTTTTATTTATACCGTTTCTCAGAGAGGCCCACATCAGTTTCATTCCCCTCTCACATGATGGTAATACTGGTCCAGCTTCACCTGAATAGGTTGTCGTGAAGTTCCAGAGTTCATCGTTGGTATATGAATATACCCTCTGGGAATGACTCCATATGTGGGCATCACGTGACACACCATATTTGGGCATCACGTGACACACCATCTTTGGGCATCACGTGACACACCATATACAGAAAAAGTTAGATGAATTGCGGTCATCGCGGCCCCTTTTTGTGGTCAGTAACACATTTAACAATGTATGATGGTATTTATGTTCCACTAACATCTTATTCTGTAGAAGAGTAATCTTTAGTTCTCTCTCTCTCTCTCTCTCTCTCTCTCTCTCTCTCTCTCTCTCTCTTTCTTTCCATCTCTCTCTCTCTCTCTCTCTCTCTCTCTCTCTCTCTCTCTCTCTCTCTCTCTCTCTCTCTCTCTCCATTGCATGATACGCCGATCCTAATCAATCATAAATGATCTAATGAATCGTAATAATTGTTCATATGACTATCCTAGTTAACCACAATTACACATGTCTTTATTTCAAGTAAACATAATTGCCGATATATCCGGAATCTATTATTGAACAATGATCCGTAATGATCCGGTCGCATTCTTGTTCGGCAAACTCACCACCGCATCACAAAATTCATGATAACATCCACCTCCCCCCCCCCCCTCCCCTACATCATGACCCCCCCTCCTCAATTATTGATCGCCCTCTATACCCCAGGATTATGATGATGACGACAATGGCCAGTTAGATTTCTCTGAGTTCCTCAAAATGATGTCCAAAAACAATATCGTGAGTGTGAAAGATATAACTCGATCAGGATCATGTCATAATAATCGTGGGGATTTGTCTAACAAATAATTAATTGTGATTTTCAAGGAATCTTCATGAAGTTGAAGTTCAACAATTCCGGCCAATAACCCTAACAAGAACCTCTTCCTGTTCTCACCCCTAACCCAACAACTCTTCCTGCAGGTGCTGAACGAGGTGGCAGAGGACAATATCAAACAGGCCTTCAAAGCGCTAGATAAAGATGGCAGTGGATACATTGAAAAATCTGAACTGCTCCAAGTAATGCGAGGTCTCGGAGAACACATGACAGAGGTATATATCTTCTCACATGTCTTTCTGTAATGAGATCTTCTCACATATCGTTCTGCAGAAGTGTTGACTCACCTTCTCACATATCTTTCTGCAGAAGTGTTGACTCACCTTCTCACATATCTTTCTGCGTTTCTTCATTCAGGTTGCAGTGGCATTGCCACCATATATTTCCCTGTAATTGCTTGTTTCACCGATGTAATTTCTGTTTTCATAAACACCACTACAATTCCTTGTTGAGTAACTCAACGCATCCATTTCAGGAGGATGTGGAAGATATGATAAGAGAGGGAGATCTAGATGAGGATGGTAGGATCAACTTGGAAGAATTCATCATTATCATGAACAGCAAATAGAGAGACTGTGATATATATGACCTGTGATCTTTTAGTTTTGGACAATTTTAACTGAATTCATCCACGTCTCTTGAAGTTTTTATCCCATTGATCTTTTAGCGCTTACCAAAACATTAGTTCCGAATGGAGTAGAGAGTGTGAGAGAGTGAGTGAGAGAGAGTGTGTGTGTGAGATTGAGAGAGAGTGTGTGTTCTTCTTTTTTCTCAATTTGAGTTTGTTTGTATTATTGACTAGTGATGTCGGATGTATGTATAAGAGACACAATGTATTATCATTTATTACTATTTGCCTGAAAAACGGCCCAAGTAAAACTCCGACTTTTCGCATTTGGTGAGCTAATATATAGTACATAACGTTCTGCACGCAGTGCAAGCGCGCCATATACGCTCTGCACTGCAGAGCGTATATGGAGGTGAAATGCACGACAGCGCAGCTGGAGTGCATTTCACACCTATATTGCACGAGTGTAACGAGTGCGATATAGGAGCGCTTGCACATGCCGTGCAGGACGTTATTGAGTATATATTCCGCGAGAAAGCACATGACAAGCAAAACAATCATAATTTTGGGTGATTACACACAGAGAGATGTGACAAAACAAGGTACAAACTAAGCAAAGCTACACAAAAATACACTTCTACACCTGTTACACACAAGGGAACTCGTTCTGTTAGTTTTAATTAGTGAAAAGAAGAGAGGAATAAAGAGAGAGATACGAGAGAGGGAGATTGGAATTCTTGGAAATAGTGAACAACAAAACACGATAAGGGGATAATTAGTGAGAGAAAGAGGGAGAGTGAGTGTAATTTGACAGACTTTGTGTCGCTTGGCACTGTGTCAGTCATATTCTGTGTGTTTGTGTGTGAATAAGGTGTAAAAACACTGAGGGGACATTGTTCTTACTTATATCCCGCTACCTCTATTATATCTGCACGCTCCCGCGGAAGCACAGTGCATATTTCACCGTGCAAATGGTCGCGCGGAGCGGGAGTGATATGTGCACTCGCGGTATATATATAAGTTTAGCAGTACAACGTCACTCTATATTACACTGTGTGATGTCCTCTTTTTAACTCTTTCTACAATTCATTCTCTATCAGATATATATTGCTGCTTGACGGAGAACACGTGCACAGCTGGCTGAGATATGACTCACAATATACACTAGCTGGAACTAGCTCTGATATATGACTCAATAAATCAAACTCTACTAGCTGGATTCTGGAAGTTCTGATATGCACCACACAATCTGGAAGGAATATTAACACACACTCAGGTAGATATATATTCGATCAGTAGTCGTGATCTGAAACCACTTTACACATGCATAGTTTTACACAGCTGTAAGAGAGAGAACACATCAGCTCACATTTCACATGTCCATTTGTCTCATTATTTCAGTGTCTCTACCACTAATCACATATTTCAGGACAACTACCCGAAGATGAAGGATGACGCCCCACCGGGAGGGTTTACTATACGAGTACTGGGTCGGTAATCCTCAGCCTCCTGACTCTGGCTTCTGTTCACATGGTCGTTCACTCTGACCGAGGTTCTGATTGGTACAGGGCTGTCATCAAATACAACTGACTTGTTTCTCTCGATCTGTGAGGGAGGTTAGTTAATTATGGGGTATCATTATGGGTATAATTCGAACAGGACCATGGTTATTTGAAATGTTCGTAGTTGTTGAGTAAGGGGTCGACAAGTTCGTACTGTCACCGCAGTAAGAACTGTTCAAATGGTTGTCATTTGGAATTGGATGTGTTTGGGAATAACACGAACAAAGGGGAACAAAGGGGTTAACTTTGTAGCAACTAGCTACCTGGGCAGGTGACAGTTCGGGTGACAGTTCAGGTGCCGCCTCCTCCGCCTCTCCATCGAACACCCGACTCCCATACTTCTGTTGTGCAGTACTGCTGAAATCTCTCCTATTATCCCTCTGTCCATCCTCGAATATGGTTGATCTGTTTCGGCACTCAGCTGTAACGGTGAAATCTCGGGACGGGTAGTTTGTTTTCCTTTGGTACCGTAAAGGGGGGGGCGTTTTTGGTTCCTGGGGCCTGCAGGTGAAAAATTTGGGGGTTAATTTGGGGGTTTGGGGGGAAAATCATTCTTAAACTCTCCCCAACCCCTTGGGGGTGGAAAGGGAAGAGTAGAAAAACATTTGTCGCATTTGCCCAAATTTTTTTGAAATTACAGGGGGGGGTTTCTTTTGTGTTGCGGGGGGGAAACAAACCGACTGTACTATCTAGAGTTTTTTCCTTAAAATTGTATCAGACTGCAGCTCCCGAAACTGGGGTACATTTGGAAAATGTAGATTGATAAAAAACCCGAAAATGCAACCTGACACGACCCCCCCACCCTTTGGGAACCCCCCAGTTTACCTGACAGGGTAAAACCCCGTGTTCTTGTTTTGGTAACAAACCCGGGACAGGGTGAAACCAGTTTTTTCCTGTTTTGGGAAACAACCCGACGGGGTAAAACCAGTGTTCCTTTTTTGGGAAACCAAAACCTGCCCGGGTGCCCCCACGTTTTTCCCTGTTTTTTTAATTTAACCTGACAGGGTAAAACAGAGTTTTCCCCTTTTTTTGGAAACTAACCTGACAGATTAAAACACGTTTCCTGTTTTGGGGTAACAAACCGACAGAGTAAACCCACAGTTTTTCCTGTTTTGGGTAACAAACCCTTACAGGGAAAAACCCCGTTTTTTCCTGTGGTGGAAACAAAATTTCAGGTAAAACCCCAGTTTTTCCTTTGTTTTGGAAACTAACCTGCCCAGGGGAAACCCCGGGGGACTTTTCATCCCTAACCTGACAGGGTGAAACACGTGTCCCGGTTTAGAACCTAACCTGACAGGGTGAAACACAGGGGTTCCGGGGTTTTGGGGAACAAACCGGACAAGGTAAAACCAGTTTTTCCTTTGGGGTTGGAAACAAACCTAACAAGTGCCCCCCAAAAGTGTTCTGTTCAGAAAACTAACCGGACAGGGGGAAAAAAAAGTTTTTCCTGGGGGTGGTAACAAAACCTGAAAAGGGAAACAAATTGTTCCTGGGGTTGGGGAACTCCCCTGCCCGGGTGAAACACAGGGGTTTTTACTGTGTCGTAAAAACCTTTACCCCAAAACTTGGGGGTGGAAAAAGGGGAGAGAGGGGAAAAAACTTTTGGGAAAAAAATTTTGGGAAAATTTTTATGAAATTTTACAGGGAAGGTGTCTTTTGTTTTGTTTTCTGTGAAAAACCCCCCCTGTCTATCTGAGTTTTTCTTCAATTTCAACTCCCAGCTGCAGTACTGAGTACACTGGACAATGAGTTTAAATATAACCCCCGGACAAAATGCACCAAACACGGCCCCCACCCCTTTTCCCCTTACCTGACAGGTAAAACCCAGTGTTCCGGGTTTTTGGTAATAACCTGACGGGGGAAAAAACAGTTTTCCCTGTTTTGGGTTTAACAAACCCCGACAGTGGGGAAACACGGGGTTTTTCCTTTTTTTTAAAACCCCCCTTTGGGGGGTTTAAACACAGTTTTTCCTTTTGGGGTAACTAAACCTGACGGGGTAAAACACAGTTTTCCTGTTGGAAAACTAACCGGACGGGGTAAACACAGTGTTCCTTGTTGCCCCCTAACCGGGAAAGGGTTTGAAACCCATTTGTTCCTTGGTGGTAACTCCCCTGACGGGGTAAACCCAGTTTTTCCTGTGTTGGTAAAAAAACCTGACGGGGGTAAAACACAGTTTTCCCTGTTTGGTAACTACCGACAGGTGAAAAAAACAGTTTTCCCTGTGTTGGAAACCAACCTGACGGGTAAACCCCACAGTTTTTCGGTTTTTGGAAAACTACCCTAAAAAGGGGGAAAACCCGGGGGGAAACCGTTTTGGGGTAACAAACCTGGCGGGGTTTAAAACAAAAGTTTTCCCCTGTTTTGGGGTAACAAAACCTGACGGGGGGAAAACCCCAGTGTTCCTTTTTTGGTAACAAACCCTAAGGGTAAAACACGGGGTTTTCCCTTGTTTGAAACAAAACCTGACAAGGTAACCCCCGTGTTCCTGTTTTTGGTAACTAACCCTTGGCGGGGTTAAACCCATTTTTTTTCCTGGGGTTGGAAAACAAACCTACAGGGGGAAACAAAAAGGGTTTTTCCTGTTTTGGGGAACAAACCCTGACAGGGTGAAACACAGTTTTCCTGTTTGGTAACTAACCTAAACGGGGTGAACACGGGGTTTTTTCCGGGTGTTGGAAAACTAACCTGCAGGGGAAAAAAAGTGTTCCTTTTTTGGGTTAACAACCTGACGGGGTTGGAAAACGTTTTTTCCGGTGAGGGTAACTAACCGGCGGGGTAAAACACGTTTTCCCTGTGAGGGTAACAAACCCGACAGGGGAAACCCATTTTCCTTTTTTTGGGAACAAACCCTAAAAAGGGTAAAACCCCAGTGTTCCTGTTTTGGGTAACAAACCTACGGGGGAAAACGGGGTTTTTTAGGGTTGGAAACTAACCTCCAGGGTGAAACCATTTTTCTGTTTTGGTAACAAAACCTAAACATTTTTGGAACCAGGTTCCTGTTTTTGGGAAACCTAACCTGACGGGGGGGAAACAAGTGTTCCTGTTTTGGTAATAACCTGACAGGGTAAACACAGTGTTCCTTTTTTTGGGAAACTAACCGGACGGGGAAAACACGTGTTCCTGGGGGGGTAACAAAAAGGGCAGGGGAAAAAACATTGTTCCTGTTTGGGGAACTAACCTGACGGGTTTAAACCCCGTGTTCCTTTTTTGGTAACTAACCTGACGGGTGAAACAAAGTGTTTGTTTGGGGTAAACAAACGGGGGGTAAAACACATTTTTTTCCTTTTTTTTAAACCTAACCTGACGGGGTTAAAACCCGTTTTTCCTTTTTGGGAAACTAACCTGACGGGGAAAACCCCATTTTTTCCCGGGGGGGGTTAAAACCCGGGACAGGGGGAAACACAGTGTTTCCTGTTTTTGGTAACGAAACCTGGGGGTAAACACAGTTTTTCCTTTTTTTGGAAACCAACCTGCCAGGGTAAAAAAACCGTTTTTCCTGTTTTGGGTAACAACCCGGGACGGGAAAAAAAAAGGGGGGCCTGTTTTTGGCCCAACCCTTTGGCAGGGGGAAACACATTGTTCCTGTTTCAGAACTAACCTGACAGGGGAAACACGGTGTTCCTTTTTTGGGTTTAACAACCTGACAGGTAAAACCCCAGTTTTCCTGGGTTGGTAACAACCGAAAAAGGTGAAAAAAACGTTTTCCTGTGGTGGTAAAAACCTGACGGGGGAAAAAACATTTTTTCCTTTTTTTGGTAACAAACCGGCATTTTAAAACAAAAGTTTTCCCCTGTTTTGGTCCCTAACCTGGCAGGTGAAACCGGGGTTCCGGGTTGGAAACAAACCTTTAAAAGGTGAAAAAACATTTTTCCGGTTTTTGGAAACGACCTGACGGGTGAAACACATTTTTTCCGGGGGTTGGAAACCTAACCTGCCCAGGGTAAAACACAGTTTTCCGGTGGGGGTAACAACCCTTTACGGGTAAAACCAGTTTTCCCCTTTTTTGGTTAACTAACCACAGGGTGAAACACAGGGGTTCCTGTATCAAAACCAACCACAGGGGGAAAAAAAAGGGGGGCCTTGTTTGGTAACTAACCTGAAGGGTAAACCCCGGGTTTTTTCCTGTTTTGGGTTTAAAAACCCTTTACAAGGAAAAACCCACAGTTTTCCTGTGGGGGGGAAAACTAACCTAAACGGGTAAAACCAAAGTTTTTGGGGGGGGAACTAACCTGACGGGGTTTTAAACAAAAGGTGTTCCTGGGGTTGAAAACTAACCTGGAAATTTAAAAACAGGGGGGGTTTCCGGTTTTGGTCCCCAACCTGAAAAGGTGAAACCCATTTTTTCCGTTTGGTAACAACCTGCAGGGTAAAACACAGTTTTCCTGTTTTGGGAAAACAACCTGGAAGGGGGAAAAACCCAAATTTTTGGGGGGTAACAAACCAAAGGGGTTCCCCCTTTTCCCCCTGTATTAGAAAACCAAACCTGAGAGGGTGAAACACTTTTTCCTTTTTTTGGAAACTAACCTGACGGGGGAAAACCAGGGGGTTTTTCCTGGGGATCCTCCTCCCAACGGGTTTGGGGGGGGGGGCCCCTCCTGGACTGTGTGTCCCCCGGACTGAGGTGTTCTCTCCTCCTCCGTGCAGAGACATTATTTATTTACTGGAGAGGGGGAAATTTGTTAAATGTTGGGACGGGGGGTTTTGGGGGTTTTGGGGGGGGGGGACCAAACAAAAGATTTTGGGGGGGGGGGAATTTACATGAAAAGACCCCCCCGTAAAAGCATTTGAAATAAGTTGAATGTAAAAATGAAAAAGGGAATGATTTAAACAAATCCAAAATCAACATTAAAATTCAAAAACAGGGAGAGAAAAATTTACGAAAACCCCACGAAAAGGGGTTTCTTTGGGAAGGGAAATTTAAAAAATTTGATTTGGGTGTTTTAAACAAAAATTTTTAGAAGAAAAACCGAAGCAAATAGCCTGCCCCTTGGTGACAAAGTTACCCCCCCTTCCAGCGCGCGAAGGGGGGGCTTTTTAACCAATTCTGGCCCATATCCCAAGGGGGGTTTGGGGGCAGCAGGGCACAATAAAAAAAGAAAAAAGGGAATGACATAGCGACCCACTTTGGTTTAAATTTGGGCCTAGATCTTTTGGGGGGTTTCGGGAATCTAGTGAACAACATTGGTAAACAAAATAAATTTAAGCAGCCCCCAGAGGCGTAGAAGAAGGGAAAAGAAAAGAGATAAGGATAGGCCCCGGGGAGAGTATATAGAGAGGGGGGGAAAAGATACCCTAAAGGCCCTTGCCCCTGGGTCCCCATCACCTTTCAAAAAGCCCCCCAAGAGAAAAAACGCCCCAATAATTTTAAATTTTTTGGGGCCCCGGGTTCCTGACAAACCCCCCCCCCCCCCCCCCCCTCACAAACTCAGCAAAAAAATTTTACAAAATTTTTTCACCAAACTAAACTCTAGGATCGAGGGTTGGATTTTTTTAAAACAAAATCATCCCGGTTTTAGATAATTTAATTCACAAATTTATACACTTTAAAAATTGGGGGTCCTTTTTGATATACGAAATTCCTCCAAACTTGGAGTTGGAGAAGATTATTTTTGAAAAAAATTTGGGAAAAAAAATTTGGGGGGCAAAAGGGTTTTCCAATTTTATCTTTCCCTCTCTCTCCATCTTGCCACTCTACTAAAGCTGCAAACATACACTTGAGAATTTTATCCAGAGATTCCGAATCATCTTAGAGAGAGGGTAGAGAGAAGATTTGCAAGTAAAAGGAAAAGGGGGAGAGGAAAGGGGGAGAAAAACAAGGGGGAAAAAAAAGGGAGATATCGGGAGAGAAAAAGAGGGCCCGGAGGCAAATTTCAGTGGGCTCTGTTTTGCAAACCCGAGACTGGAAGTTGTCCCCACGGGCCCCCCTCCGCCCCCCCAAATTTTTCTTTATCCCTATCTCTCTCCTCGCTCTTCTCCTCTCTCTCTCTCTCTCTCTTTTCTCTCTCTCTCTCTCTTTCTCCCCATTTTTTTTGCATGTACGCCGATCAAATCAATCATAAATGATCTAATGAATCGTAATAATTGTTCATATAACTACCCTAGTTAACCACAATTAAACCCCATGTCTTTATTTAAGTAAAAACATATTGCCGATTATCCGGAATCTATTATTGAACAATGATCCGTAATGATCCGGTCGCATTCTTGTTCGGCAAACTCACCACCGCATCACAAAATTCTGATAACATCCACCTCCCCCCCCCCCTCCCCTACATCATGACCCCCCTCCTCAATTATTGATCGCCCTCTATACCCCAGGATTATGATGATGACGACAATGGCCAGTTGGATTTCTCTGAGTTCCTCAAAATGATGTCCCAAAAACAATATGTGAGTGTGAAAGATATAACTCGATCAGGATCATGTCATAATAATGTGGGGATTTGTCTAACAAATAATTTAAATTTGTGATTTTCAAGGAATCTTCATGAAGTTGAAGTTCAACAATTCCGGCCAACAATTCCTCACAAGAACCTCATCCTACTCTCACCCCTAACTCAACCTCTCCCTGCAGGTTCTGAACGAGGTGGCGGAGGACAATATCAAACAGGCCTTCAAAGCACTAGATAAAGATGGCAGTGGATAATTAAAAAATTTTGAACTGTTTCCAAGTAATGCGAGGTCCGGGGGAACACATGACAAGGGTATAATTTTCTTTCCTCCCACATGTTTTCTGTAATGAGATCTTCTACATATCGTTCTGCGAAGTGTGGACCACCTTCTCACATATCTTTCGGCAGAAGGTTGATCACCTTCTCACATATCTTTCTGCGTTCTTCATTCAGGTTGCAGTGGCATTGCCCCCTTATATTTCCCTGAAATTTGCTTGTTTACCGATGTAATTTTCTTTTTTTCATAAACACCACTACAATTCCTTGTTGAGTAATCAACGCATCCATTTCAGGAGGATGTGGAAGATATGATAAGAGAGGGAGATCTAGATGAGGATGGTAGGATCAACTTGGAAGAATTCATCATTATCATGAACAGCAATAGAGAGACTGTGATATATATGACCTGTGATCTTTTATTTTTGGACAATTTTAACTGAATTCATCCACGTCTCTTGAAGTTTTTATCCCATTGATCTTTTAGCGCTTACCAAAACTTTGTTCCGAATGGAGTAGAAGTGTGAGAGAGTGAGTGAGAGAGAGGTGTGTGTGAGAGAGATTGAGGGGAGTGTGTGTTCTTCTTTTTTCTCAATTTGAGTTGTTTGTATTATTGACTAGTGATGTGGATGTATGTATAAGAGACACAATGTATTATCATTTATTACTATTTGCCTGAAAAACGGCCCAAGTAAAACTCCGACTTTTCGCATTTTGTGAGCTAATATATAAGTTTAGCAGGAACAAACGTCACTCTTTTATTACCCCGGTGATGTCTCTTTTTACTCTTTCTACACATTCATTCTTATGATATATATTGCTGCTTGACGGAGAAACACGTGCACAGGGCTGAAAATATGACTCACAATATACACTAGTGGGAACAGTTCTGAAAATAGATAAGTAAATCAAATTACTAGCTGGATTTGGAAGTTCTGATATGAACCACACAATTGGAGGAATATTAACACACACCAGGTAGATATATTCGATCAGTAGTCGTGATCGAAACCATTACACATGCATAGTTTTACAAAGCTGTAAGAGAGAGAAACATCAGCTTACAAATTTCACATGTCCATTTGTTCATTATTCAGTGTCTCTACCACTAATACATATTCGGACAACTACCCGAAGATGAAGGATGACGCCCCACCGGGGGGGTTTACTATACAAGAAATGGGTGGGGAATCCTCAGCCTCCGGACTCTGATTCTTTTAAAAACATGGTCAAAAAATCTCCCGGGGGTTTGATGGTACTGGGTGTATAAATAAAAACCTAAATTGTTTCTTTCGATTGGAGGGAGAGGGAGGTTATTTTAATTATTATCGCGGGGTTTTTAATTTCCCCCAAAAAAAATTTCACACACGAGGTGGGAATGGGGGCAAACTTTGGGAAAGGGGGTTAACAAAACCGGCAATTAGTCGGGTTACCGGGCGGGGTGATAGTTGGGGGAAGTTCATGGGCCCCAAGGGGGGTTTAAGTTGGTTTGAAAGAAAATGGAAAGGGGGATGTTCGGGTGACAGTTACCTGGGCGGTTTGAAAAGTTGGGTGATAGGTCAGCTAAACCCCCTCCTTTTCCCCCATCAAAACACCCGACTCCCAAAATTCTGTTTGCAGTACGCTGAAACTTCCTATTTCCCTTTGCCCATCCCGAAGGGGGTTTTGATCTGTTTGGCACCAGCTTTTGGACATTTGAAATTCGGGACGGGTGGGTTTTTCTCCTGGTCCCGGGGAAAGAGGGTTCGATTTGTTCCTGTTGGCCTGCAGGTGACAAATTGGGGGTTAGTGAGGGGTGAGGGATCATTCTTCACTCTCACAACACTTGGGGGTGGAGAAAGAGGAGAGAGTAGACAAACATTTGTCGCAATTTGTCAAAGTTATGCAATTACAGGGAAGGTGTCTTTTGTGTTGCTTGCTGTGACAAACCGACTGTACTATCTAGAGTGTTCTTCAATTGTATCAGACTGCAGCTGCAGTACTGAGTACACTGGACAATGTAGATTAGATATAACACCGACAAAATGCACCTGACACTGACTCCCCATCCTTGTACCCAGTTACCTGACAGGGTGAAACACAGTGTTCCTGTGTTGGTAACTAACCTGACAGGGTGAAACACAGTGTTCCTGTGTTGGTAACTAACCTGACAGGGTGAAACACAGTGTTCCTGTGTTGGTAACTAACCTGACAGGGTGAAACACAGTGTTCCTGTGTTGGTAACTAACCTGACAGGGTGAAACACAGTGTTCCTGTTTTGGTAACTAACCTGACAGAGTGAAACACAGTGTTCCTGTGTTGGTAACTAACCTGACAGGGTGAAACACAGTGTTCCTGTGTTGGTAACTAACCTGACAGGGTGAAACACAGTGTCCCTGTATTAGTAACTAACCTGACAGGGTGAAACACAGTGTTCCTGTGTTGGTAACTAACCTGACAAGGTGAAACACAGTGTTCCTGCGGATCCTCCTCTCCATACAGGTTCAGGGTTGTCTTCCCTCCTGGACTGTGTGTCACCCGGACTGAGGTGTTCTCTCCTCCTCCGTGCAGAGACATGATATATATCAGCTGGAGAGGGGGAGTTTGTTAAATAGCTGGTACTGGTGATATGTTGTTGTGTGTGAGGGGACTCAATACAACAAGAGTGTGGGTGGTTTCAATTGACATGACGACAGACGTAGATGCAGTAGAGAATAGAGTTGAATGTAAAAAATAGAAGAGGGAATGATTCAAGCACTCAAAGTCAAGCATTAAAATTCAAAAAGCAGTGAGAGAATATTCACGAAGTCTATCGAAACGTGTGCTTGAATGAACTTTAAAATTAGATTGGATAGTTCAAACGATTTGAGAAGAAAGCCGAAGCAAGATAGCCTGCCCCTTGGTGACAAAGTTACCCCTCCCTTGCCAGCGCGCGAAGGGGTAACTTTGTAACCAATTCTGTCCCATATGATTGTTTTGGACACGTCAGGGCACAATAAAAACAGAATAAAAAGGGAATGAACATAGCAGACCTACGTGGATATATTGGACACTAGATCTTGGGGTTGCGGTAATCTAGTGAACAACATTGGTATCAAAACATAAATTCAAGCAGCCCACGAGAGGCGTAGAGAGAAGGAAAAAGAAAGAGAGATAAGGATAGAGGGGGAGAGAGATAGACAGGCTAGGGGCAGAGATAGAGAGGGAGGGAATGATATCACTAAAGATCATTCCCTGCTCCCCATCACACTTAGCAAAGAAGCTCCCAGAGAGAAAGAACGCTCCCAATAATTTTATTTCCTTTCCCACTGAATTCCTGACATGGCCCCTCACCCCCCCCCCCCCCTCACAAAGCTCAGCAAAAAATGTCACAAATTGTTTCACAAACTAAGCTTTGGGATCGACGGATATGGATAGTTTATAAACAAAGCATCATCCCAAGTTTGAGAAGTGAATGTGAAGTTCACAAGTGTATACACTTGAACATTGGTGGTCCTTTCGATATACGAGTTCCTCAGACCTTGGAATTGCGGAGAAGAATCAGATTACTTTAGAAGGATAGAAGCAAGATACAAGTTGTATTACAACATGTTACCACCACAGAAATACAACTTCATCTAATGCCACTATACATAAAGCTGCATCATAGCAGCTTGAGAATTGATCCAGAGATCTCAGAGATCATCTGAGAGAGAGGGTAGAGAGAGAAGAGTAGCAAGTAAAGAGAGAGAGAGAGAGGGAGAGAGAAGAGTAGCAAGTACAAGTTAAGAGAGAGGGAGATATCGGGAGAGAAAATGAGGTCTGGAGGAGGCACAGTGGAGCGATCTGTATTTGAACAGAGACTGGAAGTTGTCCCACGCACTTCCGCGACATTACCAAGCTTTTTCTCTTTAATGACTTGGTACAGGAGAGGACTTTTTATGGGACAGAAAAGAACGATAGAGTGAGTGAGAGAGAGAGAGAGAGAGAGAGAGAGAGAGAGAGAGAGAGAGAGAGAGAGAGAGAGAGAGAGAGATGAAGCTGCACCAGTGGTTTCAGAGTGTAACCACCGCTGTCCGCTAATTGCCTAGAACCTCAACGAAGATCGTTCATCCTCTCTGTCCCTGGATCTATCTCTCTATCTCTCTCTCTATCTCTCCCTATCTCTCTTTTCTCTTTTTCCATCTCTCTCCCTCTTCGCCTTCCTCTCTATCTCTCTCTCTCCAAGACTCTCAGAGACTCTCAGAGCTGTAGCAGTTGAGATGCAAGTGCTTACTCGAACTTCTATTTAGTACTGGTATTTAGTACTGGTATAGGCCCAGTAGTTCTAAATCGAAAGTTTTTTGCCATGTGAGCCAATGCGACAGACAAAAAATCAGGAATGGAGAGAACAAAATGAAAAAATAGGTGTGGACATCAAATGGCAGATTTGGCCAAATTTGGAGTTGCACTCTCTAGAGTGATGAATTAAAATGTATATAACTTGTACAACAGACCATCCCCCTCCCTCTATGAGAGGCCCCCGCCCCAACTTTGGGTGCATTGTGCAATACAATCAAATCAAAGAACGACTTGGTGATGGTCACTGATGCTCTGACGAGGTCAGAGACAAAGTTCTTCTGTTGGCAGTAAAAAACGGCAGGAGCATGGACTCTCTTTTAATTCTTATATAACTCTCCTCAAATTTTAACTTGCGCAACATATTGGGAGACAGAGTCAAAGAAAGGAGAGAACTAGAAGGGAGAGAGATGAGAGACTGATAGTATCTCTCTCTCTACCTCCCAGCTCAGTGGTATCGTTCCTTATCTGAACTAATTGCTTCTGGTTCTATATCTTAGAGAGAGAGAGGGAGATCAAATCTAATTTCTCATTGAATCAAGTGCATGTTCGGGGAGGAATCATGGCAGATGATAAAATCTATAAAACGAACTGGCAACTTCTCAACTTGAAAAAGATATTACAGCAATCAGCAAATCAGAGAACTAAAGTGGATTGAGGGAGATTGGAGGCCGAGGAGTTCAACTTCAAATGTTGGAGAAAGAGGCACTGGGAGATTGGGACAGAGAATGATACTGAATGAGAGGGAGAGAGGGAGAGAAATAGAGATACAGAAAGAGGGCATGGGGTGGAGAGTTTTTTTAATAGACATTTAAGAACAGCTCAAGATCTAACTATCACACTACATGTTGCAACAAGAGACAGTATAATAACGACTTGTAATTGGCCATCAATTGAGAACCACAGAGATAACTTATCAGATAAGAGCAGTGCTAAACTTCTATCAGTCTCTGATCTCAAAAGTCAAATGTGCTAAATGAACTAGCTACAAATGAAGGAGGGAGAGAGAGAGAGAGAGAACTTGGTATGCAAATTGGGCGTCTTGGTGTCAGTTTGAAGCCTCGCCTCTACTGCACATTAAGAGAGAACTTGTTACTCAACAGAGCAGGGAGAAAAAGAGAATAGAGATCGCCACATGAATAAATCTACAAATGGAGAGAACCACATGAATTTATAAACTCATACACCTTTTTGTGGCCCATCTTGACTGGAAAATTGTTGAGTAACTACCCTGGATAGTTATACCCATTGTCAACACTCAACAACTGAACACAGTTCAGAGCTGTTGTATCGATACTATAATTATACCATTATATCTAATATCACTCAGTCTAACCACTCGACTACACCACCATAATATTGTATTCGTACCACCCGGTACTACCAGTATAACTGCAGCAGTCCCCCAATAGACAGAGAGATAGGTAGAGAGATTGAAACTCATAAAGTTATACACGCTCCGTGTGGGGCAATCAGCTTGTTCCCGGCCACTATCTTGTTTAGTCCCCTCTCTCTCCATCTCTCTCACCTTCTCTCTCTCTCTCCATCTCTCTCACCCCCTCTCTCTCTCACTCCCAGACTGTCTCTCTCCCCTTCAATATCATGATGAAGTACGCAGGAGAGAACACACATGCTGCAAGAAGATGTCTGATGCCATGATACTCACAGAGACAGACAAAATGACAGGGTTGAGGTAATAAGAAGCCAAAAGACCAGGAACCGACCGACACAAGTAAACAACCAATCAGAACTCGTTATTTAGGTCACGTGACTGGTTATCAGCCAATCAGGGACCAGTATTTCCTGATTCGGTCGGTTCCTGCAAAAGACAGAAAGTGAAACAGAATGACAAGGTGATGTTATTTGGGATTCTAGACTCTAGACATGGACAGAGGGACAACAGAAGAAACAGATTTGTGGCAAATAATATTTTTGATTTTGCGAAACACACAGCCTATTGTGAATCACAATGATCAGAGGAGAGAGTTGCTTGTTCGAAGGCAGTAAAAAAACGATTTCTGTTAATAATATTGGAGTCTTGACAGCTTGATTCATCGAGACGTAACAGAGATCTACGACACAGAACGATATGAGAAATCACATACACATGTTCCTCTCTCTCACTCCCTCTCTTTCTCTCCTTCTCTCTCCCTCTCTCTCACCCTCACTGCCTCTCTCTTACCCTCACTCCCTCTCTTTCTCTCGCCCTCACTTCCTCTCTTTCTCTCACCCTCTCTCTCTCACCCTCACTCCCTCTCTTTCCCTCACTCCTTCTCTTTCTCTCACCCTCACTCCCTCTCTCTTACCCTCACTCCCTCTCTCGTAGTCGCAAGCAGAACATTATCAATTCTAGAGCATTGAATAAGAGCACACACCCCCATTATTTGTAGCACGTGAAAGAAGAAAAAGGATCAATGAAATGGGAGAAGATATATGAGACACAGGGGATGAGAGAGGGTCAGGCTTCTCGAAGATAGTAGGACTGTGTGTCTCCATGAATTAGACGTGAGATAATTGGTCAGCATGATATTATATTATTATTGCAGGTGCTTGACACACATAGCGAGACTCAGACTGTACACATCGCTCTAAAATGGAGTAGACCGTTGATGGAGTTACCATTGATAAATCTCAGTTGGTTTACCAGAAGAAGTTTGTTCATTGAAATGATAGGCCAGCAGGGGGGGGGACATGTTAATTTTGTTAACTTTGTTAATATTAACATCGAAAAAACAGGTGATTTATTAACATAATTAACAAAAGTTAACAAACATTAACAAATGCCATTTATACCATCTAAAGTCCCTCATGCACGTGTTTTTTGGTATTACACATGCTGCATGTTGTTCTGCGAACAAACATGTTCCTTCTGCATGATTTGCATACCCCCAAGCCGTCTACTACAGCCTTCCCACAACGAGTTGTTCCATTTCGTAAATTCGAACAAAAACTAGCCAACCTGAACCGCAATTGAGGTCAAATGACACTAATCCACATTTTCCAACCTTAAAAACTTAATAAGACTCATAAAATTACATTCAATCGAAAAATATCCCAAAAATAATTTTTTCTAAAAAAACACAAGGATTTGTAGCGAAGCAAATTTTCAATTTTTGACCAAAAAAAAGCAATTTTGGGATTTTTTTCGTATTTTTCAAACAGAAACGTTGTACATCACTTTCTTTCGTCTGAAGAATGGATTATCAATGAAAAAATTAAATTTGAGTGACATTTTACACGCTAAATTAAAATATTCGTACTCTTTAAATTTTGATCGATTTGGAGCCAAAAAACTTGTATGTTGGACTTTGGTTATCGGAGGAGGCCTTGAGCTTGCATGGGTATACAAACGTTAGATAAGTTATTAAACTACAAAATTAAATCAGTTTAAGTCGTATTATCAACCGATAACACCAATATTTTAGCATTTGTTAATTTTGTTAATTAAGGGTCACCACACACCAAAGTTAAAATTAAAATTAAAATTTTGATTTTAAACCCGCACACACAGGCGGCCGTTAAAATTTCTCTCCCCATTCTAAAAGTAACAATCTCACGCACGATTTTGACGGTCGCGTTGGATGACAAAATTTTAACACGCCGTTAAAATCGCGCGCGAGATTGTTACTTTTAGATTGGGGGAGAGAGATTTTAACGGCCGCTGGTGTGCGCGGGTTTAAAATCAAAATTTTAATTTTAATTTTAACTTTGGTGTGTGGTGACCCTAACGTTAATTAACAAAATCGGAAAAAAGAGGTGATTTATTAACAATTAACATACCCCCCCATCAAAATTTACAAAGTTATTTATTGAATTATTGAGTTACCTTGGCTAAAACCGAATTTCGTATGGGAAGATAGAGGAGACGAGGAGAGGGAGAGCAGAGAGAGCGAGGAGAGAGCAGAGACGAGAGACGAGAGAAGAGAGAGCGAGAGAGGAGGAGGAAGAGGGAGAGAGAGAGAGCAGCGCGAGAGAGCGAGGCGGGCGTGAGAAGAGACGAGAGAGGAGAGCAGCGAGGAAGAGCGCCGAGAGAGAGAGAGAGGAGAGACGAGAGAGAGATAGAGAGAGAGGAGACGAGATGAAGAAAAGAATAGAAGGAGAAGCCAGGAGAGAAAGGGGGAAGCGAAGAGAGAGAGAGACAGAGCATGTTAAGAAGATAGATAGGAATAAGAGCAGGAGAGAAGCGAGAGGGCGAGGAGAGAGGAGCAGAGCGGGGAGAGAGAGAGGCAGGAGCGAGAGAGAGAGAGAGAGAGCGAGAGAGAGGTAGAGAGATGAGAGAGAGAGAGAGAAAAGAGGAGAGAGAGAGAGAGAGAGAGAGAAGAGAGAGAGAAGAGAGAGCGAGAGGCAAGAGAAGAATAGAGAGCGCGTAGAGATGAGGAGAACGAGCGGGCGAGCGAAGCGAGAGAGCTAGGAGGAGAGGAGAGTCGCGCAGCGCAGCAGAGAGAGAGCGCATAGCGCGAGGAGAGGAGCGAGCGCGGCGAGTGGCGCGGAGCGACGCGCGAGGAGAGAGGAGAGCGAGCGCGAGGAGAGAGCGGAGGAGGGAGAGCGAGCGAGAGAGAGAGAGAGAGATAGCGAAGAGAGAGCGGACGCGAGGAGAGAGATTATGCGGATCTATATAGAGATGCGGTATATCTTGCTGATCTAGAGCGTAATAGAGTATGGATACCGAGATCGCTAGATCATAGAGATTCTGATATAACGCGCAGTAAACTCACGAGAACACTATTCCTTTCGTACAAATTTGCTAAATTGTGGCTCTAAATCTCCTTCGAGATGTTTTTTCATCTCAATCATAAAGAAGAACATTCCTTTCTTCTTGAGTAAATGTAACGATCTCACTTTACTCTCTTTAGTAAACGTAACGATCTCACTTTGCTCTCTTTAGTAAATGTAACGATCTTACTTAAATGCTGTCTTTAGTAAAAGTGACGATCTTACTTTGCTCGCTTTAATAAAAGTAACGATCTCACTTTGCTCTCTTTAGTAAAAGTAACGATCTCACTTTGTGGTTGTGGAGTTTGAACAGGGCCGACTATGATGTTGTGTATCCTAGTGACAATGCAGCATGCAACTGCTCTAGCGATGTTAAGGGTCCAGTTAGAGATTTTGCGACTGATGTCAGTTTCAATTTTGCAACTATACCAAACACAAAATTTGAAACTGATGTCAGTTTCAATTTTGCAACTGGACCAGTTACAAAATTTGAAACTGATGTCAGTTTCAATTTTGTAACTGGAGCGTAACCTTATCAGGTCTGTTGCCATACCTTTGGTGGGGTTAATGGTTTAATACCATATATACCACCCTCTCTGCTTCGCAGGTCGGGAAGTGTATAACTTAGTGCCTACCAATGCTCTGAATATAATGACTACCAGATTATTCGATTTCTCCACTTTTGCATTATCGTCATGGTGATCTATAAAGTAGAGTGATCGGACCCCGATTTAACCGAACCCCGATTTACCGGGCGAAATCCTTTCCCCCGAGCATCCCGGTGAATCGGGGTCCGACTGTATTATTATTCCATATTATTTTCATCTCTAAATGTTGTCCCTGAGTACCCCGGATAATAATAATGGCCATTGAAAAGATGACGTGTCTCTTTCTCTCTCTCACGTGATCAGTGATCAGATCACGACAATACGTGGTAGACGAATATTAGCAATGAGTAGGGATACATGTTACTTCCCTACTAGGTATAAATAAATCCAGAGGCATCGCTCGTTCTTTGACTTCAATTGATCGTTATAAACCAATCGAGTACTTATAAATCCGCTCTAGGCTAATCTTTTAGACTTCATAACCAGAGGCAGAACCTTCCCGGGCTACAGTTGTTACAGTTTTAATTGTAATTTATTGGAATTGGTTGTCAGTGGTAAACCCATTTAAAACATATCTTTGTTTCAGTATAGTTTAGTAGTATTGAAATCATGCGGTGAAAATGTTCACAGTCCTATTCCTACTACTTTTCTGTGCGACCCTTCAAAGTGGTACGGCCGTTCACAGTTAGTGTAGCGAATCACCATACCGGGTGCCCCGTTTTTTACAAACCGGAATTTATTGATTATATAAATTGTATCTGCTTTAATTCAAATTTTGCTCCTTTTTACAGCTCTCTCATTTCCAGGCAGTGGAAGTTGGTCCCCAACGTCAGAAATGAGTTTCCAAGTGTTTCCTGTTGCAGATGGCACGGTAAAGTTCAAAACAAGCTCCCCCACTGTAGGGATGAGATCAGATGTTCGATTTTGTGACTCCACACTTTCGTATACCGGCGCATTCACGGTTAGTTTTGGATTCTTATATGCGAGGCATGGTTAGTGTAATTATCAGTTGACTGTGATTGTTTATTTCGGCAATGAAATGTATTTTCAGTTGATATTCGAGAGTTCAGGCCTGAGGTATTATTTAGAAGGCTGTGTTTCCTCTATAATCGATAAAGACTACTCCGGTGAGTCTTATGAAGAAAACATCGAAACTGACGACTTGACTTGACTTGACTTGACTTACTTGACTTATGGCGAGTGGTATTCTCGAACACGGTAGGAAAGTTCTCACCATAAGTCTCGGTTAGCCATCATTGAAGCTATCTCGTCTATTCTTTTCACTCCAGTGTCCTTTCGTATCATGGTGTCCACGAAAGTAAGTTTAGGTCTCCCTCTCTTAGTTTTACCATGGGAGGGTTCCCACTGAGTGTAAAGTTAGTTCTGGGTGTCGAAGTGCATGGCCCGCATGTTTAAGCCGCCTCTCAAACGGATCTTGAGTTCCAAATCTTTTTGAGTTTATGACATGCTACCCAAGCCTTTGCCTTCCTGAGCAGAACTCCAAGTTGTTCAGCAAGGAGTGCCAGGTCATCAGCATTCAGCAAACTCCGTGTCCAATACCCGTTTGGCCTCAATAGGTCGAGATCTAGTACCCCGTCTTGGGTGGATGGTGAAACCAATCTCCGGGTGCTTTGAGAGTGCTGTTGTAATTTACAAAAATCCAATGCAATGATGAAGAGGAAAGGGGCAAGTGTATCCCCTGTAATACTCCAGCAACAATCTCAAAGAGGGCTGTTTCTCCATCAGCTGCAGTAAGGCCCTTGGCTTTAGTGTTCTTATATTAGTTTATAGTATATAATAATACAACCAAGAGAGAGACCATCCTATAGGATCGAAGGATCTTCATTAAGGATTTTCTATTGATGCTATCGAAAGCCTTGACAAAATCGATAAACATGAATGATCAAACTCTTATCAGGTGAGATATTCTGGCAGGTGATCAGTGGTACCACAACATTTACCCTTAAACGAGATGATGTTGTAATCCTCGACTACACTTACACCACGGGTATTTGTGAGGAAACATGGAACCAGAAACCCTACTATGCAGCATTCCATCCCGTTTACGATACAGCCACTAGCGCCTACCATGCTGTCGACGCGGACGGTAGGAACTTTTAATTCAAAAATTGTTGTAAATTTAAAGCAACCCACCATTTGATAATTTCCCAATTTTCCAACTATCATGTACTTCAGTGGTTAAAACGTCTCTTGCAGATTGGATAACGAAACAGGTCGATTCACTGCAAGTCAACTTATCGGCCACCGCACTCCAGCTTCGTTCAAATTACACTGATGGCAGTGGAGAGGATTTGCTAATGATTTTCTTCCAATCCCACAGTTATATCGGATACATCCATGTTGACTACGGTAGCTCTGCCATTACCTACCGTGTGAGCGTTTGCATGTCTAGCTTGGTGGAACTCCCCACACAGCCAGACAGTGTGGGAGTGGGTACCGTGTGGACTTTGTCCCTCAGTTCGACCACCTTCACTTTGTGGTGTGATGCCGTCATCGTGCTGGAGTACGATTATGGGGGTTTGGGGTGTGCAAATAACTGGGCCACCCCACCAGATGAGATGTACTTCTCAACCACAGCTGACGCTGATTACCGACTACAACCAGGTAGTAGAACACCAGGACCAGAACGAATAAATGGCCCACTGATGAGGGCTTGTTTTCAAAATTTACCATTTATTCATTGATCCCCTTCTCCACCGTCCTTCCTCTCCGAGAAATACCTATTATATCCTCAATATACCTCTGTATTGATTTCTGTATGGTGACACATATTTTCAGATATTTGTGATGATTTGAAAGTTCCTAACTCATTGGACGGGACCTACTCTGCCGGAAAGGATACCATGGTGGAGGTGAAGTGTAAAGCCGGGTATATAAATACCACAATAACCTGTAGAAAGGACAGTGTGTGGAGTAAGAATGTCACGGACGTGTGCCCGAAAGGTAACCCCTTTTTTCCGAAACTGACACCTTCACCCGGCCTGCGGCCATTACTTTTGACAAGATGTTTGATGTCTCATTCAATTTTGATATGTCAGTTTCTACAGAACAATTTAACTAGTGTATCGATATAATGATCCCAACTTTCGTTCTTCCAGGATGCTTTATGGTGGATCTCGACCCTAATAATAAAACCACTGTAATGGCTGGGTCAACTGCGTACCGAGCGTGCAAATACTACCAACTGGAACCTTATACACCCTACACATGTCAAGGAAACGGAACTTGGACATCAAACTCGACAACTTCTTGCATAGGTGAAGTAAAAACGATGAAACTGCATATCATGCTATCACACACACTCGAACACTCACACACAAACATACACACGTATGTATACAGGTTAAGGTTTAAAGGTACTAGAGGTGCATGACTGCATGGCATGGTGTGTGAGAGACAGTGATGTGTGACAAAAATTAACCGCTCTCATGGGTCAGGAGTCCTGACATCCTTATCTAAGATATCATCACTTCCACAAATGATGCACACACACAAATCTCGCGTTTTTTTTCTTGTTGTTTTTACATGTCTTACTCTTAGTTACTTAAAAGTTTACCTGCAATTGCAGCCTCTAACACATATTATCTTATTGTTTCATAACGCAACTACTGGAGATTAAGAAGACGCCACTGAAAACTTGAAGCACTGCAATACACGCTGGGTGACATTGGTTCTGAATCCTTCCGTAAGTTTTTTTGAGATCCAAAATAATCACTGCGCTGGCAATCTTACTTGTATCCCGGCCCTGTTTACGACTTTCTTTTTTTTGCAGAATCGACCAGACAATCGCTAACAAAAGACACTGGCGAGCTAACTAGCAGACAGCTGCAGCCTGACGAAGCATCTTCGTCTTCTTCTTCGAGTGTCGGGTGTGAGACCCTAAAGAACTATCTCGACTTTCGCCATTGTGATTTGGTCGACACTGGTGTGAGTGCTCGTGAGTGGCCTATGACAACACACCTTCTACACAACCATAGATGGGCTAAACAAGGAGAAAGAAGGGGTATGTTTTGCAATCATTAGTTGGAAGACCAACAACTTTAATTGAGTCACTGTTGAAGCGGTAATGAAGTCCCAGAAAGCTCTCCTGAACATCAAATGTTATCTAACTATTACTCAACTGAACTATCGCGATACCGTTGGCACGAACTATTATCTTGACATGGGCTCAGAGTGACAAAATACCGATAGTGCTCAATCGACGGGGCGAGGGCATGGACTATTATAATTTGGCAGCATCAGTAACTACAGCCATTACTATTGAACATTTACCATGGACATTGTGGCCGAGAGTACAGACAATTTAATATGTAATTGTGTTGTGTGATAGAACTCTATAGTCTTTCCCAATCGTGTAAAATAAAGGCTATTTTGGGAAATCTCGGGGCCGGGGGGGATGGGGGTTCAACACCTGTTCCAATGTGACCATAATGGTACTCCAAATCACATCCTAAAAGTATACGACTCTACAAACACCAGATGAATTTCATAATTGGGCTTAATTTGGTATAACAGGGGTATGCCATATCTAAATGTTAATAAATACTAGCCAAACTAAACCGCAATTGAAGTCAAATGACCCTAATCCACATTTTCGCACCCTAAAAACTAAATAAGACTCATGAATTTACCTTAAAACGAAAAATATCCCAAAAATCAATTTTTCTAAAAAAACACAAGGATTTGTAGCGAAGTAAATTTTCAATACATGACCAAAAAATTGATTTTGGGAAAATTGTATTTCTTTTTTCAACAGAAACGTTGTACATCATCTTATTACACGGCGTCATACACATTTTTATTTGGAATTTCTATCTGGGTTTTCTATTTGGAATTTCTATCTGGAAGAACCGCACGTGCAGATGCGCCGCGCCGCGCCTCAAATTCACGTGCGAGATTAAAGAGAGAGACGCACATTAACGTTGTACGTTTGTCTCTCACTCTCTCTTGAAAACCCGCACGTGCAGATGAGCCGCGCCGCGGCTCAAATTCACGTGCGTGTTATACAGATTCTGACAGAAACTACGAGCACAAAATTCCATATAAAAATGTGTATGACGGACTGTAAAGTCCAAAGAATCGATTACCAATTTAAAAATTACGTTTAAGTGAGATTTTATACGCTAAATTGAAATATTTGTAACTTTTGGAATTTAATGGGGGGGGGGGGTGCAGCCCCAAAAAAATTCAAACTTTTTCCGAAACCCAGGGTATGGTTGGTTTTTTTGGTCGTTTTTGGTCGTTTTTGGTTGAAATTTCTTTGATTTTTTTTGGTCGTTTTTGATTTTTTTTGATCGTTTTTGATTTTTTTTGATCGTTTTTGATTTTTTTTGAATTTTTTTGATCGTTTTTGAATTTTTTTGATCGTTTTTGATTTTTTTTGATTGTTTAATGTTGAACAAAAAGTTCAAAAAAAATAAAAAACGATCAAATAAAATCAAAAACGATCAAAAAAATTCAAAAAAAAACAAAAACGATCAAAAAAATCAAAAAAGATCAAAAAAAATCAAAAAAGATCAAAAAAAATCAAAAAAGATCAAAAAAAATCAAAAAAAATCAAAAACGACCAAAAAAAATCAACACTTTTGAAAATCCAGGGTATGGTTGGTTTTTTTTGGGCTGCACCCCCCCCCCTTTAATCGATTTTGAGCAAAAAACCTGTATACATCGGACTTTGGTTATCGGAAAAGGCCTTGTTTGGGTATATATGTGTTAGATAATTCATTAAACTATAAAATTAAACCAGTTAAAGTCGTATTATCGACCAATAAGAACAGTCTTTTAGCATTTGTTAATTTTGTTAATTTTGTTAATTAACAAAATCGAAAAAAAGAGGTGATTTATTAACAATTAACATGCCCCCCCCCCCCCCGGCCAGCAGTATAAACAACTGCACTGATACCCTGTCAGGTCAATGCTCTCACAGCTGATGCAAGATACACGCCATAAAGGCTGTCTGGCAGCGCTAGATCGGGTCGTCCCTAAATTTAAGTTTGAACCAACTTCTTCCAGTAACCCAACAAAATCCAAAACACGGTATATTTTTGAAAGGGGGTGTATCAAAATAGATTGACAGTGTACAACACAAAACAAGCTGCTGATATAGTTTTCGGGTTTTTTTTCCTTTCGGTACTGTCACACTGCAAATCACCCAGCAGTATTAGAGAAAGAGAGGGGACGGACCCCTTTCTCTCTCATCAGATCTCAGTTTTAAGACGGATACAGCAAATATAATTGTTCATTCTCTTGCCGCAATCTGTAAACAACTGGGCTAAACTTTCATACCCAAAACCTCACACACTCACACAAAAAACACCATCAACATCTCTATTTTCAGGTTCTTTTTCCAGAGATGGGAACAGCAATATATATGATGTGTGTTTGTGTGTGTGTGTGAGTAGGGTCACACTACACAGAAACAGAAAAAAAGGTATCCAAGGGAATGGATAAATCCAAGGGATGGTCAAAGGTTTAGAGAGAGATGATATCTCAGCTGCAGTATCTCTCTCTCGGCTGCGGGAAGATATTACTGCGTTCTGCACTGCACTCCGGGTCCACCGTGCATCTCTCCATCGTCACTGTCCTCGTGATAGGCCTGGGGAGAGGAGGGTGGTTAAAGATGGGGTTAGTAGGAGGTTAGAGATGGGGTTAGAGGAGGGTGGTTAGTAGAGGATGATGGTTAGTAGAGGATGATGGGTGGTTAGAGGAGGATGGTTAGTATAAATTGGGAGGTTGGTGAAGGGCAGTTTAGAGGGGTTTGAAGGAGAGTCAGCAAGAACGAAAATGAAGCGAAGAGATTATGTTCTAGGAAATATGCCTTTTCCGGAGAGAGATAGAGAATGATTGGGTTCGCGATAAGAAGGCAAAGCCCTTTAACCGTTTAGTTTTTAGATACTATCTAGACTCGAAAGTGCATTGTGCAGTCAGCAGGAACCGACCGAATCAGGAAATACTGGTCCCTGATTGGCTGATAACCAGTCACGTGACCTAAATAACGAGCTCTGATTGGTTGTTTACTTGGTTCGGTTCCTGCTGGGGAGAAGGTGCTGGTTGTGCTGTTTCTACCTTTCTACAACCGAGAAGCGGGGGTCAAATGTGCAAGAAGGTAGGCCACTGCCGACATAACCAAAAGTAAGAGGACTTGCGTCAGTTCAGAGATGAGAGGCTGGAGAGAAATGTGTAGAAAGGGAGGGAGACAAGAGATGGGATTGAGAGAGAGAGAGAGAGAGAGCGAGAGAGAGAGAGAGAGAGAGAGAGAGAGAGAGAGAGAGAGAGAGAGAGAGAGAGAGAGAGATATAGGAAAAGTAAAATAATCTCCAAATTACCTGTCCAGAACTATGATGAGGATCATAGTCACTCAACATCACTTCCTCCATATCATCTGTCTTCAGGATCTGTTCACGGGCTGGTAGGAGCCTCTCAATCTGCTCCAAGTTGGCAGTGGGGATATCTCCCTTGTTGGGGAACTCAACCTGAGAAGGTGTTTTGTAGTAGGTAAAAGAAGAAAGGAGGTCAGGGTGCTCAGCATTGGATACAATATATTTAAACAGAGTTTAAATAGAAGTTCAAAATGAATCTTAAAGAAAGTTTAGAGAATTTAGAAAGTTTAGAGAGTTGGAGACCTACATTAAACTGAATGAGCAGCTGGCCCTTGGTGAATGGATCCCTCTGAAGCGGCATTCCCTCGTTCATGATACATTTCACGTCCTCTGAGGGGGGGGGGGGTGTTAACATTTTGTAAAACAATATTTGAACACAGGGAAGGGGATTAACAATATATTCACATTTTGTAAGGGGGGGGGGGAGAAGGGACCCTCCACAACTTACTAGGTTTGATAATATCTCCGATGAAGTTCTGAACAATAAGGGTCCTATTATCGAGGGTTTTGACAGGCTTCTCAAACCCACACAGAGATTCAACTAGTGATACGTTCATTTCCATAATGAGATCCAGACCATTCCTCTTGTACAGGGAGTGTTCTTTCTCATCCAAAACTATCACAATATCACCAGGTTCGATATCTGGGTCCTGGAGACAGAGAGAGAGGGGTGTTAGAGGGCTGGGGAGAAAGAGGGAGGTATTAGAGGAATGGAAGAGTGGTGTTCGGATTTAAGAGACGCACTGGAAGCTGGAGGAGAGATGATGAGTGTATGTCATGTGATCAGTGATGATTTCACGGTGTATGGCAGGCTTTTTTACGGATAGGCGACAAGAAGATCCAAGGAGAAGCTTGTTTTTTTAAAAGAAGAGAGTGATAGGAAGATAGAGAGAAGGAATAGGAAAGGATTAAACTCCATAAGCCAAACTTCTTGGTTCTCCCACACAGCCTCCGACTTTACTCTCGCTCTCTCTCTCTCTCTCTCTCTGCTGCTCTCTCTACTCTCTCTCTCTCTCCTCTCATCTCTCTCTCTCTCTCATCTCCTCTATATAGATGTAGCTATAGAAATAGTTACCCACTTCTTGCCCTTGCTCCACACACCCACACACACATCTCTCTTCTCATTTCTACACCGCGCGCTGTCTGTGTGAAGAAAAGCGCACTGCTGACCCTTAATATAGGCCTACTTTACATTGCTTAGAGCGAGGGAAATTTCTCGCTGGTAGACCGTTCGAATCAGTGTGTACTGGTGCGTGTGTGTAGCGGGGTGTGGGTGATTTTGGCAAGTGATGTACCATGTGGAGGGTAGAAAGGAAGAGAAATTGAAAGATAACACAAAACAGGGAGCACAAATGTTCAAAGTTTGACAACCCAAATCGTCAAAGATTGACAGTGAAACATTATACAGCTGGTGTCAGTGCCAAACAGTCCAATTTACCTGATCTCCCTCTCCTGTGAATGTGATTTTCTGGCCATCCTTCATTCCTCTTGTCTATATGAACCTCCAAAATCTTCCTTTCTCTTATCACTTTCTTGCCCATACACGTTTTACATCGGTCCTGGGAGTTAGGATGTAGTATGAGACAGGGGTGCACAGTGGGTCAAAACTGTCATTGACCCGGACATTTCGTTGTTTTCCACTTTTTTCCAGTGATTGTTATCCAAACCTGGTTGGTATGGACCCAATGTACCGGGTGAGGGGTCGTCCTTCCTAGACCTTCGCACAAACAATTCCCTCACCTTTTCTCTGATGATTTCTCCCTTTCCCATACAGTCAGGGCATACTGTTGCATTTGTTGGATCATACCAGGTCCAATCTGTCTCACCACAACTTTAACACCCTGTCCGTGACAGGGGTGACAATCCTGAACCGCACCGTCCTTACCACCTGGGGGAGGGAGGGAGTTGAGGAGAGAGAGGGGAGAGAGAGATAGGGTGAGAGGAGCAGAGAGATATAGACTAGCGAGGAAGAGAGAGGAGAGATAGATATATCCTTCTCTACCGCTCTCTCGCCTCGCGAGCCCTCTCTCTCTCTCCCTCCTCTTCTCCTTCTCTCTCTCTCTCTCTCTTCTCCCTCTCCTCTCTCTCGATCGACTCTCAGCAGACCCCTTTCTGTTGCAAGGTATAAGGCTCAATGTCACTTTTCCTGCCACCCTTTATTTTACATATCTGTGCGCGGAAACCACACAAGATCGAGTGGTGTAGGAGTTGCTTGTGGTGTATCTCACTAATAGGTTCCAATCATTGCGCTCTCTCGCAATACCTAACACCCTCTCCTCCTCTCCTCTCTCTCTCCTCTCTGCTCTCCTCTCTCTCTCTCTCTCTCTCTCTCACCACTCTCTTCACTCCTCTCTCTCTTCCTCTCTCATCTCTCTCTCTCTCTCTCTCTCTCTCTCTCCTCTCTCTCTCTCTTCTCTCTCTCTCTCTCTCTCTCTCTCTCTCTTGTTCTGTTCTCTTCTTCTCTCTCTTTCTCTCTCTGCAAGTCATCAGTGGATACAAAACGTTGTTGATTATCAAGCAAGGCCAAGGGGCGAGACAAGAATCAGAACAATGACAGGAAAGAAAAAGGAGGAGCCCGGTAAATCGGGGTTTGATTATAACAAGGTATATATTTTACTTTATAATTTCAATTACTTACCCTTTCCGTTACACTTGCTGCAGATGACATTCTTGTTGAGGGCAAGTTGACGAGTTGCACCGTTATACAGCTCTTCCAGTGAAACCTAGTGAGAGAGAGGGGTTAGAAAGGGACACCTAATGGGAGAGGGAGGGGGTTAGAAAGGAATGGAAATGGACAACTTTTAGAAGAGACTAGAGAGGGGTAAGGAAGGAGAGGATGTGATGGCCGATGGGGAAGAAGGAATGGTAGGAAACGAGAGGAAATAGAGGAAATAGAGGGGTTGATAATCAACAACTTGTCAGAGACTAAAAGGGCTAAACATGGGGAAACACCAGTTGGAATAGAGCAAAGAGGGAACGATCAAAATGGGGAATTTATCCCTTTCAAAGAAAGAAATCGATATTTGGATTGCAATACACTGAATCCAACTTGAGTCACCAAACACTAAATGTAGTATGAACAATCCAACATCAAACTTACTTTAAGAGGGTGAACCATGTCTCGTCCCTTTCTCTCTCTGCCCATGTCTGGTCGACCCCTCCCTCCTCCCATACCTCCACCGAAGAACATATCGAATATATCCATGGGGTTATGTCCTCCACCACCACCACCTAACAATGAGGGAGAGGGTTTAGAGGGAGAAGGGGAATAGAAGATATTATTTAGAACGACCCATTTACATATCTAGAAGAGAGTAAGGAGTGTAGCTGTGAATAAATAACTGTCACCGAATCATCGAAGCGAATAAAACAGCTATAATGAAGGCTCAAGCAATAGAGAAACGGGAGGGGGAGGTAGAGTTTACCTTCTTTCAGGGCATCCATACCACCCTGATCATAAATCTTCCTCTTCTTCTCATCTGAAAGGACCTCAAATGCTTGGGAAATCTCCTTGAACTGAAAAGGAAGGACAATTTAGTTGTTGTACAGGGTGTCCCACTGTCTTTGCATCACCTGTGATTTTGGGTGATGAGTGGGTTCCATTCAAATGCCCATAACTCATCGAAAAGTAGGTCAAAACGGCTCAACCAAAAACAGCGTTCTAGAGAATTGTCTGGGGTACATTTTGGTGGCAAGATTGACGTTCCAAGTCTTACCAATCGTCAGATATATCGTCGTAAAGTCAAAAATACATGTTCATGAAATCCGACCGGGGTTCACGTTTTGAAAAATTCACAAATGCAAAGTTGCTCGGATCACATTGCATCCCTCATAAGAGTTGTAGGAAATTGTCTGGCGGTCATTTTGGTACCCGGGTTTTTGTCCTAGCTCAATGTTTAGAGTGTCTTATGACTGTCAGAACTGGAATTTTTCTAAAAGTGGTCTCAGGTATCGCATTGCATTTTGCCCTGTTATGAAGCTCATTGCTGCTTGAATAATATGTTAGTGCATGATAGGGTTGAGATAGACCACTTGCGTATCCTACACATTAACAGGGGCCTTGCCAAATCGTCATAACAACCCTGTCAAGTGTCTAGATGAAATTGAGACGATATGTGCTGATTATCATGGGATTACACACGACACCGAGCCACCTAATTAGGGGTTGTGAGCCGATACCAACTAAGACTCAGCATAGAACAATTTTCATGTTCCTACAGTCATAACGCAACTAAAACATAGAGCTATGGGAAAAATCATGGTATCAAAATGAACCTTAGACGATTCCAATGAAGCTCTTGTAAATTTCAAATCATTTTACCCATTTGTTGATGACACGTGATCCCCTCAAAAATGCTGGTTGAATTTCGTCTTTAGACAGTCATAAGACACTCTAAACATTGAGCTAGGACAAAAACCCGGGTACCAAAATGAACGCCAGACAATTTCCTACAACTCTTATGAGGGATGCAATGTGATCCGAGCAACTTTGCATTTGTGAATTTTTCAAAACGTGAACCCCGGTCGGATTTCATGAACATGTATTTTTGACTTTACGACGATATATCTGACGATTGGTAAGACTTGGAACGTCAATCTTGCCACCAAAATGTTCGCCAGACAATTCTGTAGAACACTGGTTTTTGTTAGAACCATTTTGACCTACTTTTCGATGAGTTATGGGCATTTGAATGGAACCCACTCATCACCCAAAATCACAGGTGATGCAAAGACAGTGGGACACCCTGTATTATAGATCAGGAGAACATTACATTTAGTTACTTTCTTCCCCCCCCTTCTCTCTCTCTCGGTCCACTACACGCACCACTCCCACATGGGGCCGTAAGGTCCCATGCGGGAACAGGGTTAAATCCTGTTGGATCCAAAGGCCCCTCTCACCTTCTCCTCGGATCCAGGGTTTTTGTCGGGGTGAAACTTGAGGGCAAGTTTTCTGTAGGCCTTCTTTATCTCAGCCTGGTTAGCGGTGGGTACAACTCCCAGAATATCGTACAGCTTTGTTTCCTTGACCATGATGATAATGTGCCTTCCCTTGGCTAGAAGATGGGGGAATGGAGGGATGAAGTATATATGGGAATAGATAGGGTGCAAGATGGGAATTGAGGGTTGAAGTAGGGGGAAATAGAGGGTTTAAATATGGGAATAGAAGGGGTGCTAGAGGGGAGATGGGTTCGGGATATTGCAGGAATATTCCCCCGGGGGAAGTCTGGGTAGAACCCTAACGGTGTTTAGGAAAGGGACTGTCGGGATATTGCAGGAGATCTGGGTAGAAAGGGACTGAAATAAAACTAGAGTTTCTTAATGGTGTAAGATTTATGTAAAACTGTTGTGTTGCGTGTGTTATAACACACAATTTTAATCAACATCAAATAGCACACCGTACACGACAGAGGGTAAAAAATAAAATTGCACTCACCCATGAATAACAATCTGTTAGTGCACATTCAGCACAAAACAATACAATATATTATGGTCAACATCCCCCTCACTCTCTCTCCTAGTTATCTACCTCATCATCTCACTCTCCCAAACCAATCTCTCTCTCCCTACTCTATTTTACACTCACATCACACATCTCCCACTCACACACACATCATAATAATACAGTGGCTGGGTGGACCACACATACACACAGCAGGGGGTGGTAAATTGATACAAAAACAGAAGATATTGAAAGAGATAAATCTCCCAACACACATCAATCGTCCAATGTATTTTCTTCCAAGAATTTGTATTCGAATTTAAAGTCCTCTTTGGTCCTTTGCTGCCAAAGGTCCGTATCAAAGTACACGTAAGTCCCGGTTTCGTGTGACTCCACAATTTCCTTGGGCTTGTCGTACCTCTGAAACCACATTTTCACCTTCTTATGAAACCTCCAATGTTGTTCCTTTAGTGCTTTTGCTGCGTAATACTGAGCCTTCGTGCCCTCGTAGAAGTAGAAGATAAAGAATAAGGTATCGGGAACTAGATTCTTGAAGTACTCATACGAATCGAAACTGTGCTTTGGATCATAACTGTGGTAGTGGTGTGAAGGAATCTGAGCGTGGTACGAGTTCAACATGTTCATCGATCGAATCCTGTTGGAATCTGAGGGGAGTGGCAGGTTCATGGAGGCCGCTTCCAACATCATTAGCTGCATTTCCCGTTCTGGGGTCAGTGGAACTGGGCCGAGGGGCGAGACACCCAGTATCGGGTCCAACACAAACGGCTCCTGATCAGATTCCACCCCGTCAGCTAGCCGTGATTCTACCACCGTTGTCGGGGACCGGATTGTGTCGCTGTGGGTTATGTGCAGATTGGTGTAGAGCGAGTTTGTGTTGTTCATACCGATTGGATTTGAGGTGATGGAGGCTGGAGGTGATATAACTGAAGGAGGGGTAGTTTTGGGCATGACGATATTTCCACCAACTGGAGTTATTGTCATCTGAAGAGGCTTCGATTCGACCCCTCGGATTGGTAACGAAGATGGGGGTGAGCTGTTTGATCCACTGTTACTAGTGTTACTACTGGGAACTGAACTAGCGGTTGTAACTGTCGATGTGGGGGTGGTCGAGGGGATACTGTTACCACTACTGTTACTATTGGGTGTGGGGTGCCGTGTCCTGGTCGTTGGAGGAGCTGGTGTCGATGTTTGTTGAGGTTTACTGGGAGGGCTCATCTTGATCACTTTAACAGGAGGACTAGCAGCTGGGACGGGGGCTACTACTGGTTGTTGCTGCTCTGTTATATCGTTATGTGAATCAAATGAGACATGGCTATCTTCATCTTCACTGCCATCATCGTTATCACTGTGTGTTGATGATAACCGTGGCTCCACCATAGAACTGTTTAACAACTCAGGATCCACTATGTCCTCATAGAGATACTCGTTCTCAACGAAGTCGGGTGAACTGTAATCTGTAATGTAGTACTCAACCTCTTCTTGGATGGTCTTCACATCATCAATTTCTAACGTGTCGTTGTCCCACATTCGTAACAATGCCTCCAAGTGGGCTATGTGATTCCGATGGTTCTTGATAAATCTATGAAGTTCATCCAACTTGTCACCTCCGCTAGCAGCATTCTTCTTCTTTCGAGTCTGTGCCTGTATCGTTTCAACATCACATTCTAATTTATCTACCTCGATATTTAGTGTTTCGATTGATTTGTTTAACCAGTCCCGCATCTCACATCGCTCCCTTTCAGCGGGATCTAACTTAGCTGGTAACCCTAATGCTTCTTTAGAGTACGCTTTCGTTTTGGCATCCCGTTCCACAATCTTAAAGCTTTCCATCTGTGCCTCTATTAATTTCCGATCGTCTATCAAGGCCCGTTTGTCCTTTACTTCATTCGACTGACACCATGATTTAATCTGATCTCGTAACCTCTGGAGTTTCTTGATTTCCTTTTTCAAGTCCTGCTCGTACTTTTCCCGTTGATTAGCTGCCCCTTGGTTCTTCGCCAGGTGGAGTTTGTTCCAGATTTCCTTGAACGAATCCACACCTTCCACAACCTTCTTGTGACATCGTTCAATGTCACCCAGCAACTTTCGCTTATCCGCCATTGCTTAGTTACATTGGCAACCTACAGAAAACGAAATTTGGGGTCAGTGGTGAGAGGGAAAACGTGCTCAACTGGCAACTTTTAAAATCCTTGACTTGAAGGTAAGCATTATGAGACGTTAAATGGCTTGAACTGAAAGCTTAGGTATCTACAAACCCTCAAATAAGGAAGAGGGAGGCACAAAACAGTCTCCGAAGACAGGGATCCCTAAAAAAGTTCAGTATTTACACAGCGTTTACACAGTCTTTACACAGTCGTTACACCCAGAGCGGCGCGTGCTGCGTTTTGCGGCTTTTTCTAAGAAAATATTGGATTGTGTGCTGCACAATTGGGTAAATTGAGCGCTGCGGCGAAAAAAGTTTCTGAAAACGCTGCAAATCGAGTGCGAAAGACGCAGTCTTTACACCCAGAGCGGCGCGGGCGCTCTGGGTGTAACGACTGAGTAAAGACTGTGTAAACGCTGTGTAAATACTGAACTTTTTTAGGGATCCCTACCAAACTTGGCATAAAGTCCATTTTTATTCAACTGTTCACCCCTCAACTCGTGCGCGTGCGATATTTTAATTTACGCTGCGCGCGCTACACGTTAACATGTGATAGGGATCCCTAAAAAAGTTCAGTATTTACACAGAGTTTACACAGTCTTTACTCAGTCGTTACACCCAGAGCGCCCGCGCCGCTCTGGGTGTAACGACTGCGTCTTTCGCACTCGATTTGCAGCGTTTTCGCAAACTTTTTTCGCCGCAGCGCTCAATTTTGTCAATTGTGCAGCACACAATCCAATATTTTCTTGAAAAAAGCCACTGTGCGCAGCACGCGCCGCTCTGGGTGTAACGACTGAGTAAAGACTGTGTAAACTCTGTGTAAATACTGAACTTTTTTAGGGATCCCTATAAACGCGCAAAACAATTCCGCGCACGACTTTGGGGGGTGAACAGTTGAAAAAAAAATGGAGTATACGTTGCGGGGGTGCGCGCATGAGGGGGCTGCAGCGCATTCCAACTAAAGTCGAATTTTTTATTTAAGCGACAGGCCGCCGCGCATTCAAAGAAGTCGCGCGGCGTTGTATTTGCGCGTGACAATTCGAGAAACCTTTTCGTTCATATCTCCAGTTCCTGATAAGATAAAGAATTGATCTTGGTTGCGTTGGAAAGGTCTTGAAATTATCTTTCCAACGCTTCCGGGTTCAAGTCTTAAGATTACCAGGAACTTGATCTCGATTATCACGCGCAAATACAACGCCGCGCGACCTCTTTGAATGCGCGGCGGCCTGTCGCTTAAATAAAAAATTCGACTTTACCGAACCGAAAAAAGAGAGCGTTTGAATTTTTGTGGCCAAGCACAGATTTTGTTTTCTGAACTGAATTGAGATTTTACGCCGCGCAAAAGATTTCACAATCTTCTTTTTACTGCGCGGCTTTATATTTGCGCGTTCGATTTCATGTGCGCTGGAAAGCACCCTAGGACCTCTTTTGCCAAGCATCTCAACAAGATTAAACGCATTTGTTTACTGAAATAACATTTTAAGCATAAGAATAGTAATTAAAGTGATAATAATATCAGATATGTATAGTAGGGTCGGTTGTGGGAAGTTGGGTCTGGAATTTTAAATTTGACTTGCTGATATGATTAGGGACTCTATAAAAAGTCCAAAGTACCATCCCACAGGTCTCTACCACCCCCGGTTCACTAATTATTCGTAATTATGTGATTTATGACGTTATCGCCAATTAGCACTAATAATACCAGTTCCTGGTCACTTAGAGCTTAGATTTTGATACCAGGTGATAGAGGATCACTAGATTAGTGGGCATTCAAAATTTCAGGTCGATCGGAGTTATGGTCGAGGAGTTATAACCGTTTTTCCGTTTGGCTGGCGGTTGGCTGGCACCACGTGGGATTACGGGTTTATGTCGTCGTAGGAGGTCGTCATTGGTCGCGTTCGATCGGGCTCGATGAGGTGATCAAAACCTAGTGGGGCCAGACCTTGGCCCCACCCCGTTCTTGGGTTATTAGGTTTTTTCGGTTTCCCGCCAAAATATTTTCCCGCCAAAACCAAAAAAGCCTAATAACCCAAGAACGGGGTGGGGCCAAGGTCTGGCCCCACTAGGTTTTGATCACCTCATCGAGCCCGATCGAACGCGACCAATGACGACCTCCTACGACGACCTAAACCCGTAATCCCACGTGGTGCCAGCCAACCGCCAGCCAAACGGAAAAACGGTTATAACTCCTCGACCATAACTCCGATCGACCTGAAATTTTGAATGCCCACTAATCTAGTGATCCTCTATCACCTGGTATCAAAATCTAAGCTCTAAGTGACCAGGAACTGGTATTATTAGTGCTAATTGGCGATAACGTCATAAATCACATAATTACGAATAATTAGTGAACCGGGGGTGGTAGAGACCTGTGGGATGGTACTTTGGACTTTTTATAGAGTCCCTAATCATATCAGCAAGTCAAATTTAAAATTCCAGACCCAATTTCCCACAACCGACCCTACTAGTAGTAACTTTCCAACCCTACTGACAAATATCTTTTTCATAAAAAGAAAAAAGTAGAAATAGTACAAATAAAATAAGCGTGTGAACTTTTCGTTGGTTTTGTGTATTAAACAAGAAATAAATACTTTTAAAAACTAATCTAGAAAACTCTCTCTCTAACTGATCTAACCGCTGCACATGAGGCAGTTTTCCTTGTTAGCAAGGGAACATGCTGCTATCGCCTCCTTCTCTAGCTCATCCTTGGTCTTCTTCGCAACATTGTTCTCCTGTTGTAGGGCCTTGTTCTCCTGCAGTGGCTGGTGGGAGAGAGGGGAGTTAGTTTGACAGTGGCTGGTGGGAGGTTGAGGGGAGTTAGTTTTACAGAGGGAGGGTGAAAGAAGGTATGTTGAGGGGAGTTAGTTTTACAGAGGGAGGGTGAAACAAGCAGGTTGAGGGGAGTTAGTTCTGTAGAGGGAGAGAAGGGATGGTGGGGGAGGGATGAAGGGATAGAAGGGGAGTTAGTTTCTGTAGAGGGAGAGGGGAGAGAAGGGATGTTGAGATGAAGGGGGAGAGTCTCTGAAGTGTTTACTTTTGTTCGGAAACTTACTGTCCAATTATATGTCACTACTGTCTGTGCTGTGTGTTATTGTATTGATGGGCCACCATCCCCCCAACACGGTGCTGGGTTGTTGTTGCTGGGGTACAACTCGTTGAGTCTGTCCATTTTGAGGAACCCCTCCTCCCATTATCTGTGTTGGGTTCTGTCTCAGTTGACCAGGGTTCTGTCTTACTGGATGTTGTTGTCCAGGTACCACCATCCCACCAGCACCCGCCACCATTCCTCTGACATCACCAGATCTGACGTCACCAGATCTGATGACGTCATTTGCAGGTCTGATGACGTCATTTGGTGGTCTGATGACGTCATTTGGAGCTGGTCTGATCTTTTGTTCGTCCATAGCTTGTTTGTCATTGTCAGGCTGCGTGTGAATTGTCAGTTTATTGTACATATGTCAGTCTCACTCAGGTGTTTCTCTCTAACTCACCTTCTCGTCAGCGGCTGGTTTCTTGGTTTTCCTCAACTCAGTCATCTTGGTCTGGTCCACGGTGAACTGAATAGCTTGGACAGCAGCCCTGGTTCGGAGATAGTACATACCAGTCTTCAGTCCTGAGAAGAGGGGGAGGGGAGTCAGCGGGCTGGGGGAGGGTCGAGGGAGGGGGTAATAAGATGTTACCGGCATTGTTGTCATTGCCAACAGTAATCTAACCTAACAACTTTCTCTATCTCCCTTTTTTCTCTGAGAGACTCTCTCCCTCACCTTTTTTCCATGCGTGGAAGTGCATTGATGTGATCTTCCTGGGTTGGGGGTCAGCCATGAACAGGTTAAGAGACTGGGACTGATCAATGTAGGGGCCTCTCTCGGCTGCCATATCAATGATAACCTTTTGTGAGATCTCCCAACTCGTCTTGTATAGTGCCTTTATATCATCAGGGATACCTTCAATCCTGGAGGGGGGAGTTTGGGGATTTTATGGGATACTTTAGGGGGGGATCGGGATGTTTTTAGGGGTCCTTTACTCTTTAGGGGTGATTGGAATGTGAAGGGGTTCTCGAGGCGGCACGGAGAGTTGAGAGTTTGGGGATTGTATGGGGTTCTGCAGTGGAGTTGGTGATTTTTATGGTATGGTTTCAGCATGGATTTGAGAAATCCTGTGCCTAAAAAGTGCAAATCATGTTTCCATGATTCAGGCCTACTTGTGGAACACATACCTCTGAATGGAGCCATTATCAGCAATCATCTGCGTTTTAATATCAGAATTCCAGATGCCCAGCTCGGTAAGATCTCGAAGAAGATGTTGGTTGATAACCTGGAACTCTCCAGATAGCACCCTCCGGAGATAGATGTTGCTGGTGTAGGGTTCTATACTCTCGTTGTTTCCGAGGATCTGGGCGGTACTGGCAGTTGGCATAGGGGCCATTAGCAATGAGTTTCTGATACCAGTCCTGAGAGGGGAAGGCCAAGGGGTTAGAGTCTGGTTTAGTGGAGACTGGGGAGCATACTAGGGATTAGAGTTGGGTCTAGTGAAATGTATATCAGTGACCAGTAACTAGGATTAAATGTACGAGCGGACATTTCACGAGCTGATAAAAAGAAAGTTCAAACTAATTGTCACCCACCTTTTGATCTGTTTCTTCAGGGTATCCCAATCCCAAAGGTCGGTAGGTTGGACTCCCCACATGTCATATTGTAGCTGCCCCTTGCTAACGGGGCTACCCTCGTATGTCTCGTAGGGACCATACTTCTCAGCTAGCTCACTACTTGCCTGGTGGGAGAGAGAGAGAGAGAGAGAGAGAGAGAGAGAGAGAGAGAGAGAAAAAAAGAAAGAAGATATCCTTACCTCCAAAGAACCATAGTAGATAGTCTCAAAGATCTTCACGTTCAGTTTCCTTGCTTCATCGCTCTCAAAGGGGTACCTCATCAACAGGAAGGCATCAGCCAGACCCTGACGTGGAAACATGTTTTAACACGGGGGAATACGGGAAGGAATATTGGAAGTAATAAAATACGGGAATATTGGAAGTAATAAAATACGGGAATAATATAACATTCGGAGGCCGGGGTAGGGGGACCCCCTAAGGGGGTATCATACCTGGATACCGATTCCAATGGGTCGGTGCCGGAAGTTAGACCTCCTGCATTGCTCCAGTGGATAGTAGGACACTTCAATAACCTTGTTCAGATTTCGAGTCACTACCTGAGAGAGAGAGGTTGTGTTTGTAAGCTTGTTCTTTCATCCCAGTCCCATCGATCCAACTCTCTCCCTATCTATCTCACTCTTTCTCTCTCTCCCTCAATACCTTGGTTATGTCTTTCAGTCTCTCAAAATCATAGGACCCGTCATTTCGTACAAACTGGTTGACAGCAATACTAGCCAGGTTGCAAACAGCGATCTCGTCAGGTGAGGAGTATTCAATAATCTCTGGGAGAGGGATGATGATGAGGATTAGTAAGGGAATGATTGGTATGGGGTCATACAGTTAGTATTCAATAATCCGGAATCCCTACCCCTAGAGAGGTGACGGCGCCACCAAGTGGGTTATGTGAGATTATAGTGGTGATATAATTTAGTGTACCTGTACATAGGTTACTGCACTTGATAGTTCCCAGGTTTTGTTGGTTACTCTTCCTATTACACGCATCCTTGTACACCATGTAGGGGGTACCTGGGTGGGGAGTGGGGTTCAGAGTGAGCGGGCTGAGAGGAGCACCATGTAGGGGGTACCTGGGAGGGGAGTGGGGTTCATAGGGGGGGGGGGTAGCTGAGAGGGACGAGGCTGAGTGGGGACTGGGGATTTGTTTTTATGGGGAGGGGGGGGGGGCACCGAAATCTTGGAGTTAACATTTTTCCAAATCGTAGTGCGGTGACAGAGGATTGAGCAAGGCAAGCGTTAGTTAATGTAGTACCCGAAAGGATGAATCTAGTAGTAGTAGTGATTTAATACCTGTCTCGACCTGGCTGTCAATGATAGCAAACCACAGTTTTTGTGCCTTGATTGTCTTTCTCTGTCGTCCCTCCTTCTCGTATTGCTCATACAACTTCTCAAACTCCTCTCCCCACACATTCTCAAGTCCAGGGGACTCGTTAGGACAGAACAGAGACCAGTCTCCATTGGCTTCAACCTGAATGAAGATATAGGAGTTACCTTGCTCTTGTTTGAACAAACCAAGATTTATGGAGATATTTCTAACCCTCCTTTACACGGAAAGAGGGTCGAGCAAGGCAAGAGATATCAGTGTGGTTTCACCCAATATAATGTTTGTAATTCAAAATATTTGTAATATTTGTAGTTTGTACCTACCCGTTTCATGAAGAGGTCAGGAATCCATAGAGCATAGAAGAGATCCCTAGCTCGAGCCTCCTCTTTCCCAGTATTCTTCCTCAAGTCCAGGAAGTCAAACACATCAGCATGCCAGGGCTCCAGATAAATAGCAAACGAGCCGGGCCGCTGGGAAATATATCAGAGATATATTAGGTGATGGGGTAACGGTGTGGTGAAGGTGTCATTGTCAACATAACAGCAGTAACATGCATAAGAGAGAAATTAATGAACAAAAAAGCAAAGAAAGAGAATATATTAATGAACAAAAAAAGCAAAGAAAGACAATATATTAATGATCAAAAAGAAAGAGAAGTGAAGGTTGCGGTTACACACATTTCAAGATATTTTTTGTTTTTTAAAATGAAGAGAGACACCCAGTGTACACAATGCAATGAAAGAGAGAGAGTAGCGGGTCGGTCAATGTCAATTCACAAAGTGCTGTCCTCATCAATTATTAGCCAGTCAAAGTCTCTACGGTCAATGTCTCTACTACTCTCAAAGTCTCTACTTACCTTGTTACCTCCTTGATCAACGTATCGAGCTGTATTATTGAATACTCTCAACATGGGCACAAGGCCATTGCTCGCCCCACCAGTACCCCAAATATAACTACCCTTGGCTCGGATATTGTGCACATTCAGACCAATACCTAGTGAGTATTGCATAGTTATATATTGACGTCATTTCAACACTCAAACTCACAAGGAAAGTTTCTATAGTAAATTACAAATCACACACACCTCCAGCAGATTTGCTAATCATGGCACAGTTTTTCAGCGTCTCATAAATCCCGTCTATGCTGTCTTCTGTCATAGTGAGAAGGAAACAACTGAAACAAAGTGTACACCGGGTGTGAGTGAGAGAAAACACGTGATATTGTTTTGTTTTTAGAATTACCCAACCTAGAACTGCAGTCGGAACCCTATTTACCGAAACCCCGATTTACCGAGAGGATAACCCCCCCCCCCCCCCGATATAGGAAATTAAAAGTATTTGACCCCGATATACTGGGCACCCTAATTAACCGGGCAACCCCCCCCCCCTCGAGTATTATACCGGTAAATCGTACTGTACAACCCTTACTCTCCAAAAGTTCACATCTCGTATAAATTTTTCCAAATTTTCAGGACATGTGTGTGTAACCGCAGGCTCCTTTCCATGATTATATCACACTTCATCACACCGCAGTGTGATATGGCACATGATATCACACCGCAGTGTGACTGTACATGCACACACCTGCCCTACCTTTCCACCCTGATCTACATATCGAGTAGAGGTGTTGAACACTTGTAATAGAGGGACAATACCGTTACTGTGACCATTCGATCCAGCTATGAAGCTACCATTGCTCCGTACAGCACTGAGACAGAGACCCACCCCACCAGCATGGGCAGCAATTGTTGCACATTGTTTTAGGGTGTCGTATATATTGTCCATACTGTCCCCGCATTGCATTAGGAAGCAACTGAGAGAGGGAGGGGGAGTCAAATAGTAGAATCAGGGGAGGGGCCAGGGTGTCCGGGGGAGTCAATTAGTGGGGTCAGGAGAGGGTAAAGAATTCAAGGGCCTGGGACTCAAGGGTTATGGCACACATCTGCATTTTGAGGAAAGGTTCGGACATTTTTGGTTGCGATGAATAAAGTTTTTTAGGTTTTGCCGCTATTGAATTCTAGACGCGCAGCCTTGCTGCTGAAAAGATACACTTTTTACTTACAATCATTGTTCGGTCCCGCGCGTCTCTACAACTCTTCCCAGCGCGGGAACACAACCCGATATTTCCTATCCCACCCGATTCAACATTTGGTAATCCCTCCCCTCAAGGCTGCATTGGATTATCCCCATTCCCCCACATTAACATACCTGGCTAGCTGTGGTCTCACAGTCCCAGAGTTGAATAGAGTCGGAGAGGCATGAGTGAAGAATTTCTCAGACATCAGATTGTAGGTCTCAATCGCAGCGTCGATATCGTTCCAGTGAATACCTGAAATGAAAGGAGGGGATAATTGTGGTAAACATCATAAACATCATAACCCCCTGATATAGAAAACAATTATGAAGGAACAAATCTGTAGTACAGAGTGCATCCCGAGTCTTACCTAGAGAAACCCTCATGAGCATGTGTTGGGGTCGTTCTACAACCTTTCCGCCAATCTTCAGTAGATACGTCTTCTCAAGGGTCTTAATACCGAAGTAGTTGTAGGAGAAATCCCTGGGTGAGTGTTTGTATTTATGAAGGAGCAGTGTTTGTATTTATGAAGGAGCAGTGTTTGTATTTATGAAGGAGAAGTGTTTGTATTTGTGAAGGAGCAGGTTACCTAACAACTTTCTTTATAAAGGAGCAATTTGTAATTTTGTTACCTGTCATAAATGACAACACTATTCAGACGGTCCTTGTGCATTCTAATTAGCTCAATTAACTCCTGTGCAATTAGCGGGGCATGTCGGTTAGTATCTGGGATTGGTATGGTTATACAGGTCCTCCATTACCTCACTGAATATCTGGGAGAGAGAAAGTTGGTTAAAAAGAGGGGAAATGGAGAGAGAATATTGATTAAAAAAGAGGGGGACAGAATATTCTGTGATGTTTCTGAAGGAGACTATATGATACACGACAGACAGATAGACTATAGTTCTGAAACACTGCCAGATCAGGTCTGTCTGTATCTTGAGACTGGAGTATATCTATCAAATTAATGGTCTACTGTTCCATAATAAACCAGTTAACTAATTAATTAATTAATTACCTTACTCTCGTTAATTAAGCTCGTATATTTCAAGAAACTTTTAAATAAGAAACTTTTTTTCTAGGAAACTACAGGTGTAAGCAATCTAAAAACAAAAAGAACTTCTCCTTTATCAAGAAACTAAACAAGTTAGGGGTGTTCTATTTTGTTGTGGTGTTTCTGAATTCTGTGATCTACATTTGAAAAGTTTCTTATAAAAAAGTTTCTTACTAAAGCGTTTCTTATATGATTAGATGACTGGTTAAAATGGTCTATTACTTTTTAGTGCACGAGGCCGAAGGCCGAGTGCTCTAAATACAACAATAATGAACCGAGACCGACAGGTCGAGGTAGATCCTTTTACTTAGCTGCCGAGCCTGCGAGGCACGCTAAGTGTAACTACTGAGCGAGCCTGCGAGCTCTGTAGTTGTACTTTTGGGCCGAGCCTGCGAGGCCTAAAAGTGAAAGAATCTTTAACATTATTGTTGTGTAATAGAGCATGTAAAAGCAGTCATCTAATTTTATTAGATGATTTTGGAAACAAACTGAGTGAAAGAGATAAAGATTGAGTGAGAGAGAGAGAGAGAAAGAGAATGTGAGAGAGAGAGAGAGAGAGAGAGAGAGAGAGAGAGAGAGAGAGAGAGAGAGAGAGGCGTGTGCAGTAGTCACTACTGCACAGTGCTGCACACGCCCTAACCCTTATCTTTTCTTCCCCTCTGCAACTATAGGTCACGTGATCGTCACGTGATGGCACCACACCAATGAGCGTCCTGCATCTGCTTTCCATCTCTGCCTTCGATTCTCTCTTTTCCTATCTCTCTCTCTCACACACACACACATTCTCTTTCTCTCTCTCTCTCTCTCTCGCTCTCTCTCTCTCTCTCTCTCTCTCGGTCCACTACACGCACCACTCCCGCATGGGGCCGTAAGGTCCCATGCGTGAGCAGGGTTAAATCCCCCGAGCCCGGATCCTGTTGGATCTGAGGGCCCGGAGGGCCTGCGGAGTAAAGGTAGGTAGAACAATGTACATAGGGGTAAGTTGAACAATGTACATATGGGTTAAAGTAAGGGAAAAACAATTAAAGGGGAGTTAAAGCTCATGGTGGCGGAGCAAAAGACCTCCTAAACTATCTGGAAAGAAGCCCAACCTTCTGGAACGGAGCCTAAGAAGAGTCAACTTATCAGGAACTGAAGAAGCAAATCGTCTGAATCTAGAGAAATCTAGGGGCAAGCAGGAACGGGTATAAAGGGTTTAAAGGGTATAAAATTTACGACAATTACAGGGGGAGACAGCTCGGGAGGTATATTACATGTCGAGAACTTTCCGGAGCGTGTTCATCGAGTTAAAGAGGACTGACTTTTGAAGCTGTGAGGGGTAAATTTGGCGGGTTATAGCAGTCAGGTACTTCTCCAGTCGGGGGCTGACTCCGCCAAGAGCTCCGATCACGATAGGGATGACCGTGGCCTTTTTAAGATCCCAAATTCGTGTGAGCTCCCTCCGTAGTTCTTGGTATTTCTCGATCTTCTCCATCTCCCTGTCCGAGACTGACCTGTCCTTTGGTACAGCGACATCGATCAGAAGCGCTTCCTTCTTTAGTTTGTCTAGAAGGACCAAGTCAGGTTTACATGCCTCGATGGGGTTATCCGTCTGAATGTGGAAATCCCAGAGGATCTTGCAGTTCTCATTCTCGAGCACTTTCTCTGCATAGTGGCTCCACCACTTTGATTCGGTAGGAAATCCGTGGTCCTTGCATATTCCCCAGTGCAGGGCAGCAGCTACTCGATCGTGTCGGAGTTTGTAGTCTCCGTTGGCAAGTTTCGTGCATCCGTTTAGGATGTGTTCCACCGACTCGTTGTGTTGGTTACAGATCCGGCACTTCTCAGTCACTTCAGTCTCTTTCTGTATGGCAGCTCTCAACCAGTTCGTGCGAATGGCTTGATCCTGGGCAGCAAAGACATCGGCTTCGGTGTATCTGCTGAGGCTCTCTTTGTTGAGCCAGGCCCAGGTCGCGTCAGGGTCGCATCCCCCTTCTTCAAGTTGCTTCAGGAATCTTCCATGTAAGACTTTGTTTTTCCATTTCTCTATAAGTTCCGTCTGTAGTCTTTCCTTCAGGACTTCTGCGTCTTCTGGAGGTCCAGTTAGCATATCTTCAGACTGCATCGCCGTGTGGAGGGCACGGATCTTGGGGTCCGTGGAATTGGTGAAGAATGTCACGAGTCCTGTCTCTTCCTTCACAATGACATCTTCAATCCGTTGGAGACCCCTTCCTCCCAATTTCCTGCTAACATACAGCCGGTCAATGTCACTGTTGCTCTTGATGACTCCTCTTCTCAGGATCTTCCTAGTCATCATGTCTAGTCCACTGGCTTCGGAAGTGGACCAGTCCAGTATTCCGGCACCGTAACGGATCACAGGTATTGCCCATGTGTTGATTGCTGTGATGAGGTTCTTGCCTTGCAGGCTCGCGGACAGTAGTTTCTTGACTCTTCGGGTGTATTCGGCTTTGACCTTAGCTTTCATTTCTTGATGAAGAATACGGTCAACCTCCAGGATGCCGAGGTACTTATAGCCTCCATCTTCCACCTCGGGTATTCTGTCTCCACTGGGTAGGCTTATTCCCTGCATCCGACTTCTGACTCCGTCCACAATGTCTAGAGCTCCGCACTTGGATAGACCAAAGGACATGTTGATGTCAGTGCTAAACTTCTCAGTGACTGCTAAGAGCTGCTGAAGGTCCTCTTTCGAGCTGGCATACAGCTTAAGATCGTCCATGTATAGGCGGTGGTTAATACTAATATCTGTATCTGGAGCTACTGGGTTAGATATGGTGTAGCCTCTTCCTTGGGCAGCTAGGAGCATGGACAGGGGGATCAGGCCTATAATAAAGTGAATAGGGGAGACGGAGTCTCCTTGGAAGAGGCCTCTCTTGATGTGTATTTTACCTAAGTCTGACCCAGATTGGACTATATTGACAATACACTGCTGGAATGATGACTCGAATAGTCGGATTATCTGAGGGTTTATCCCGCACATCTCCATTGACTTAAGGATCCAGGAGTGGGGGATCGAGTCGTATGCCTTCTGGTAGTCTATGAAAGCCATATACAAGGAAGACTTTGAGCGTTTGCAATGACGTAGGATAAGTTTGTCAATTGCTAGTTGTTCTTTACATCCTCGGCTCTTTTTGCGACACCCCTTCTGCTCTTCCGGAAAGAGCTTGTTTACATCGAGGTGTTGGTAGATGTCTTCTGATAATATCCCTGTATACAGCTTCCAGAGGTTCGGAAGGCAGGTTATGGGTCTAAAGTTCCCCGGGTTTGACATACCCTTCTTGGGGTCTTTAATCAGGAGGAAGGTCCTGCCTTCAGTCATCCATGCCGGGACTTGACTCGTAGTGAGGCTTTCATTGAGTAGCTCAGCTATTCGACCATGGAGGCAAGTCGTGTGTTTAATCCAGAAGGCGTGGAGACCATCTATACCTGGGGTTGACCAGTTGGTCATTCCCTTCACCCGAGCTGCAACTCTTTCCGTGGTGATCTGGAACTCTTCCTGTTGGCTGACTGTTTCAAAGTTCTCCTGGACTCCGTCTAACCATTCTGCTTCAGTGTTATGACCAGCCTCGTTTTCCCAGATATTTTTCCAGAAGTTAAGCGTCCTGGTCTGGTCTTCTGGAGTACAATCGAGTGGCGTGGGGTCCGATCCACGCTTCTCCAGTTTCCGGTAAAAGTTTCGTTGGTTGTTCTGGAACAGGTTGTTGTCAACGAATGTCTGCTGCTTCTTCTTGTATCTCTTAATCTTTCCGGCCTTCGCTAGCAGTCTCTGCTTCACTTCTTCTATAACTTGTTTATAGCCCTTTTTGGGCAGCAGCGGGTATCTTCTATAGATAATATCTATAGTTTGGAACTTGTGGGTGGCACCTCTGCTCATTTCGGTCAGCCTGGAGAGGTCTGAGCGAAGCTTGGCGACACTCTCTTCGAGTCGTCGCAGCCACATAGGTTGTTTATTCCTTCTGGGGGTGTTGTTGGTGGGTTCGCTTGGTGCCTTAACGCCCATCTGTTCTCGGACCACATGGGCTACGGCCATCAGTAGCGTGTTTAGTGTGGTAAGGTCTGGAGTTTCAAAGGACTTGATTACCGGGCTGAGTCGGTCAATTGCCACTCGTAGCTTCCCCCAGGGGACATGCCTCAAGTCGGTGACTTTGATGGAGCTTGGTTCCTCGAGTAGTTTCTTGAACTGCTCCACGATTTCAGGGTTCGGTGATGGCCCTTCCTCTTCCTCTTCCTCTTCCACTGGGTTTGTGGGGGGTTCAGTGGCTTCTGGGGGCGGGTTGTCCTCTAGTACAGCCTGCCGTGCCGATTCAGTTGCTTCACGGTCGGCTATGGCCGCTGTTCTGATTTCCATCAGCTTCTGTGGTGAAAGGAGTCCCGACTGAGTTATATATCTCAGTTGGGATCTAAGCTGGTCATCAGTCTTGGAAGGGTAGGTTGTCTTTGACCACCTTTCCTCCACTCGGTTCCATACTCCTCTTTTGTCCGGTTGTGAGTACGAGTGGATGAACACGAGCGTAATGTTCATTTCTGTGGTCCATTTTGTTCTTGCCGCTCTAGTTGGGGGTGGGGGTGGGATTGGGGTGTCGGTGATGTCCCCATTTGCCGAGGTACTCGGACCCGCAGTGTTATCATTCACCGTGAGATCCACTTCCGGGAGTATGTTTAGGCCAGATGCTGCTAGCCCTGCTAGCATTCGCTGATCAGCCATCTCCTGCGGTGTTACCATGTGTCCAGATTTCCCTATTGATCTGAACTGGCTTGAGAGTTTGGCACCTGTTAATGGGTCGTGTCCCTTGTCTTCCCATAGGCGTTCGAGCCTCTTCCAGGATCCGGATGTGCCTGGGTTGCTGCTGTAGTAGCAGTACACCAAGTCTAGGTTCTCTTGCTTAGACCAGACCTTCCTTGGTTTACGGGTGTTAGTACTCATGTCGAATAAGATGAGTAAGTTTGGGGGGTGAGTTTCAAACCAATCACTGTGTATACATAGTCATCGGTTTGTTAGAAGAAGAGCCGGGTTTGGGGGTCTTAACACTGCCACCGGTGCACAGCGGTAACGGAATCCCACCGCCACATTTGGTCCGTTAGTAGATGGTTTTTCCCGGCCATCCTTGCAGCTTTTCAGCACGAACCGACACTTTCAGCGTTCGGGTGTGTATCTATATGTCTATATGGTGGATCTGGGACGGGGACTTATGTGAAGCATATTATCCTCTCAGGAACAAGGTAGACCATCCTCTCTGGACCGGGGCAACTATCCTCTGTGGAGCGGGGTAAACTATCCTCTCAGGAACAAGGTAGACTATCCTCTCTGGAACGGGGCAACTATCCTCTGTGGAGCGGGGTAAACTATCCTCTCAGGAACAAGGTAGACTGTCCTCTCCGGAACGGGGCAACTATCCTCTGTGGAGCGGGGTAAATTATCCTCTCAGGAACAAGGTAGACTATCCTCTCTGGAACGGGGCAACCATCCTCTGTGGAGCGGGGTAAATTATCCTCTCAGGAACAAGGTAGACTATCCTCTCTGGAACGGGGCAACTATCCTCTGTGGAGCGGGGTAAACTATCCTCTCAGGAACAAGGTAGACTATCCTCTCTGGAACGGGGCAACTATCCTCTGTGGAGCGGGGTAAACTATCCTCTCAGGAACAAGGTAGACTATCCTCTCTGGAACGGGGCAACTATCCTCTGTGGAGCGGGGTGAACTATCCTCTCAGGAACAAGGTAGACTATCCTCTCTGGAACGGGGCAACTATCCTCTGTGGAGCGGGGTAAACTATCCTCTCAGGAACAAGGTAGACTATCCTCTCTGGAACGGGGTAAGGGGTAATGGAAGGTTAAGGGGGTTAGCAGATTAGTATCAGGATTGGTTAGTGGGTTAGTAGATAAAGGGGCATTGGAGGTCCACAGGTGGCTGGAAGGTGCCTGTTCCACGAGTAACCCTAAGCCGGGGAAGGCGGGGTAGGAACGTAATAGTTGGCGTCGTTACACTGTGGGCCGCCTAGCCAAGAAGAACTTTTTGTGTTTTGTATTTTATGATTTTTTTCCGTATTTTTGATACACAGCCACGCTTAGCCACGGCCACACGGACCTGAAAATCGATCAAGGGGAAAAGGGGATGGGGAAAAGGTACTCCGTGTGACCCTGTTGCCCGGGGGAAACCGATAGGAGGTGGTGGCAGGTGGACCAACTCCCCCCTCTCTCTCTCTCTCTCTCTCTCTCTCTCTCTCTCTCTCTCTCTCTCCTCTCTCTCTCTCTCTCTCTCTCTCTCTCTCTCTCTCTCTCTCTCTCTCTCTCTCTCTCACTTAATCTTTATCCCGTTCACTCAGTTTGTAATGTTTGTAATGTTCACACTGTGTGCGTGTGACTAGAAAGTGTTTAATTTTTCACATACCACTGCAGCGGTATTTTACTTTATAATTACTAGTGTTTTTGCAGTGGTCTAAAATTTCACAGTACACTTTAACCACCGGAAACGGTGTACTGTGAAAACTTAGATAACCGGTTAAAATTGTCTAATAAAAAACGAGAGTTTTGTAATTAATTATCCCCATCCCATACCTTCTTTGTTTCCTTGTGTAGGTTACTGACAGTAATCCTGGCTGCAAGGATAGCATAATCAGGGTGCTTCTGTGGCTAGAGAGGCGGCTGTTTCAGCAGCCAACATGTCCAGCTCAACTGTGGTAACTCCCTTGTAGACACCATTGATCACATTCTTTCGTGATTGTGTGCTAGGGAGGGAGAGAGGTAGTGTGCTAGAGAGGGAGGTTAGGGAGAGGTTGGAGAGAGGGAGAGAGAGAGAGGTAGTGTGTTAGAGAGGGAGAGAGATCTGTGCTAGAGAGGGAGGTTTGAGAGAGATTGTGTGCTAGGGAGGGAGAGAGGTAGTGTGTTAGGGAGGGAGAGAGATAGTGTGCTAGAGAGGGAGGTTAGAGAGAGGTTGGAGAGAGGGAGGTTAGAGAGAGGTTGGAGAGAGAGATGCTAGGGAGGTAGCTGTAAGAAGAATGGACAGAGAGGTAACAAAAAGCAACGATGAACGATCTGATAAAGATATATGACAGTGAAACAATAGAAAGATAACGAGATGACAGTGAAAGTAAAGATAACGAAATATATCATATTATGAAAGAGAGATAACGAAATGAAATACCACTTACTGGGTCAACAAAATCAGTGTTTAGATTGTACATAAGTTTCTGAACACGAGATGTAATCTTATCAAAATGTACTGTCTCACGACGCCCATCTGGGAGGGAGAGAGGTTGTAAAGATTTGGGATACAGGGGTGGCCCCAGCACTGATTTTTTGGGGGGTGGTGTGGCCGAGGAAGCTGTGGCAGGGGGTTAGGGGGGCGCAGCCCCCCGACGGGGTCCAGGGGCAGAGCCCTTGGTGGGGGCTAGGGGGCGAAGCCCCCGGAAAATTTTAGTTTTTGATGAATTTTAAGCAATTTAAAACAACTTTTTTAACAATTTTCAGCCCTTTTAGAAAACCTTTTCATCGAGTTTCAGTCTCAAGGGGCGAAGCCCCCGGAAATTTTGATGAATTAAAGCAATTTAGAACAATATTTTATCGATTTCAGCCCTTGGTGGGGGCAATTTTCAGCCCTTTTAGAAAACTTTTTTTATGATGTTCAGCCCCTGGTGTGGGTAAGGGGCGAAGCCCCCGGAAAATTTTAGTTTTTGATCAATTTTAAGCAATTTAGAACAATATTTTAACGATTTTCAGCCCTTGGTGTGGGTTAGGGGCGAAGCCCCCGGAAAATTTTAGATTTTGATCAATTTAAAGCAATTTAGAACACATTTTAAAGCTATTTTACCACCCCCAACAACCCCTGTTTCAAAAGTTTTGGGGGGGTGGCCACCCTCCCACCACCCCAGGCTGGGGCCACCACTGTTGGGATACATCTGAAAATACTGGAACATTGAGATAGAACCAACCCAATTTTGTCTAACCCTCCCTTGAAACAGGGTGGAGAAAGGGAACTTTGTAGTTTGTACCTCGTTTAATACAGTAGTACACCACACCATTACCCATAACAGGGGGGGACAGGTTGGGTGTTATTATTAGGAACAGGACCAGCAGATCTAGATGAGAGAGACGCAGCCATAGCAAACAAAAAATGGTAGACAAAGAGTGAGAGGTTGCATAGATAGTGGGCTCTCACTGCTTAGGGTGGAGACTGCGTGCTGAGAGAGAGAGAGAGAGAGAGAGAGAGAGAGAGAGAGAGAGAGAGAGAGAGAGAGAGATACAGGGAGAGAGAGAGATAGAGAGAGAGAGAGAGAGAGAGAGAGAAAGCTAGGAAATGGGCTCTAAGCTGCACTCTGCAGTAAAGGAACAGCATGTAGAAAATGAGAGAGAGAGAGAGAGAGAGAGAGAGAGAGAGAGAGAGAGAGAGAGAGAGAGAGAGAGAGAGAGAGAGGGGAAGAGAGCAAAAAAGGCAATTCTACTCAACAAACTTTATGCCCCTAGGCTACAGGGCCAGTCAGGGCATGTTATATCCGGTGCAGATGATGATCTAACGCTGCTTTTTCCCACACTTCCCCCCCCCCCCCCCCAACTAGTATAATGCTGCGTTTCCCTGTCGATTGGAGAATATAAAAACTTACTTACCCCCCCCCCCCCGCCCAGCTCGTGAAAACTTACTTCGCTTGTATACAAACATCGTTTCAGAGGGAGTGGATAGCCTTGAGAGAGAGAGCTAGAGTAGGAATAGATGGTCAGGAACTAAATAGAAAACATACGCAAATCTATACTTTTTAATTTACATCAAGTTTAAACTTTCAATACGGCATTGCTAAAACACAAGATAAAACTATCGTACAGAAAAGAAATGTCTCTCACAAAGCCCCCACACGTTAAGTTCCACACGTATTTCATGTTGCCATGGCAACCGAAGAGAGTTTGTTGCTATGAAGCAGTTCATAATCCTGGGTTACACGGGACATCAGCTCAAAGTGAGATGTGGTCTCTGCTACTAACTCTTGGTATAAATCTCTTGATACTCGATCTTGTTTTCCTTTCAGTTGGAACAATACCTGAAATACAGGAAGGATGGGGGGGATATAAGATAGATTTTATCAACTGTGATGGGTAAATAATAATGGGGGGGGGGTGGGAAAATAGAAATGTTTTGTGTACTCAGATGAAGAATGGTGATGTGCAATGTGTGACAAATGTGTGACTAAAGTGTGACTAAAGTGTAACAAATGTGTGACTAAATGTGTGACTAAATGTGTGACTAATGTGTGACAAATGTGTGACAAATGTGTGACAAATGTGTGACAAATGTGTGACAAATGTGTGACAAATGTGTGTGACAAATGTGTGTGACAAATGTGTGACAAATGTGTGACAAATGTGGCTAAAGTGTTATTGATTTACCTGATCAAACACGGTATAGGGTAGGTAAACTGGAGGCTGGTTACTTTGGATGGAGTTGAACAACCCATATTCTGCTGTTTCCCTCCCTGATACTGCACCTATCAAGCCTGATAAAGGGTTGATTAGAGAAGGAGAGGGAGGGAGATAGAGAGAGAGGGAGATAGAGAGAGAGAGAGAGAGAGAGAGAGAGAGAGAGAGAGAGAAAGAGGGAGAGAAAGAGGAAGTCGGGAGATTGGAGAAGGGGGAGTTAGGAACCAGAAACAATTCAAGTCTATCTTACCGACGGAAAGCCGGACTGCCAACTCTAGATTGCTGTATTGTGTACAAATACGAATAGTGGCGGCTGCATCCTCCTTTTTGCAAAGTTTCAACAGCCAAAACGGTACGGGGTAGGGAGCTGATAGGACTTGAGATAGGACCTGGAAAAATGGACATTTTAAATTTAATTTAGTTTCTCAATGATGAATCTGTGAAAAAATGAAAATTCCCCTTGTTGAAAATACCAAATCTGATAAGACCATTAAAATACCTGTTTTAGGTTTTCCCAAGTTGGTTGTTTTTCGACTTGTTGCTGCAAGTACAACCATGCCCTCTCTACTGTTCCCATCTCATCTGTACTGTTGACCTCATTGTAGGACAACCAATCACTGCAACCTGGTGGGATTTAGGAATAGTGGGTCGAGAAACTCACTAAACCGAGAGACCTGTTTCCCGTGCGGGAGCGGTGAAACAGGGTCGAGCAAGGCAACCCAGCGCCCTTCACAACCACGTAAAACCACTGAAAACAATTCACTACTTACTTGATTGGGAGGGTTGTTTGGCAAGGGTGATACATCGAGTAGTAAGGGAGGCGAGTGGGGCAGGGAGGCTGTGGTATTGGGCCAACAGGAACGCCTGATCATACAGCCCACAACTACACAGCAAACCAAGCACCTGGGTGAGAGTGTGGGAGTGTGAGAAATGGGAATTTGATTTCCGGGGGTTCTCGGTTATTATACTACGTTCATACTTGTTTTGTTCAAACCCATTTTATTTATATAGATGGGCCCAGCAAGTTCCAATAAATACCGATTCATATCTCTAGACTCTAACCTCGGAAGGAGACAAATTGTGGAGTTTAGCTGAGTCAGGTTTTATTTGGCTGATTTTTACCAGGCTATCCACCATCAGGTATCCCTTCCTTAGTTCCTCTACTGCAGGGTGATTGGGCAGGGTGTGAATGGGTGATTAGCAGGGTGAATAGGTGGTTAGCAGGTGGTCGTTAGCACTAAGAACTAAGAAGGGGGGGGGGGTGATTAGCAGTTCTTGGACTGATTACATAGAGCAGGGTGAGTAGACGCGGACGTGTGTAAAAAAGTAGAATATGTTACATGAGCTCACAATGTACTTGAATCTACCTTCACATGGATCACACTCTTTATGTGGTATGATCCACACAATAGTGTACCTGACAGCATACCAGGTACTTAGAAGATGAGAAAGAAGTGTACCTGTAACGAGGCTAAGTTTGGTTGTTGATTTCTTAGATCTCTCATCTCCACTCCGGGGGCGCTTAGGGGACGCGTTAACTGCAACTCTGATATCAGAAAACTGCATTGGCTCCAATATCCACGCCTGATCAACATTTGGTTAGGTCAGGAAGGCCCGTCAGGAATTAAATCATGAAATATAATTAACTTAACTATAGCTGTTGGTAAAGTTCTAGTACTAACTACCCCCAGTCCCCAAAAATACTGAAGCAGTAACAACCTCTCTATAAAATGTGTACAACGGGGCTAAAATCTTCCACAGTGTAAAAGGGGTATGAAATCTTCTGGCACTCAATCTCATCAGCTTCTAGGAGATTCTTCTCCCCCTTGATAGTGGTATAGGCAGTACTGGCAAGACTTGCAAGATGGGAACAACACTGGTAAACTTGGTTGAAAATAACTCGAGCAAGGCAACCGAACATTTTGTATTAGAGTTTGAAGTGAGAGAGGTTGATAACGATTTCGTGTTATCTGGGAGTGTCAGATGGTCTTGCAACGTTCAAAACCTACTCCCGTATCAAAATCACAATTGTTTCGAACCAGTTTGAAAATAAGCCCCATTACTACTGCTATACTAAGCTTGAGCATCTCTTTCTTGGTACAAAAGGGTCTAACTGTCACAATGCTAAGATTTTAATGATAACTACCCATTTCCCACACCAACTGCCAGAATGCTAAGAGTATATAACAACTCACATCCTGTGCTCGAAGGAGCTGTAGACAACTGATAGCGGAGAGATAACAGTGTAGTTGGTGCTGGAGAGACTCCGGGCCTGGTAGCTCACAGTGAAGACGTAGAGCATGCTCATAGGCAGCTGCTGCTGCATGCTGGTACATCTGAGAGGAGGGGGGATTATATCTTTATTGATAGACATTGTGTTCATATTAAATCAGAATAAAATATATTGGAAATTCAGTTTCACACTTCAAAATACCCAAAGTCCTGGCCCTGATCTGCCGACCCCTCAATGAAATAAAATGCAGTGTGAGCTACGCAACCCAAACCTATTTACCTTGTTCTATATAATTACACAAACCCCTACTACAATAAGTAGTATGGTCTCACTACTACTAGTATCCCTACCTTGTTCTTAACGTGGAAGGCGAACAGCAAGTTGTAATAATTCTTCTGGCTGACGGTCCGGAGGTCGGAGTTGCGGGCTTTGAACTCAATAACAGAGACCAGTTCGGATTGGAACCCATGATAGGGGTAGTTAACCAGCCGCTTAGCGTGCCCTGATTCTACCAGTACCACCACGAACCTAGAGGGTACGGTGTAGTAGTATGTAATGGGAGGAAATACAGAGAATATAATATGTCATGTTTAACTCGATCAATTAACTAAACAACTTGATTTTCTTCATGGATCTATCCAGTTTTAAATTAGAAGTACAATGAAGGAATTAATGCAATATCGTCTAATTCTTTAATGGTAACCAATTGGTAAAGGAAATTCAGGGTCAGTAAAATTACTATAGTTCAGTAACATAAAGTCAATCTTGTAAATCTTGTAAAACCCTTCAACTAATTCAGCTGGCAATGTGCCAAGGAACTCCCTGGCCTTGACAACCGAACTCTCTTGCCTAGGGTCAGTTGATTTGTCGTAAGCCCCAGCCAGGACATCATGATCAATACCCAGTTCAGTAAACAGTGGTCCTGCCATTTGACCAGCGAGCTCCAATGGTATCACGTGATCGTATCGAATCAGGTTTGGTGAGATGTACTTCCATTGGTGCGTGAAATGTTTCTCATTTATCCCTCCTTTCCGAACTACATATGTCATGTATTCCTCAAAAGTCGGGGTATCTTCATCCGAAATCTGTGTCCCTTTACCCCTCACCCTGTTAATTATTATCCTTCCTATGTAATCCAGTGCCCAACCCTTGGTTTCAGCACTTAGCTTCTGCCTGTAAGCAGAGACAGCTCGCACCCAAGGGTTTCTCAGAATGAGAACACTCCTGGCAGATTTGATCCGTTCATCGAATGTTGTGTTCCAGCTCCTCCTATACTGAGGCATTCGGTACGGGTGGGACACCATATCATGAATCCACTCTGGGTCCCGTGCTATGATCCTTTCCTGTTTTGCACCAATAATCCCCTCCGCCCGTAACATAGCAATCTTCCAATTTGTACATCCGTTCTTGGGGATGGCCGTGAAGAACACGTTGACACGTGGGCAGTAGTAGGTTTGAGGCTGGACCACAGCAGTGTAGTTGGAGGGTGGGGTATAGTCACTGTTTAGTGCTGCGTACGCTCTGTCCATCTGTAGAGCGATCCATTTTTGACTAGGTATAGGGATCACATCACTGGGTACGGCCACGGGGAGGTCATTAATGGGTACGGGAAGTTGTTCACCGGTGAATGTTTCTTGTTCATGGCTGGGGATGTCACTACTGGGCTGTTCTTGTTGTTGAGCGCCCACTTCCAATCTTCGGCTGCTGCTGTTATCACCACTGGGTGTTTCTTGTTCATAGCTGGGCTCCCCGGTTGGGCGAACAGTTCCAGTCGGTACTTCAGTGGCTTCCGTAAAGAAATCAGCTGAGTCACGATGTTGGAATGACTCTGTTTTGTCCCGTGTCACAGCTCCAGATCCAACTAGCTGGTCAGGATCACTTCTTAGGTTAAAAAGCAAAATAAGAAGAGTACAAGTGGTCAGTAGGCAAACACAGCGTCGTTTTGATATCAACATTGCATTACAGGGTGTAAAAGAAAATGTACTTTAGGGTCTACCAAGTGAACATCATGAAATAGTGTGCAATAATTATGCAACCACCCATTCACCACACTAAATGCTTGGCCTTAGGTTCAAAGGAAGAGCGGTTATTTTGATCTACTGAACCCTCACAGAGCGTGCTCTGTTCAAAGGAACAGGCTAGGCTACAGCAGCTATTGGCTGACTTGTGCAGCCTCCGAAACAACAAATAATGGCAATAATTATGTCGAAACTAAATGTACCTCAACAAATACGGTGCGATAACTAAATGAACCTCAACAATGACGTCATATGTACCTCTTTAAACAGGCATGTTTCTGTGAGGAACACGGGTTGTCCCCCATCGCTCGGTAAGCAGTATCATACTCCCCAGCCTCCAGAGCATGTTTGAATGCAAGAGAAAAGAGGAGAGGGTGGTGGGTGCTATCAGTGAATTGGGTTGCCTCAGTTGCAAGGGATACTATAGAGGTATGGAGAGAGGATCGTTCCAGCATGGTGATACATTTGAGAATGTATTGGAGGGAGAGGGTCACCTTCGGGTCTGGTGTACCTGAGGGAGGTAGATCTGTTATATTTGGCTGTTAGGGTGTGTGGGGTTGAACCCCTTGTAGTTGGGGTGTGCAGTGGGTCTGAGAAAATATTATTCGAAAACAAAGCTTGTAAAAATTATCCTTGAAATGGTTTACGAAGGAGCAGTTGGTTGCCTTACCAACAAATATTTTGAGTAGCTCGCTAGACAAATCAATAGTTTTTGCCACACTTATAAACATCCCCACCGCAGTTGGGTGGTCTCCCGTTGCTGCGTACGCCTGGGCTGCGAGATGTGTCAGAGCCGGTCGTGTGTCCTCCGCTTTACGGTAGTACTCCTGAGAAATGATACATGTTTCAAATCTATATCCCGTCTTGTGTACGTATTTGACCCAAAACCATCCGACACATCAAATGATTTGATCTGATGGTTTTATTTACTCTCAGAGAAAACTATACCTTACTCACTGTAAATCAGCGAACCTAAAATTAAGAATATGGCCAAAAAATATTCTTAATTTTGTTATTCTTAATTTTAGAGTTCCTTATTTTTCTACAATCTGATGAGGGAAAGCGTATCATGGAGAGTGGCTAGAGAGCATCTGGCATCATTGATGCGTTGAAGTCTGAAGAGTGCACGTAGTGACAGTGTTGTAAATGATTTAGTTGACCCCTTTGCTTCAATGGCAATTTGAAACAAGTATAGATTGTATTTTAGCCTTTTTATCCAAATTTTGGTCATATTCTTCGCTAGAAAATTTATTCTTAATTATGTTATTCTTAATTTTAGAAGCGATAATTAACGGTTCGCTGATTTACAGTGAGTAAGGTATGCAACAGATAAGGAATATTACCTTGAGAAGTTCAAAGTACTGTGAAGTCAGTAGGAACTGTGGTAAATCCAACATCTCATTTCCAGGGTAGAGCGACCTAATCAGGTCCATAACCAAACTGCCAACATCCCCTAAAGACTCATACTGAACCCCTGGTTGTCTACAGGCCAGGAAATGATGGAGGATGGTTGCGGGTTTATCTTCCTCTCCTCCATCCTCTCCAATGGTTAGACCCCCAAACTGGTCGGTATCTGTCTGACTGTTATCCCCACTGACAGAAGAAGATAAGATCCATTGGAGGAGCCGGAACCGATCCAGAATGGTTCTACACTCAGGCAGGAGAGTCCGTCTGATGAATATCTGTTCAGCCTGACTAATGCCGTGGTGTTCATTTTCAATGTATACCAGACACACTAGAAGGACGGCAAAGGTCTTGTGTCCGTCAAATACACCCGTGTCTACAGCCCGGATTAGACACTCGCTACCTGTAGAAGTAGAAATGTGATTGGAAAGTGTCGTGGGCTTAGGATTGTCAATTTGATAAATTTACCAGTTTCGGTGGTCTATTTCATCAGCTCAGTTTACCAACTAATAACTAAGCGAACAGTAAATAAACCTACCGCTAGCACTTCTAAAGAGGGTGGGAGATTGAGAGGGGGCCAGGGTATTATCATCACAATCACTCCTAATACTGTTAATTGCAGAGCTCAGGGCTGGGATCAGGTCAGTTGTGTTAAGGAGGAGTCCCTCCAGTAAGGCAGATGCTTCTGGTGTTATGTGGTTGTTGAGGAGATCACGTGACACGCCAATGACGTCATCTGTACAACTCTGAGGGGAACCATGAGTGAGGGGTCAGAGAAAGAAAGAGAAACAGAAAAAATAGAAGAAACTCAGGAAAAAATCGAGGAACCAGGGTCCAGGACCTGCTACAAACCGGGGGAACTATTTTACAAACCTGCAGGTACTCCCACGCATCACCAGGAATCAACTCCGTAAGTTTCACCATTACCTCCCCCAACCCTTCGCTCTTGCTGAGGAAGTAATCCGAGCTGTTTGGGAGGAGTAACACCACATCACCACCCATCACCAAGACACCATCAGATATTGAGAGTGGGGTGGAGTGAACCAGATGGAATGTCTCACATTCCTTGTGCAGGGAAAGCAGGGAATCCTCCAGATCTCCCATTCCTTCGTGTGTTTTTATGAAGGAGCACAGTAACTCCTCTATCGTTCCCTCGTCTGTGTCCTGCCCTAGTTTGTCAAGGGCAGTGCAAATTGTCGCCTCGGTAAACTCAGAGAGACAGAAATCTGTGAATCCCTCGGGGTCAGAGAAGAGGACATCATCAATCTCGGATGGTTCAATGAGTTGGGCCTCCTCCCACTGACCCTCTTCTGAGTCTGAGCCAACAAAGTCAAGTGATAGAACCCTGGGGGGGGAGGGAAATATTGAATAAAAGCGAAAACTAAAGTGTAAAATACAGATTTATTATTTCTTTGTGAAGTCAAAACAACAAAACTTTCCCTAAGTTTAACTTGCTACTTTTTATCCTCTCTTACCGTGGTGTCCCGGCCTCATCGTGAAGTGCTAGGATCCGGTTGGATGTCAGAGAGAAGTGCTTCAGAGGTACATCCCATCCGGAGCAATAAAACAGAACTGTCATTGACAGTGCAGCCCCCTCCATGAAGGAAACTGAAATGAGGTCAAAAGTTAAGAATTCAAGTTCAAATTCAGGAGAGGTCATTGAAAAGAGTTAAAGAGTTAGAGAAGTCAGGACTCAGGAGCTGGCTGAGAGAGGTCATTGAAAATAGTTCGAGTTCGGGTTCAAGAGAAATACTAACTTAGTATACATACTAACTTAGTAACAAGTTGTGTTGTCTGTTCTTAGTATTACTAAGAACAGACAACACAACTTGTTTACCCGAGAATGCACCTAAATCTCTCCATCGTTAACTTACCCGAGTAAATTCGGAAGATATTAGAGTCAGTAAGGGAGAGATGTAGTCCCACAAGCGGGGGAGAGGTGGCACTGGCAGGTTTGTATGTCAGTAAGTTCGTTCCATCAGGTTTTTGAGGTGAGGTACAGTGAATTGCCTCAATGTTTATGCACTCCTTTTTAGTAACCTGACCAGACACGTAGTTTTGTATCTCTAAAACGAGGGAGAGAGTGAGTTTAGTTAATTTAGTTCTCCTGAGAGTGAGTTTATTTTGTTGCCTGAAAGGGACAAAAAGTCAAAAAATTCAAATCCTCAACGATTGAAAACTAACTTGGTTAGAGAGAACAGGGACATGTCATGTGAAACTAACTTGGTTAGAGAGAAAAGGAACATGTCTGGACCGATTTGAGCCATGATAAGTGAGAGGGGAGCGGTATCAGATTCTACCATCATAGACCTCCTACTGACACCTGACCATAGCCGCTGCATCACCGACCATTGGTGGAGGTCCGTCTGAAGGTAGAACATGTGTGTAATATGAGCTGGATCTAGTTGCAACTCCTTGAGGAGATTTGGTCTATTATATGGATCAGACTCTGAGCAAGAGTTAGGGGTTGCTATAATACCATAGTTACCAGAGGGGATTGCCATAGTTACCTGTAGAACGTCAGTATCAACACCAGGAGGGGGAAGAGTTACCAGTCTCAGATCACTAGATGGATAGGAGAAAGCGAATACTGCAGCCCCAACTTGTGAAAGAGCGGCAGTAGCCAGGGATGGAGCTACGTCGTGAGGGATGTAGGAGAAGTAGTGCTTCCGTTGGAGTACTGTCGTATCTACCGAACTGTGAAAGTATAGTTGTTAGTAAAAACTCGCTATATATAAATATACAAATATATTTGTAACAACTTATTACAAATTTAACCAGTTGGAACTTGGAGAATATTTGATGAAATATTTCTAAAAACTTACTCAAAAACGCTGACAGCAGTTTTACTGAACCCGTTCACGTCTTGGGTGGATGGGTGCGAACAGATAATCCGGTGCACGGAGGCAGTAGTAGCAATGAGAATGCTGACAGTCAAACTCTCTTCAACGATTGTAACCTGCAAAACAAACACAAAATATTGTCACTGGGAAACAAATAGTGTAACTGGGAATTGGGGAACGGTGTAGTCTGAGGGATTTCATTCCGAAACTTACAGGAGATAGGACCTCCCACACACGGAATGTGTCTACTTACAGGAGATAGGACGGCAGTATTGGGGAAGTAGAGCCGAAGTCCGTTCCCAGTGAGATTGAGGTGAAGAGACAGTTCAGATAACTCAATGGTATCATCCCTGACACGCCAAACTATCCAACGGTCTTTACAAAGCGGGTGATCAGATGCAAACCTGAACAGAAGTATTGGATTTAGAGTTCATACAATAAATTGAAACAACTTATTACCCAAATCTTGGATTGGGATACTGGCGTACACTGTACAAATGATACTCCTAACTCCAGTTCACAGTTACCTAAAAGCGCCTCCATCACGACCAAATGCTCTGATTGGTGGTGTATCTTTATCACTGAGAAAGTTGTACCCAACCTCAACCCACTCCTTTACAAAATCTCGGAGAACACGGTCTCCTTGGAGCAACATCAGCTGGGCTATTATAACAGAGTGGGGAGGTTAGTCTTTTGGGGGTGCGGCCAAAATTATTTATCGAAAATTCTCGCACTGATCAAACTTGTCCAGCCAGGCTCGGAATAATTAAAAAGTTGTGAATCATCATTTTCTTTTGTAACTAAACACCCATGTTAGAGCGAGAATTGTCGAGAGAACATGTGCATGTTATGAGTTATCTCTCTTCCAGAAGAAGAGCCTCGGTGTAATCGAAATTTATTGTTCCATTTGTAATTTGAAGCCATTGATCACGCTCACGTCTCACTGTTCATTTTTTTTTTCAAATCTCCACCATATATCAAGTGGTTAACTTCTCCAACTATCGTGATCAGGAATGTTGCGAGAGTTTTGTGCTGGACTAACTGCCCCCGCTCGTCGGAGATGTGTTATTATTGGAGCCGTCACCACTGGGGTGGCCCTCTTTGTCGTAGTCTCTGTCATTGTAATTGTGAGCGGAAAAGAAAACGAGGTAGGTCGTAAATGGTTTTGTCAAAAACATTTTATCGTCATAATATGTCTATTCAAATCAAAACAAGAGTATTAATGAAAGACATTTGTTTCTCTAGCGAACTAGAGACTGGTGAGTGGTGATCTAGAAAAACAATTGTCTATCATTAAAACTTGTGATTTGATTTGCTATTTCATTGTCGACGGTCGAGTAATATGCCTTATATGCAGTTACTGCATGTGACAAATCATGTTAATTGGGAATTACCAACGTCCAATTTGTCAGGAACGCACAGAGGCAAGTGTTTGGAAATGTGTTATAGCGGGTGACAGTCCTTCCAAGGTCAGTACCTATTCAGTTCAGGTATTCATTAATAGTGTTGAAGATATTATAGTGTTGAAGATATTATAGTGTTGAAGTCTTCAACGCGAAGATAGTATTGAAGATATAATTATATATTTTTTCTTCTGTCTCAGGAGTCCTGCGAAAAGATCGGATGTGTTTTGTCTGAAGGAGAATGCTATTTCCCACGAAACTCCACAAAGTTAGGCTACAAAACTACTTCTGTCCTGCACGACGGGTCGCTTATCTTGTCTTGGACTGGTCCTCTCATTCACCCCACAGTCATTCCAGAGCTATTGGTGCAAGTGGAGACGATATCCAATGAAATATCTCGAGTTGTAATAAAGAATGCGAAACGGGATCGTTATGAGATACCGATACCACTAAAAAGGGACACCTGGTCTAGAATTGATCCAGATTTAGCTGTCGAAACATCAGGTGTCGGGGAAATGTTTTGGATGACTGTAACCCGTAAATCTACCAACACCACTCTGTTTGACACCCGGGACACAGTTCTGGTTTTCATGGATCAGTTCTTAGAGATAACGTCCAAACTGCCATCCAACAGGCTGTACGGGTTCGCAGAGCGGGGGGCTCCATTTAGAAGAAGTATGGACAACATCACTATGCCTCTTTTTGCTCACGACAACTTTCCCTCGCCTATAGGACAAGATATTAATCTGTACAGTTCTCAACCATTCTACATGATGGCTGAGGATGACGGGAGTGCTCACGGTGTCCTGATTTACAATAGCAACGCCATGGAGGCCCACTTGAAACCCATCCCATCCGTTACAGTTCGTGCAATGGGTGGAATATTGGATCTCTACTTTCTAGCCGGACCCTCGCCAATAGTAGTTACAGAGCAACTAACCGAGTTGATAGGAAAACCATTCCTCCCGCCCTACTGGAGTTTGGGATTCCATCTTTGTCGCTATGGTTACAAAAACCTAACTGAGACACGTGAGACGTTCCTGAGAAACTGGGACCGACATCTACCGATGGATGTACAATGGCAGGACATTGACTACATGGACAAGAAGTTGATTTTCACTATTGACCCTGAGAATTACAAAGGTCTGGGAGAGTTTGTGAGGAAGGAGGTTCAGACCAAGGGTGTTCACTATGTCATTATTGTGGACCCTGCGGTAGGGCGTACAGAAGGGTTTGGTGTTTTTGAGAGGGGTAAACTGAAGGACGTCTACATCAAGACTTCAAAAGGAGAGGACTTGGTTGGGAAGGTCTGGCCAGGTCCAACTGTTTTTCCTGACTTTACTAACCCAACTACCGCTGGTTGGTGGAAAGATGAAATGATCGAGTTTCATGAAACTCTACCCTTCGATGGGATATGGTTGGATATGAATGAACCCGCTAATTTTGATGAGAACGGCACACACGGCTCGATCCATGGGTGTGAGGACAATGTAGTAAACCATCCCCCGTACAAACCATGCACATCCGGGCCCACACTCTACTACAAAACGATCTGCCTAGATGCAAAACAGAAGTGGGGCATTCAGCGGGACTTACACAACATTTACGGCCTTACTGAGACCATTGCCACACATGGAGCACTCGTGGAGTTGTTCCCGGAAAAGCGGCCGTTCATTATCAGCAGATCAACCTTCCCTGGATCGGGTCAGTACGGTGGACACTGGTTGGGTGACAACGAGAGCTCCTGGAAGCATCTCCGACAATCAATAATGGGCATCCTAGATTTCAATCTGGTGGGGATTCCCATGACGGGTGCAGATATCGGAGGGTTTATGGGGGAACCCACAGAGGAGTTGGCGATAAGGTGGCACCAGTTGGGAGCGTGGTACCCGTTCTGCCGAAACCACAACATGATCGGATCAGCCGACCAAGATCCGGGTGTCTATGGGGAGGAGGTGTTTTGGAAGATAAAAAGGGCTCTGGAGATACGATATGATTTGCTTCCCTACTGGTACACACAATTCAAACTGACTCACCAAAAAGGAACCCCTATCATCAGAGCGACATTCCAAAATTATCCGAATGATAAAACTGCAGCTGCAGAAAACTTCGATGAAGACTACACCCAGTTTTTGGTTGGTGACTCCATCCTGGTAGCTCCTGTTGTTACAAAGGGAGATGAGGAGGTTAGGGTGTATCTTCCTGCTGTAGATGACTGGTTTATTCATAGGAACGATACTTACACACTAGTTGGGAATGGTTTACAGCTGATACCGGCACCGTTAGAGGAGCTGCCTTATTTTGTGAAAGCAGGGACTGTCCTTTTTCTTCAAAAGAAAGGCCAGACAACAGTGGACAGGAGAAAAAGCGACTTGGAGTTACACGTTCTTCTCAATGCGGATAAGGAGGCAACTGGATTTATGTATTTGGACGACGGGGAGACCATGGACACGGCGTACCACACAATTCGGGCCACCTTATCTCGGCGATCTTTGAAGTTAGAAACTTTCTCTTTCGGCAAAAGTGCTGGTAACATTAGTTTGCCAAAGGTTAGCAAAGTAGAAGTTGCTAACGTGGACCCTGATACGATTGAAAGTGAAGTTGTTTGTGGTTCGGAGAATATAGCTGTTTCAATAGAAAACGATACATTGATCATTGTGTTCGGCGAGTCAGCTTCACTTGTTGGATTAATCTGTAATTATTGATCGTGGATATTTAGAAATATGACACTTACTCAGTTATCTTAACTATCGAGTCTTGTTTTGAAGTGTGGTTGTTGATTTTTTAGACCTGATTTTTTAGACCTGAGAAAAGGTCCGAAACTGTGTCTACGTCTAAAAGCCCGAAAAATGGATACCCCGGCCGTGGATTGGGGGATAAAAAGCATGGTATTTACATTTTACAGCGAAAAATCAAAAATGGTCAATTACCAGTCAAGAGCCAAAAGCATCCCGGGGATGCCATAAGGAACCATAATAAAGTTCAAGAGCCTCCAAGAGCACCCAAGAGCGCCCCCGATCGAAGAGAGACCACACCTGAGAGCGCACCACACCCAAAAGAGACCACATCTTTTTTGAAAAACCGGGTTGACCGGGCCCATTAATACGGAATATAACAATAAGTGTAATCAGTACATAAAGGTTAAAATAAATTAATTCGTTGCATTGTTTTTAATCAAGTATAAAATATTAAAATCATTCCTGTCTGTAAACCGTTTAGGACTGGAACCTCGGTGACCACGGAGGCTGACAACAAGGGTTTTCAAGAGACAAAATGATAAACGTTGCCGGATATACCTTATTGAGTCTGGGTATGATTGACCGGTTTTCTCAGAAAGACGATAAGCTATCTGTTTGTATAGTTTGTCAGCTTCATTACCAACGATACCGGATGTAGAGAAGACGACGGGAGTAAAATAGCTTTTTTCCACCTGGAGGATGCGCTCTCCGTAGGCCCGTTTCTTCTCAACCTCGTGTTTCTTCAAGACCTTATCAACTGATAGAGATTTGTTTGTTGGCGCCCTAGAGTTGAAGATGCGAACATCGAGGAACAGTTTTGACATGTCAGTTTTTGACCTAACGCCACGAGCAGAAACGTCGAGACGAGCTTCATCTGTTTTGATGGCAGTTTCATATTTGAGGGTCTCCCCGGTGAGAGGCAACAAGTGGGGTTCTACAACAACGTCTCTGCAACCGGCCTCAACTAGCAGATTTGCGGTCAGGTCTCGGATCTGATTGTGCCTGAGATTAACATAGCCCCCACGAGCACAAGATAGGCAGTGTTCGATGGAATTCACTTTGCCACAAGCACAGTGGTTAGGGAAATCATGGAGAGCCAGATCGTACCGCAAAGCTAGAGCATCCCAGAATTCTGATTTGTTGAGGTTGAAACCATGCTCCGCCAGGGGGAGACTAGTTAGCCAGGTGGACGAGCCACGTTTGCACAGTTCTTCATGAAGTCTCAGCTGGTCTGGACACAGTTTCTCAGCAACCGCCGCTAACTGTTTCTTGTTGGACATAGTTTTAGCATATGCAACCTCTTCCTTAGCCACCTTCAAGCTCTTGGCAACTGACACGAATCTCTCTTCAGTAATGGTTGTGTTCTGTTCGATTATTATCTTTGAGAGAGGTGTAGTTGCAACAAGGGATCGCTGGTGCTCAATGTCAGCGGCTGCACAAGGGTTATCGATGCCAAGTCCCCCATTCCTGCACGGTAGTGAAAAACGTTCCCGGTGGAGAGGGGTAAAATGGTTGTTCACTGCTGCTGGAAGAAACAAGGTCGTGATTGCTGACTCCAGGGGTGCAAAAAGTTCTGAGATGTTTGGTGTTGTCCTCATCAGAAAAAGCCAGCGTTTAGAGAGTCCCATGCAGAAACCTGTGTAGGCAGCCTGGGGCTCTGTGTTGGCAATGTTTGCGATGGCCTGCACGTCTTCAACCCAACGTTGAATTTCCTTACACGCATAGTCCCGCTGGAATTCAAGAGACCCTATGGGGGCACCAAGGTAACGATGACCGTCAGATTTGATGATGACGTCAGTGTCTGCGAATATAGATGTAGCCTCCTCAAAGTGTTCTGGCTTAACAATGAGCACAGATTTGTCAGGGCGGGGGAAATACCCATAACCGGGACCGTTGGTTACCAATGAATCCCACCACTCTCTAACACCCATAAGAGTACCCGCAGCAGCACCATCGTCAGCATAAAATATTTGATTAGGGGGAGTGGCAGAAAGTTTTTCAATTAGCGGACGGAGACTGATGCAATAAAAGGGTGAAGCAATATTACACCCTTGGGTAGTCCCTTCTGAAGACAGAAGAATGGTACCATCCGAGAGAAAGAGGCGAACTGGAGACCGATATAGATTTATGGCAAAGATTGAGAGTGCTGGACATAAATACCTCAAGTTGACCAGAGCAGTCTCTCTGTTTAGGACATTAAAGGCATTACGGGCGTCAGCAAGTAAAACAGCCTGACAGTTATCGTCGTCAAAAAAGTGTCGCATTGAATGAACTGCAGCCTCGGCCCCACCTTGTTGTCCAGCAGCGAGTTGTAGCGGGCCACATCCAAGAGCGCACCACCTCCAGAAGACACCACTTCAAGAGCGCACCACATCAAAGAGAGCTCCCCATCCAGAAGATACCACGCGCAGGGGACACCACGCGCAGAAGAGACCAGCGCGGCGTTGTATTTGCGCGTGCGGTCTCTTCTGCGCGTGGTGTCCCCTGCGCGCGGTATCTTCTGGATGGGGAGCTCTCTTTGATGTGGTGCGCTCTCGGAGTGGTGTCTTTTGGAGGTGGTGCGCTCTTGGATGGGGTGCGCTCTTGAACTTTATTATGGTTCCTTATCCCGGGGATGCCATCCCCCCAAAACAGCAAAAACGGGCATCTTGGAAACGTGGAGGACGAGCTGAAAAAAACTAACACATAACAAATGAATTTAAATACCCGCGCGCGAAGCTTGGCAACGCCGTAGTAAAATTAATCGCGCGTTACGTATAATGCTTAGCGCGTGTGCATTCGTACTAGGAAAATTAATGTTTCAGTCGGATTTCCAAGATGGCCGTTTTTGTCACTTTCAGGCATCGGCACGGGTCGCCCTCTTTTTTAGCTGTGGGGTGCAGTGTGGGATGCCAAAGACACGACTTTATTCATTTTAGTACGATTATTGGAAACATCAGTCCTTCACCTACCGTCTAAATATTAGATCTTTGAAAATCGAAACGCATGCCCCTTGGGCCTCCAAAAAAATGGGCCTCCGGCTTACAGCTTACTGCCTGCACATATTATGCAGTTTGTTAGCTTTATGAAACTTGTCCATGATTGAAATTTAGGCATTTTAGGGAAAATATTAAATACTCACAACCAGCAACATCAGGCCTTGGCATGCCTTGCAGACCCCTAGTGCACACGTTTCCCACGGCTTCTAGGGCCTTCAGCGTAGGCCAACATCAGGCCATCTGGGTCCCATCTGGGTCCTTGGATACACTTTATTGAGCTATCTCACCGAAAATGCTGTGTAAAAGGGAGAAATAATTGCTCGTACATAGTTAAAAACTCGCAATTTGCAATGATAAACGATGATTATAAAAAATAGTATGACAGGTGGAACTTTATTTTCAGTTTATTTTTCACATTTATCGGTCTTTAGCGGGTCCAGCCCGCTCCCTTGAAACTGGGGCCACATTTCTTTCAATGGGTGTCATTTCAGTTCCCTGGTCAACGGTCCTGACATCACTCGGACTAGTGTCCGTCATTCTATAGTCCAGGACATACAGGTACAGCGCAATCCAAACAGCCAGACTTGCTACAAACGCCAAACTAATCCAGAATATAAACCATCCAGTGTAGAACACTCCCTTACCCAGGGTAACCACTGCCATTATTGCAGCTGCCACGGCGATGGTTGTCAGGCCAATTCCGTACAGGGTCGCAAAGTTATTCCTCCCGAAATACCGTACCAGCACGACAGGGTAGAGAGAGAAGATTCCTCCACCGCCCAGGAATAGCACCACAAATGCAATGAAGTAGAGAATCTTACCATAGAACATGGCAACATAAACAAGGACAGTCGCTATGGTGATAGCGATTGTCATGGTCAGCACCAGGCCCTCCAAATACATGAAATCCGAGATTATGCCCCACACAAACGCTCCAAGTCCCTTTGCCACACCCAGGGAACCTCCAACCTGGGCAAGGAACAAATCGTCGCGGATAAAAGACTGCCCGTAAACTTTGAACATGGTGAGACCGGTGAGTACAGGTGCAAGAGCGAATGAAAACAGAAAGTAGCACTTCCAGAATATGGGCAGTTGGAGGGATGTGGTGACTTCTAGTTCTTGTTTTGGTTCGTTTTGCCTCCTGCGAGGATTGGTAGATCAGTCAATAAAATGAGGCTAAAATTATCAAACTATTTAGAACTACGCCAAAGCTAAGATAATAAAGATCTACCAAACCTACGAAAAATTAAGATTAAATACCTGCGACGTCTAGCCCGGCTACTATTAGTTGTTTCCGTTATAATACTCTCTGTCTCCTCATCGGCATGTTGTGCATCCTCGGCATCCTCTGGTTGGCATGGATACCGAGCTAGAAATGCTATACCCACTATCTGGACTATCGTCAGACCTATAATAGAGAGAATGAAGGTGAAGATCGTCAGACCTGTAATAGAGAGAATGAAGGTGAAAATATTTAAGTTACTCTCTCTCCGTGCCCTGCGACGGCAAATGTAAAGGAGGGATAGAACTAAGAACATAACAACTTTACAGGTAGTTTGTTATTTGTTAGAAACTGAAAAGTATTGACCTAAGATAGCGAGAAGATACACTTTCGGAACGTTATTCAAAACACCCTCGTTCACAAAATATCGTTCCGTTTTATCGGCGTATGGAGCGTGAGAGGGCGAGACGTTGTGGGGGTTGATAATCAATGTCACTATCGGGTTTACTACTGCTGGTGCTGCAGCAAAGGCTCCATAGTTGATTCCATTTACCTGGGATGGGGGTGGTAGGGTTCAAAACCTCAAACATATCATGGACAGATGATAATAACGTGTTCTTACTCACCATGCCCTCCCATCGCGGGACCCATTTGATGGCCTCGGTGAGGGCTCCAATGGTTGCCAAGGTAACTCCAAATGCTATAAACACTGCCGATACAAAGTTTAGATAGTAGCTCATTTTGAGGGCGATGTAGCTGATAACAAAGGATAACGTGTACACTGCAGAACCAATTGCAGCTGATTGCCAACCTAGGTAACAAAATAAACAACGATTTAATGGTACTAAATAAATAAATTGACTGCTAGTTTTTTGTTACTAAAGGAGAAGGGAATAAAACTAAAAAATGTATTTTACCTCCAAGTTTTTGTGTGATAAGTCCACAAGGAATGGATGCAAAGCCGGTGAGAAGGACCCCAAAGAATATGAGAACTGATAGGTCGCTGTATCTGAGATCTGGATCTGCTCCTTCACCCCTCACTCTGGCATAGGATACCAGATACGTGACCTGGTTACCTGGGAATGTGTAACCTGGTTACCTAGGATACCAGATACGTGACCTGGTTACCTGGGAATGTGTCGGTGAAACTTGAAATCAATCAAACGTACCATCTCTCAATATATCTCTCAATGTATCTGAACATTACTGATGGCCCTCAAATTATAGATCTAGGAAGCTAGAGATCAGCTTTATATCTAGGATAATATCAGCTATATTTTACCTAGTGATGTTATTTATGCCTGATCCCACTTCCAACCCTCTATACTATACCTAGTGGTTTTGTTTGTGCCTCCCACTTCCAACCTTCAGCTGGTTTACCTACCTAGTGATGTGACTGTTCCCACACTAAACTGGATCAGAGCCGACCCTATAAGGGCTACTGTCTGTCTGCATTTCAGGTTTTGACACTTTTGGGCATGTTTCTTGACCGTCCTCCACGCTCTTTCCAGCCCTGACCGGGCCATGTGATACCGGGCTGGAAATGTATCAAAGAACAAGATTAGACATGATATACCGGGCACTTACAAAATCAAACAGCGATATCAAACAGGAAGCCACTAAGTTGACTACAGCTAGTGCTGCAGCACTTGTTATGTTCTAACCCTCGTTTACAAAGGGTCAATGCCGCAATAGGTTCTATACAATACACAGCTTTGATGTCACTATTTTGACCGACAGATTAATGATCGATGGGCCCAGTACAAGCAAACACAAAATTTATAGAGACACACAGATTCAGAATTACAGAGAGAGAGAGAGAGAGAGAGAAAAAGAAGAGAGAGAGAGAGAGAGAAAAAAAAGAGAGGGGAGAGAGAGAGAGAGAGAGAGAGAGAGAGAGAGAGAGAGAGAGAGAGAGAGAGAGAGAGAGAGAGAGAAATTAAAAAACATATGAACAGTCTCCACCTTAGTTACTGTACCCACCCACGTGATACTGAAAGATGTGCCCGATTGACTGAACTGTTTAATTGAAGCTATTATCTCTTTGCTAACTGTATCAATAAAAACTAATTTTCCACGGAATGACTTCCCGGTAAAGAGGTATAATCTTTCTGTAAACGTCGCCCCACCATATTGATCTACACCAGCTACACCTAGAAAGCGACTTGTGTCTGGGTATTTTAATGGCAAATGCCTGCCTTTATTTAAATGTCTCTACACAACATGTTACGTACCATGGAATGCCATATATCCAATATAATATGTGCAAGTCGAGTTATGTAAGGAGAGTCATGTAAGGCGTGCTGATAGGTTTTTCAATTACTATGACAGAAAACAAAGAACTCCTGGCGCCCAGCTTTGTTAGAAAAGAAACAAAGTCTCAGAGCCTACACACACGCAAGATTCAGTTTGTTGACTTTATCACACATACTGAGCTAATTTTACCGTATTAAAACGTTAGTGTGTTGCACTAAAAACTAACTTTTTGATGTTTCAAACAAGGTCATTGAGTCTTGATTTTTTACAAAGATTGATCTCTATACAAACAAAGTTAGTAAATTATGTCAGCTTGATAAAATAACTTCTACCAAAACGCCTGCTTGAAAACTAATATATCACTCATATATATTTTTTGTCTCATCCTTCTTCTTCTTCTTTTCGAGTCCTATCGCTCTCTCTTTCTCTTATGTACAAAGTATATTTTTCCATTGAAACTTAATCTTCCTCGAGTTGAGGAAATCTTAATATAAACGTCGTATCATGGTTGTAAGGGGTCAACAGCTTATCATCGATGGGGAAAGACGATGAAAAGGGGTCGGAACCACACGGTCATTATATAATCGAGTTATGACCCAGAGAATATTTTCCAGATACATGTTGGTGGTGGTGGCGTCTACTGGATATCGTCAGGAAGGACTAGCCTAACATTCAGTTTGGGCTCAAAGTACTTCACAATCTGAAACATATTGTTGTATGAGAAGCAGGACCAAAATCCCTCAAATACTGAATGAAGCAATAAAGAAGTTTCATCAAAAGTTCCCTCACCCTACACAACGGCAGAGATATAAAATAGCAGTATGATTTGGCTAAAGTAACATACGAGTAAGCAAAGAAAGGGAGGGGGGGGGGAAGGCCATTGACCAAAATCAGGGTTCCGATAGCATTTTTTGCGATGGATCCCCCTGGCCTTCTTTTTAGGGCTGGACCGAGGACCCCCAAAAAACATGTTATGTATACCTGTCGGATGGTGGGTTTGAACTTGAGGAAGATGGGATCTTCAAAGGCGTGGTTCATGTAGGATCTCAGGTGAGGGACATCATCGGGGATCTCAAAACCAGGCTTGAACAGGTTCGCTACAGACATCTTGAGACAGGGAAAAGTAAATTTTATAACGAGAATTTGTATGAACTTGATAGCCAGTTAAAAACATAACAGGTTAACAGGAGGAAACAATTAAACAATCTCATAATAGCCAGAACGTACCAGGTTGTAGAGGGCAGGAACCATCCTAATATCCCAGAGGGTTAACCTCTTCTCCTTCATGTAGTCTCCCTCTTTACTGAAATATAACAGAGGTCAGGATTAACACAACCCTAGTTCAAGCTCTGACAGACTCCACCCAGTATTACATAGTGGTGATGACAACATTGCACTTAACTTAATTTTCACCCGGTCAGCAAGACTATATTATAACCCTCCAAGATTTCAGTCCTAAAGACACAAGCCACAGGGGACTCAAGCGAAGGCCAATTCAAAAACTTACTTATAAAATTGGACAAGATACAATTCAAAAACTTACTTGTGACATTGGACAAGATACTCGTCAAGTTGTCGGAATTCACTTTTCAGGTCCACCCAATCAGGGTTACTGTCATCGTAGGGTCGTACTGATTTCAGCAGACTGAGCGTCAGGTTCTTTACCGTCTTACCCCTGTGGTGTACAAGATGTTTAATTAATAATTGGGTGCATGTTCTCCAAACTGTTCCTAACAGAACAAGAATACAATCATGCTCCAATGTAAAACCAAAAACAAACCTGAATCTAGATGCGCCCATTCCACCAGCACAAAGAAGGGGAACACGGAATTTCTTCTCAAGGGCCATCATAATCTCGGCAGAGCCAATCTTGTACTGTTCCTTGTCGTACCTAATAGATGGTGATTAATTGTTTAGCACGGAACACATGGTGTCAAGCCACATAAAGATGAACAGGATAGGATGTCGGGAAATGAAAATCGGACGCCCTTTTCCACTGCTTAACCGTTTTGCAAGCATGTGCATTGGCCATTGTGCAATGTATATAACCTTCATAACAAAATCAAAAGTCTAATCTTACTTGGCCATTGGAAGAACTCCATCCCAGTTGTTTTTCCTGAACCACTCGGGCAAGTTTTTACTCTTCTCAGGCTCCACAATGTGCACCTGAGAAAAATCTTTAAATTACCTAAAGCACCTAAGGGCATACGTTATTTAAAACGCTCCAGTCCTATGTATCCGTCGCTGTCAAAAACGTGTATACTAGAGGACTGCTGCAGTGCATGCCAATACAGAATATTACAGGTGCTTTTTGCACAAATCAACCTTTTATAAGCACCTTATGTGGGAATCCTTTCATTTCGAGGTAGATTTTCAGTTCCGTCGTTGTTGGATCAGCATTCACCTGGCCCTCCTCTACTCCCTCCTGAATTGGGGAGGTTGGGATTAGTCTTGCTGATGTCTGTAAGGTGTTGCAATCTGTTTGGCACATTCTGTGACCTGTTATGTGTGCTAAAGGTTTAATCTGTACTATTACTATATGTACTCGGTGTTTGTTTGGTGCATTCTGTGGTCTACAGCTATATCAAGTGTTTCTTGTTGGCTATAGGCACAGCTGCAGAGTATGCAGGTGTTTCCTGTTTGGCACAATTTGTATTTTACTGCACAGGTATAATATGGTTGTCTACTGTGCAGGTAGTTGTCGATTTGGCAGGTACAGGTTTGCCAGGTCGCTAATCTAGTTTTCAGTTCTGGCATAGCTCATAACACCCAACTATAGATAGCTATAGATGGATGGTCTAGGTCTATAGGTCACTAAAAAAAGGCCATTATAAGACAATAGAATCATATTTTTTAACAAATTACAACAGGCATATATATCTGCCCACCTTGAAGCAAACATTCAAATTCTTGGGATGAGGGTAATCGATGATTTTCTTCTTGTCAGCCCCAGCAGCACCTCTCTTGGTCCGTGCCCGCTGTTGAGCCCTAGCGTTGTAGCCGGTCCTCATACTAATAACAGGAATCATGGCCGAGTTGTACAGGACGAGGCAGTGTAACGCAGTGTAACACAAGGCAGTGTAACACACACAAACAATAGAGCAACAATAAAGAAGAGGAGGGAAATTAGAATTATAATCAAGTTATGTGTAGTTAAGTGTGTGTGTGGTGGGCGGGTAATTAATATAGTAGCGAGTTGTGGGTTCGTTACCTCTTGTAGAATTAGAGGTACAGTCGGACCCCGATTTACCGGGCCCCGATTTACCGGGACCCCGATTTACCGGGAGGATTTCTTTCCCCCGATTTTTTTGGAAAATTTTCGAAGTTTGGCCGGTTGGTAAACTTGTATTTGCAATTCGCTAGGTCTAATGGGGATCACGTATCGGTTCGTTTCGAACCGTCTAATTAGCGACAGGGCACGTGATAAGATGCACCGATTCGAAACACGATTCGAACGTGGCTGGTATACCTTAGAAAAATTTCATAACTTTTTTTTGCAAAATTTTACAGAATCATTGTCAATGCTTTGATCGATGCTCCCCGTAAATTTTCAGAGAAAAAGTTATTTTGAAACTTTGATACTTCCTGACCCCGCTTAAGGTGCCCAGATTCGGCATGGTATCACGTATCGGGTCGTTTCGAACCGTCTAATTAGCGGCAGGACATGCGATAAGATGCACCGATTCGAAACACGATTCGGACTCGGTCGGGGTGGTTTACCTTAGAAAAAGTTTTTACATTTTTTTTTTGAATTTTTTAAATTTTCTATTTCTAATGACATAAGCAATGCAATGATCATATTGTCATCAATATATGTATACTATACAGTTAGAGGTGTCTTGGTATAGAATTTTGGACAAAGTAGGATTTATGGGTCAAATATGCTCTACCCCGATATACCGGGCACCCCGATTTACCGGGCAAAATGGCTTCCCCCGAGAATCCCGGTAAATCGGGGTCCGACTGTATATACAGTGTGTGAGAATGGGGAACCGGAAAACGGCAGAGGAAGTTTAAAATTTAAGCGAGATTTCCAATTGTCACAATAACAGTTCAGGCCAGTAAGGATAATGAAATAATGCGAATTTGAAATGTTTCAATTTTCATAGATTCCACGTGTGTATGGGAAGCAGGGTGAGGGTTGTGAAAGAGTTCTTTGTAAGCTAGCACTCCCCCTTGTCAACACGATAGTAAAACATTGCTTCTCTCTCTCTCTCTCTCTCTCTCTCTCTCTCTCTCTCTCTCTCTCTCTCTCTCTCTCTCCTTCTACCTCTATCTCTATCTCTCCCCTTACTTTCTCAATTCTTACATCATATTCTATCCTTTATTTATTTCTGAATTTACTTTAAGCCTTCTAGAACCTAGTCCGTGAATTTCTAGATCTAACTTTTAAATTGAATATTACGTTGATGACAGGCCTTGAATATGTGAATACAAGCTGAGCCTGCTGCACTACGAATCTGCAGAACGATTTTTGATTTGGAGAAGCTGAGAGACAAGTGTGTGGGAGAGAGAGAGAGAGAGAGAGAGAGAGAGAGATAGAGAGAGATAAAGATAAAGAAAGATAGAGAAAGATAGAGAGATAAAGAGAGATACGGAGAATCCAGACTTTTGGTCCTGTTGACACACCAATTACAATACCGGTCTAGCGACCAAGACAGAAGGAGAGTGCCTTTTTAGAGATGACGAGGCTTGACACACACACTGATGTTATGTAGCTTGAGGAAGTTTTTCGTCTAAAGGTCAACTGAAAATAACAGTTTGTGTCTCACTATGTAAGGTCGAAGCGCAAAGCAAAGAAGTTGACTGAAAGTAGTCTGCAACATGACTGTCTCTGTGCGAAGGGAGAGAGTGATAGATTATTGGGAGGGAGAGAGAGAGAGAGAGAGAGATAGGGAAAATAAAAGGGAAGAGTCATGTAGTAGTTGTGCGAGTGCTAAATTGATTTAAATTTTGGGGGAAAACCACGCACACGGAATATATATTATTTCCTGTCACAGAGGTTTCAACCACCGCGAATGGCACTGGTATTCTAGAACCGAGCCAGAGATGGAGAGAGGGAGAGAGAGTTGGAGAGAGAGAGAGAGAGAGTGGAATAGAAAATTAAATAAATAGAGATTGGTTGAAATACGCCAGATATTCTGGTGGTGGGTACGCTGACTGTTGCCTGACGAAGTTGTAGGATAAATTAATAAAAATAGAAGCACCATCAGTATTTCCACACCAAATGGCATTCTTCAAAACTCGGTGTATGAAATTCCTAGTGAGCACCGATTTACAGTACAGCTGGAGATATGGTGTGTCACGTGATACCCAAATATGGTGGTCACTTGGTGCCCAAATATGGTATGTCACGTGATGGTAACAATAGTTACATGCCAGTTATCAAAACACAAGGATTGTTTCTATCCCAAATTACATACCCGGTAGCAAAAGACCAGATTTCTCGGGTGGGGATAGTCGATTTTTGTGCTTTTTGCACCAGTCTTCTTGGCAGCCCGTGTTGCCGCTCTTCTATTGTAACCCAGCCTCATTGTCAACTAGTCCAGTGTCAGGATACTAGATCAGCTGTTATAGCTTGAATACTGGTGTTTTATAGTTGGTATGGAGAACAACTAGCCAAAGTAGAGTGTAGAACAACTAGACAAATGCAAAGTATAGTCCAGGATATAACTAGACAGTATAGTAGTAAATAACAAAGTTATACTGATGTACAAAAGGAAGCTATACGAATCCACGCCAAAAGCTGAGTCACTATCAAGACCGAGGGAACACATGTAATAACTCAGAGAGCGAGACAGTGATAGAGGCTTGTGCGAAAACTTGAAATTTGGTCCTCATTAGAGCAGCTATAAATAGACCATGTCTGAAACTCATATTGACACCCGGCCGAGTGTACCGGAACGACAGGTGAAAGTTAACCGGAAAGATGGGTGAAACACACGGAAGTGGGGAAATCAGTTACAGCCGGAATTCCAGGTTGGAACGCTCCATATCCTGCACTCTAAGTTTGTAACAAAATTAACAAATAGTATTATCCGCAATGAGACGTGAAATAAACCCGCCACAGACGGGGATTTGAGGCGGTGTTTAGCAAAACGGGAAAGGGAGAGAGGGAGAGAGAGAGAGAGAGAGAGAGAGAGAGAGAGAGAGAGAGAGAGAGAGAGAGAGAGAGAGAGAGAGAGAGAGAGAGAGAGAGAGATCTCTCTCTCTGCTCTCGATCTCTCTCTCTCTCTCTCGCTCTCTCTCTCTCTCTCTCTCTGCTCCTCTCTCTCTCTCTCTCTCTCTACTCTCTTCTCTCTCTTCTCCGCTCTCTCTCTCTCTCTCTTCTCTCTCTTCTCTCTCTCTCTCGCTCTCTCTCTCTCTCTCTCTCTCTCTCTCTCTCTCTCTCTCTCTCTCTCTCTCTCTCTCTCTCTCTCTCTCTCTCTCTCGCTCTCTCTCTTTCCATCCTCTCTCTCTCTCTCTCTCTCTCTCTCTCTCTCTCTTCTCTCTCTCTCTCTCTTTCTCTCTCTCGCTCTCTCTCATCTCTCTCTCTCCTCTCCTCTCTCTCTCTCTCTCTCTCTCTCTCTCTCCTCTCTCTCTCTCTCTCTCTCTCTCTCTCTCTCTCTCTCTTCTCTCTCTCTCTCTCTCTCTCTCTCTCTCCGCTCTCTTTCCTCTCTTCTCTCTCTCTCTCTCTCTCTCTCTCTCTCTCTCTCGAGATAGGCGAGCTCGACCAGATGCAAAAACAAATGGAAACGTGCCGGGAAGGTTTAATTAATTTAGCAGCACATCACAACGGAGTGTTACCGCTGAACAGGGCGTGAGGTTGCGGGCAAAAAATACGTGCGACTTTCCCGACCACCTTATAAGACACACATGGCGGGGTAGAGAGATAGGGAGAGAAAGATAAAGAAAGATAATGAACTGAACGATAAAGATAGGGGTACTGGTGAACAAGGAACTGACCGTAGAATTAAAATTCAAAGATGGAACTGTATGCCCAACAAGCACACATGGTACTGTGAGAGTGTTGAAAGGATAAATTCAGTACCAGCTAAGGCTGGATAAATTCAGCGTTTGTACCAGCGATGGATATTCAGAGTTTCTTGAAAATTAACGGGAACTGATAGCTGGATAAAGTTAAAAACATGGATGCTGTAGGAATCAGGAGACAGACATGCTCTACATTATATCTTGTTGACAGATATATACGGTGGCAGATTCCGGCCAAGTGTTTTTTTAGTCAAGTGAAATATTTTTGCTTGAAGTTTTATAAAAAATTTATTTCAAAATAAAAATAAACATGTCGTTAAAATTATTGGCCGGAATCTGCCACGCGAGTGGCAGATCTCGGCCAAGATTCTAAAAAAACCTTGGCCAGAATCTGCCAATCACGTGGCAGATTCCGGCCAACAAACTGAAACTTACTTATATCAAAGCGAAAACCGCTGTACCCGACTAATTTTGATACTCTGAATCACGTAAGCAACTTTTCCAATCCCTCAGAGGTCGGGAAAGTATCCTAATTGAGCATAATAGGGTCTAATTGACCCCACTTACAACTTTTCACCTGGAAACGATAGACGCTTATGTGAAGGCACTTTTCCGACTAATTTTGATAAGCTGAATCACGTAAGCTATTTTTCAAAACCCCCCGAGGTCGGGAAAGTGCCCTAATTGAGCAATTAAGGCCAATTAGACCTAATTATACTTAATTAGGCCAAATTCCCGACCTCGGAGGGCTTGGAAAAGTTGCTTACGTGATTCAGCGTATCAAAATTAGTCGGAAAAGTGCCGTCACATAAGCGTCTATCGTTTCCAGGTGAAAAGTTGTAAGTGGGGTCAATTAGACCCTATTATGCTCAATTAGGACACTTTCCCGACCTCTGAGGGATTGGAAAAGTTGCTTACGTGATTCAGCGTATCAAAATTAGTCGGGTACAGCGGTTTTCGCTTTGATATAAGTAAGTTTCAGTTTGTTGGCCGGAATCTGCCACGTGATTGGCAGATTCTGGCCAAGGTTTTTTTAGAATCTTGGCCGAGATCTGCCACTCGCGTGGCAGATTCCGGCCAATAATTTTAACGACATGTTTATTTTTATTTTGAAATAAAATTTTTATAAAACTTCAAACAAAAATATTTCATTTGATTGAAAAAACTCTTGGCCGGAATCTGCCACCGTAGATATATCAGTCGATGATTTGTGTACATTGAAGCAGATGAAGTTATACTACATGATTATACTGATCCATTTCAAATGGTTCCGGTGCAACCCCTCCTCGTTTTGTTTTAGCCTTGGCTGAGAATGAACAACGATACCAAGTAACTTATTATACCACAGACCATTGGAAAGCGCTACAGTCCTATCGTAGAGGGGACTGTAGCGTATACGCCAACACAAACCACTGTGATGTTATCAACCCTAATTTCTGCAGTATGAAAAAACAAAGCACTAACCTCCTTGTTCGGTTTCCTGTATACAATCTGGAGATTCTTGGGACACTTATAACCCAACATCTTAGCAGCCTTGGCGTCCTTGCATCCCGCAGCTAACAGCGCCTTATTGGTGTTCTTACTACTGCTGCTCTTGGAACTCTTAGCAGCACCCCGCCGGGCTGCACCCGTATGCATCGCAAACATAACTACCACACGAACTACTAGACAAGGGCTGTGCAATTAAAAGTACGTACTAAACGAGCCTGCAACAAGAAATATGCGGCGGCGGGCTGAGTTTTAGAAAGAAAAACAGCTGGTATGCAACGTGTTTGTAGTAGCAGCGAGGCTCCTTGTGTCGACAGAAGCCTCTCCTTCTCTCTCTCGCATTCCATGTTAATGGTTTTATTCAGTTATAAAGGACAAGCAGTATTCAACTTAGTATCCTTTTTGGTGGTAGTAGGGGGAAACAAGGTGTAAACATGTTGACAAAATTACAGATGACCTAATATTTCAAGGAAGTTCAGGGCCGGAACATATAATTCGAGATTATGTCAACTATCAGTTTATATTCCAAACTGTATTATTAATACATTTTATATTTTCCGAAGAAAGCAAACGCAGAGGAAGGTGTTCTCATCCAAGAAGAAAACTGTTCATTGAAGAAAAGTTTGAGCGGCTCAATAAGAGAAGCTCAAAAAGAGAAGTTCAAACGCTTTATATCAAATCTTGCCTTTTCATTAGACTGTCAACGCTTAATTACATGGTCTACCTGGTCTACATTCACTTTTTCTGCAAGATACCTTCGGTGTTGTGGTTCCTCCGGTTGCTCCTTCATAAAACCAATTATAGTACTTACCATGACAACAGGAACAATTTCACTGACTTTTCTGGTTTTACTTACGGTCAGTCCGGAACTATTTCACTCAATTGATGATGATTGCTTGTTTCTTTCTGTCATAGTCAGTATTGAATTTTTACTGGGTAATGCATTTTTATCTCCCTCTCTCTCTCTCAGTCTCTCTCTCATGTGTCAAGAGGAAGTGCTATTCCATTGTGGTCAAGGGTATTTTAACCGTTTCTCTAATACCCCCACAAAAAACTTGTTTCTTGGGCTAGGTGTGACGTGAGTGAGCAATTTGGGGCGTTGCTATTTTAATTAAATGGACAACAAATTAATTGTATGGCCACGGTGGCACGGTAGGCCACGTGAACTGTGAAATTTGCGGTTGTGTTTGAGAAATGAAAAGGATAGCAACATAGAAAAAAAGAGAGAACACCAAAAACCTAGAATGCGAAATTTAGCCGCTTTTATACGGCCTTCCCCCCGCCACATGGCCACAGGGAAACCAGGAAAAGTGTGTCAATATAGTAATGAAGGAGCTTTATGTGCTATAATATGATTAGTCATGCGCATGCTAGCAGTAATATATAAAGTGTGAGCTGTAATAGAAGCAGGGGGAGTTTGGGCGCTCTAAATACTATTTGGCCGGATTCGAACACAGTTCTTGCCTTCCGAAGAATGAAGAGGGCAAGAATAAGAGAAATTAAGAAACTTGAAGCAGTATATGTACCGTTAGTGTGTAATTTTGATCTACCGAATTCACATAAAACTTAGGGTTTTTTTTGTAACAAATATCCTTGCTGATCTTTACAAGTTCCTAAATCATTTTAACTGCATAATTGTTCACGATAATATGGTAGGTTTAAGATCATACATTGCAAAAAGGGGATTCAGGCAAGGAAATAGCTAGTGCAGAAACTAATGACGTGATGACAAGGTCGGTGTATGCATTATCCAGAACAAACAAACGGACAAACAAATGTGCCCCACCCTGATATTTAACGGACGATGCTGACAGTCACACTTCAAGTTACACTTCCAGTTACACTTCCATGTTCACACTTCAAGTCACACTTCAAGTCACACTCCTTTTTTTGTGACAGCATACCAAACTTGAACAAATTATAGAAATCACTTGAAAGAGCTGAACGCTGGTAGACGTGTGGCATTGTGTCTGCGCTATATGCGACGGAACAAAAAATGAACTATGAACAATCCAAGATATAATCCACGATACAGCTTCTAAAAAAGATAACTCACATCAATATCAATGAGGGCGTGGTAGCATATCTCCAGATCACGAGGATAGGGGTAGTCAGGTTTTGGGGGACCTGGATTAGCCGCCGCCCTCAGTTGTTCCCTCTTCTTTATCTCATAGCTGCTGTCTCTCCGCTGCTGGTTCATGTACGACCTCATCTTGAGAGAGCTAGAGTTGGAGAGTTGGAAGTAAAATAGAACTTTGGCATACGCTGCAGTTCCCAAGTGCACACATTTTTAACGGCAACTGATACAGGGGACTGCAGCGTAGGCCAAATGGAACTTTAAAAAAATAATTTCTTGGAAACGAACTCAAAAGTGGTTGGACTGAAGTAAAGAGAACAAGTTTATATTATTTTTGTAACAACGGTTTCAACGTAAAACGGCAATTAATTAGAACTGGGAAGGTGGGTATATTTATCATACATTTGACAGAAGAAATCGAAGTTTCTAATTTGACACTTGACGAGCACTGTAGAACAAAAGTAAAACTGTATGTAGCTAGGCCCAGGTCTACAAAATTAATTTATGCTACAGTCCGCGAATAAAAGAAAAGTTACACAGAGAGAGAGAGAGAGGAGCCATTGAGCCAACTATGGGCCGCACAGTCCGCACTGGGGTGATAATTAGCAGCGTCAGCAGCAGTTGACCTAAAGTTGATTCTCGGCACGCGACCACCCACCTCTTTGGAGGTCAGTCTGGGAGATTCGTTAGTGAGTAGCGACCACCCCCCGGCCACGTGTATTAGAACACACGTGTTAGATATCAACACCATGACGGACACATCTTAGGATATTTCTCCTCATAGCAAGCTGTTCCTTAATCCTTAGGCTTTCATCATTATCAAATATGCAATGTAGTGTATTCCAAGATAATAGTGTTCCTCCCTGTTACTACATCGAGACATTATCTAGACATGATTATTCCAGCTCTTAGGGCTCCCACAGATTCCTTATCTTATGCTAGGCTTTCATCACTAAGGAATCTACATCAAGCTCCAAGCTCCATATCAGAATTCAAAGTGCAGGGACAGATGCACTGATATATAAGCGTTATTGTTACTCAACAACATAGTGACCGGAATGGAGGGTCAACATTCAACAATAACTGTAAAGGGAAGCTTGAAGGAGTTATAGTTGTTACAAGTTGTTAGGCAAATGAGCCGTTAAACGTATCGGAATGAGAATTGCAACAAGAAAAGTCATATAGAAGACCCTTAAAAATTATGAGCCGATTTATCTGTCGAAATGATAGCTCCTTCCGAGATGGTCAAAAGAAAACGTTGAAATTTATCTGTGGTTTCAACTTTGGGAGGGGGACGTGGTTGATATCGATAATTAGTGAGCCGGTTTGGCCCCCTTCAATTAATTGAAATATATATTGACACGGACCACAGCTATTTTCCGTAAACCGTATAATTTTCAAACTGATGGAGTTCCAGAAATTCTAGAAATTACATGTTTTGAGTTGTAAAAATACCGTGCCAAGAATTCACACCTTTCAAATACCTGACAACGAAATACCTGCCCCCGTCCTGGTCCAGCAGTCCTGGCTTATGAAAACATATATATGGTTGAAGTCAAATAAGCACAAGGTTGAGTAGTGTGTGCAGTATTTGCAGGAGATATAACTTTAAAAAGTAGGTAGGGAAGTATTACAAGAGACCTTATAACATATCTTTTACTCTCGGCAGAGGATCGAGACAAAGAAGCTGAAACATAAGTCTCGGTAAATATCCTGCAATTTGTAATGACCGATCGGCAATCATTACTTTACCAGTTGTATACGTTTGTGTGTAACGGGTTGCACCAACGTCTCATCTGGTGCCCAAGAAACGATTGGATAAGTTCTGATTTTCTATGACACAGCAAGCAAATAATCCGTATAATATATAACCCATATAATGTCACCTATCGGGGATATTCAAGAGAGATATTAAAGAGAGAGAGTGAGAGAGAGAGAGAGAGAGAGAGAGAGAGACTGGCTGGCTGGCTGGCTGGCTGGCTGGCTTTTGGCTGGAAAATTTAATGGTGGACAATACAGCAATGAAAATAAATAAATATTAAACATACTGAGTCCTGCCCCGTGCGAAGAGATCGATACTCGTAAAGATAGACATTTAAAACAGGAAGATGATCTCCACAAGCTTGTGGGGCAAAATTTGGTGAGTTCTAGATGCACTCTATCACACCTTTTCTCAAAATATACTTTCTCTCTGGGTGCTCGTGTCTCAGTTCGTTAAGAGTTTTAATGGATTTCCTCCTTTCAACCCTCTCTTCAAAACTCCTGTCAGGCTCGATATAAACACGGCTATAACTGCCAGACTTTCTCAACTCACACGCCTTTCTCAAAAGAACAAGGAGACTGTCTCTAGACTGCAATGTCACTTTAACAGGCCTAACCTTACCCTCAACTTTAGATCCCAACCTGATACAGCTGTCCAGAAGTGGCTTCTCGTTCAGTTCCTCTAACAGAGACGTCACCGTGGCATCCACAGTACCTCCAACAGGTTCCTCAGGCAGCCCAAAAATCATCAGATTCTTGGAGCGGTCCTCTTGGTCAGCTCTTGGGACTGATGCTTTACTGACAGCTTCCTGGATTTTCATCGGAGCTAATGCGGCACTACAGTTCTGCGTCAAGATAGCTGAATAGCTCTTCAGGTCACGCTGTACAGACTTAGTCAAAGCTGCAGACTCAACATTTCGAATTTCATCTTTCAGTTGGATAACTTGATCTTGAAGATCAATTATCCTACGGTGGGTATCAGCCAGCTCCTTCTGTAGGCTGTTCCTCTCGTCCTCCCCATCAACACTGGAAGTTGACGGTCTCCTACTCCCCAGGGGGAATGCAAGATCAAAAAGTAGATTGCATGACTCCGCCAGAAAATACGCTAGGTTGTTCTTCATGTACTTCCTCCCATTAAATGTTTCAATACTGATATCAGGAATAGGCATTCCTCTACCTATCAGATCGTGCAGCTCATCTGGAGTAAACTTATTCATTGAACCAGGCGATGTGTTGTTACGAATCATGTTATACAGCTTCGTAACTTTGTCAGGGGCAGGGTCTTTGGGATTCCACTCCATCATGATGTTACGGTGATCCTCGAACGGTGAGACAATTGCAAGCAGAGATAACGATCAGAGCGATAAAAATCGCTCGCAGCAACAGCAATGTGATCTGAGAGAGAGAGAGAGAGAGAGAGAGAGAGAGAGGAGAGAGAGAGAGAGAGAGAGAGAGAGAGAGAGAGAGAGGGAAAGAGAGAGAGGGAGAGAGAGAGTGACAGTGACAGTGAGGGAGAGAAAGAAAGAGAGAGAGAGAGGAGAGAGAGAGAGAGAGAGAGAGAGAGAGAGAGAGAGAGAGAGAGAGAGAGAGAGAGAGAGAAAGAAAGTAAGGCCTGTCAACACGGCTCCGTCGGCGGTTAGTCTCTGGGTTTTGAGGCTTCATATAATAATGCTTGTACGTTCAGTTAGCACCTGAGGAACTATAGAGATGGTAAAAGAAACCGAGAATAGAGAATATTATTCGGCTACCACATCTCTCTCTCTCTCTCTCTCTCTCTCTCTCTCTCTCTCTCTCTCTCTCTCTCTCTCTCTCTCTCTCTCTCTCTCTCCCTAGTTAATTAACAGTAAGTTTAACCAGCTTCCTAACGCACGTTGGCACCTCTCCATCAAAGTCGTATAATTCTGTGTGCAAAAATACCACCTTAGATGGTCGATATAGGTCGATATTACTTAGGTCATTCATTGGATGTCTGGCGACGCCGTCCCGATCTGAGAATGAAAGCGGGGTCAACAATATAACTAACAAGAATGACACCTTATTGGGCCGGGATTCTGAACTCTCAATGGGACCGGGGGCAGAACTCCTACCCTAAATTCAGACCTAGTGCCCTAAATGTTGAAGTTCTACATACCTGCCAATGATTATTATATTTCATTTTTATGATCGATTCCCGTCAAAAATCACAGCATGTGTTGACGGCATGTACACATTGTTTACACAACACATTAGCTGGCGTTTGTGTAGTGGCTAGTATACTGTCAGAGCATTGGCCTGACCCTATTCTCATTTCTCTCTCCAGTTCTGCACGCAGAGCGTGCGAAAACTGTGGTCAGAGCATTGGCCTGACAGCTAGTATAACACTCGCCTTATTTTTATTCTAACCCATCTAACTATGTTGTAGTTATGACAAGAACACTGAATGAACTTGTGGCGGGACATGTCAATAATACAGGTGAGAATTAGTAAACTTAAATGTAACGGGTGAACCACCAATAAACGTTGTTTTGTATTTATAACTGGTGAACAGGGGGCATTGGGAGTTTCGTAGTTTCACAAAGGGCCCCAACATAGCCTTCGGTGGCACTAAGGGCGCGGAGAGGTCGCGAGAAAAAATCTGGTGAACTTATTTAATGAACTTCACTTTCCACTCTGCAGAGTGCGAGAAGGCGACCCTGGGTAGGAACTGTGTCTACATTGTAGCTGCCGTGATACTAAACGATGATAATAAAATACTGATGATACAGGAAGCTAAATCATCTTGTCATGGGCTGTGGTACCTTCCTGCAGGTATGTTCCTGGCCTTTACTCAACACAGTAGGCAGTCTGGTGTATTCTACTCGTGTATAATTAATCCTACTAGTATCGTGTATAATCGTGTTTATTCAGTGTAGTAAAACAATCAACTACCTCGAACTGTTTGAAAAGCACAGTAATACTTATTATCTGTTGAACAATTCCACAAAAAAATACCCTCTTCATGTCAGGAAGGGTAGAGAAAGGGGAATCTCTGGTGGACGCTGTAAAGAGGGAGGTTGAGGAGGAGGCCGGGGTCCAATTTGAACCGACTGGAATTACTTTTGTAGAGGGAAATAGCTTGTAAGTGGGGTTACAATTTAGGAAATGTTATAGCTCCATAAATGTCCCATATGAACTGTATTATCCAAATCAGACTAATCAATGCATTATTGGTGATATTATAACCATTATTTTCAGCTGGCTGAGGACAACCTTTACTGGCCATATAACGGGTGGGGCACTAAAAACTGTACCAGACAAGGAAAGCCTGTGTGCTGCATGGTACCACCCTTTAGATCTGCAAAACCTTCAGCTGAGGTAAAGGCCGGTAAATCAGGGGTTAGTAGAGGCCGGTAAATCGGGGGTTAGTAGAGGCCGGTAAATCGGGGGTTAGTAAAGGCCGGTAAATCGGGGGTTAGTAAAGGCCGGTAAATCGAGATCACACTGCAGTACCACGCCACTGTCTCTATTTTGTGTGTAAACGATAAAACTCCACTAGGCACTATCTAGCACTGCTTACAGTTTCATTATTTCAGGGCACATGATGTGGTTAGTGTGATACGTGAGTCAGTGAAAACAATAAAATCTGACATGGTTGCTCCCCTTCCCATGTTGACCCCCGTTTATGGTTCATCCATTTCTGTCGCAGTAATCTCTCCAAGGTACTGTGAAAACGAGGGAACACGTTTGACGTCTGTGCTATAGTAATTGAGGCTAAAACATGATAACACCATACCTTATTTTGTTCAAGGTATATGATACCATTGTTAGGGTCACCCTGGCGTCAGAGCATATTGGCCTGATAGGGCTCACCATGAGATTGATCAAATACCAAATCTCAAATTTCTTGATGAACCTTACACAGCTATTACAATGAACATCACCATTTATATTAGAGTTAGTACATAAATGACTCTTCCAGCTATTACAATGAGTCGAGATATGTCATATGAGCTGCTACTGAATGTCTAACAATATTTCCCCTCAGTAAAAGAGTATTGGTAACGGATGGTCAGTTGCCTGGCGGACAGTGTATGATGTCTAGCCTGGAGCACACTGCAGTCAACATTTTGAAAGTATGTTTGAACACATAACACTTCGTAATATGTACCTCGATAAAATTAGACACTTCCATTACCACCTATTTCCCCTGCAGCAAGTTTTACCGAAAGATAGTTTCAACGATAGTGACTTACAGAAAATGTCCCTGATTTCAATAGTTCACGATGGACGACCATTTCAAGACGAACAGGTTTGTAACGCGCGACGACACCAAACATATTATCTCCGCGCGCAATAGACGCTTTCCAGCGCTCACAGCGACCGTGGGAATTTTTGAGGGATTTTACGATCGGGAGCTTCCCAATCCCATATTTATGATTTGCCATTGAAACAATTATCCGCTAACTCTCAGCTCCCTCTATCTCAGGGCGTTTCTAAAACCCATGATGGGGCCCACTTTGTGTACCGATACGAGGTAGAGGAAGAATTCCAATTGAACCCAAAAAAGAAGAAACCTGATGCTTTTCCATGTTTGCAGTGGATTGACCAAGGGGTGGATCTGAGCGGGAAAGCTATACCAACAAAATCGAAGCCCTAAGGACCATTGACATTATAGATAGCAAGTTTAGTTTTAGTTTATTAGTTTTTACTATGTTTATCGATTTTGCAAACTTTTAGCTTTGCTCACTATGTGTGTATATTTGTCGATAGAGGTGTTGAGCTTGTATAGTTTTTGTAATTGTGGAACACTGTTTTCTATTTTTATTGATGTGTTTTATGTAAATTGACTGTAAATATCACTTTCCGAAATCCCAAATTAAACTGTTTCAATTCATTGATACGTGTATAACAGGGGTGTCAAATAGGCCATACCACCTTTCTGACGGCGCCGGCCCGATCTGGGTCAAACAGAATCTGTTTAACAGATATTGCCCCGCCAGCCAGCACTGGTGGTCCTGCAGCAGCCTGGATAATCAGGGCCCGACTGTAGTATTTTTATGTGAAAAGTAACATTGGAGAATGTGAAACACGTTTATTTTGGTGTTGGTGTGTATATGGTACAAATAGAATGTCGGTTTACAAATTATAAAGGTCATCACTGAACAACATCATCTCTCTCTCTCTTTCTCTCTTTCTCTCTCTCTCTCTCTCTCTCTCTCTCTCTCTCTCTCTCTCTCTCTCTCTCACTCCCTCTCTCTCTCTCTCTCTCTCTCTCTCTCTCTCTCTCTCTCTCTCTCTCTCTCTCTCTCTCTCTCTCTCTCTCTCTCTCTCTCTCTCTCTCTCTCTCTCTCTCTCTCTCTCTCTCACTACAATCCTCTCTGTCTCATCTTACATCTCTCGCTCTCTCTTCATCTTCTGTTAGTTCTCGCTCCCGCGTAGCTCTATCCTGGTCCTGCTGGTCAGTCATCTGTCCCTCCTCTCAATTGGTTCCTTGATCATTAGTTGTCCTCGAATCTCTGGAGCCTAGGGTCCTGGCCAGCCTGCAGTACCGGCCTCCTTTATTTCTACTGATTGGATTGGTCCTCAAATTTGGCTGAAGTATGGATTCAGAACTCGATCTTTCAAATAAAATGTGTCATAAAGAAACTCGATATGAACAGCCCGGCAGATGGCCCTACTTCCCTCGCCCTCTCTGTAGTCTTATCCTCATTCTATCTTACTTGTTAACAATGTGTGCACACTCAGGGATAACTCCCTGCCCAACCCCCTCAATCAGAGCACGACGATGAGTCCCGGAGGACCCCGCTACTGCTGCCCGTCGGTTGTTGTTGTGAGTGGGGTGTTATCAGGTGACGTTGTAATGATAACACGTTCTCGTTCGTCGTTTTCACCTCTGTAGAGAGAGAGAGAGAGAGAGAGAGAGAGAGAGAGAGAGAGAGAGAGAGAGAGAGAGAGAGAGAGAGAGAGAGAGAGAGAGAGAGAGAGAGAAGACCAGAAGGGGAGGGAACCGGCCTCCCCTCTCTGAGAAGAGCTTCGTCTCCTCTCAGAATGCTCGAGGGGGGGTAAGTTGAGAGGAGGAGGGTCTTTGGTAAAGCTAGCTTTGTTAGCTTACTATTTAGCGCCTAAATATACCCCGTACTAAGAACGGGAGCCTTGGCAACTGCCGGCAAGGCCAAGCTGTTGCACTTTGCAGTTGGTAACAATGTTAAAACTTTTGAAGTATGGAGGGTGGATCAACAGCGGTATGTACCTTTAGCGAGAGTGAGAACAAGCTTTTCGAGCTCATCTAACCGTTTCCCCAAGGTATCAGCTAGTTCTACACTATTTGTAAAACTAATCCGCCTCTCGGTTTCCTGGGTATCATCATCTTTGTCCGGTTTGGAATCCCTAGCAAGCTTCTTCCGGGCCGCCTAGGTGGGGGACTGTTAGCTCGGGGAGTGGGGGAGAATTATATAGGGTGGTATAACGAGAGGGCGGTAAAGAGATGGTTGGAGAAGGGTGCTGCACGAAATGTGAGTGGTTCTAGCTGAGTAATCTAGTGATCTAGCTGAGTAATTGTCCGACTCCGATATTACGGGGAAAAGTGCATCTTTTCCTAAAATATAGCTTCTACTTCTATTAGAAGTTCTAACTCTTACTCTTAGAGCACTGTCATTAATTCTGGAAATCAGAATAATTCTAGAGATTTCTAGATGATGCCATTGAAAGGTGGCTATATTCTAACCCTCCTTTACGAGAGAGGGGATTGAAAGGTGGTTATGAAAAGATGGTTTGGTGTTATGAACCTTGTGTGGTGTTTTATCATGATCTCCAAGGTTGTACCGTGATGATGATTGGTGTTGTTCAGGTGGTGAATGATGGGATAATGGTGGAGAGAGGATATCCACATAATCAATATGGAATTGTAGATCATGATCAAAGTATGATACCATCTTGAACGCATCCAGTCTTTTCTCTGCACACTGCAGATTGAGAAGTTCTTACTCCTTCATAAAAACTAACGTTACTCCTTCATAAATATTAACGTTACCGGCCCTTCATAAACATTGACAAGACATAAACACAGCTATGTGATACTTGAAATGTGTAAGCAGACAGCACGTTTTATACAACGCCGGATAGTGATACATGATTCAATATAGTGAGTTTTCATAAATACATAATTGGAATATTCCAAACTCTACTTTTTTAGTTCGTCACTTTTTACAACATCACAAAGTAGAAGAGAAAAGAAGACCACGCACTATAATAATAATACAATAGATGGATAGACTATAAAGAGGGAGGGAAGACTTACTTCAGGGGTTTCAGCTCTCGGCGATTGGTTATTCAGGTTTAACTTTTTTCTGGCAGCCTGTAGAGAGAGTGATAGGACACACTAGTACTCAGCGGTAGAGTGAGTGTGCGGGTATATCGGCATATCGCTCCAGAGAGTGATAGGACACACTAATACTCAGCGATGTTTTGAGATTATCTCTCCAGATAGTTCTCTCTCTCTCTTCACGGCCGGGTAGAAGGTTTACACACGAAGATAAGAGGTGTGCTTTATCAGCAGGGCCATATTGAGACTAGTAGTGTATATAGTGCTTTGCGTGTAGATAGATTACGGCGGGATCCTCGGTCGCTAGCTAGGCGATATTTCTTTTTTGGGCAAACAAAAATTCAGCGGTGCTGTAAGGAAACTCAAGACGCTAAAAGATTCTAAGAGCTGTGTACTTGGCATAAGAGTAAGAGAGATGGAGAATAAAGTGCTAAAAAGAATAACAGAGTCAAGAGAAAGAAAGGTACGCGTATAATAATCAACAAAAAAAGTAATCCTAGATGTTTAGCTTAACAGGAAATGTATAGGATGTCTCGTATCGATATTGAGATGATATTGTGCGGAAGAGCAAAGTAATGTATCAGCGTTACATACATAATATGATATGGGCTATAATGTTAACATGTTGGGTGCACAAACAGTTAATAAACAGTAGGTTAACACATCGACACCGGATATAGTATGTTTGAAGGTTAACAGATATGCAAACGTCAAAGATAACAGCGAGAAAAAAAGAAGATAACATCTCTCAAAAAAGAGAATTACAACCACTCGATTATTCTCACTAAAAACAGCATTATTTTCTCTCTCGCACACACAGTGACAATTGTCGAACCGGCCCCAAATTGAAATACAGTGAAATCCTGAGGCCGGGGTCCGACTGTATCTGGGATACTATCATACACACACAATTGTGCCGCTATCACCCTCCTTAGATCAGGATGATAGCGGCACTTGTGTTACCATGCAGTGATCAGTGATCTTACCTCTTTGAGCACCTCCCTCATTTCTGGATAATCGTTCAGAGCGTGTAACAAATCCTCTTTTCGTAAACAGAACAAATCACTGTATCCCACACTCCTTACATTTGCTGTTCGCCGGTTGCCGTTCTTCCCCACATTCAGCAGTGAGATCTCGCCAAAGTAACTACCGTCAGAGAGGGTGGCGAGGGCCCTGCCATCGTCAGCCGTTACTTGTAACATGCCTAGTGGGATATAGATCTGTCAGAGCATTGGCCAGAAAGATATAGATAGTAACTTGTTAACTCTAGGCAGACTTAAAAAATGCACTATGGGGTTATCTATTTGAAGAAAAGTGGTACTGAAACCAAAAATAACCTTGTTTGACGATGAACATTTCCCGCCCAATATCCCCTTTTCTGCACACGTAGTCCCCTGGTGAATATACCTGGCGAGAGAGAAAGGTACAGAGAGGGAGATAGAGAGATAGAGAAATATGGGGAGAGAGAGGGAGAGAGAGAGAGAGAGAGAGAGAGAGAGAGAGAGAGAGAGAGAGAGAGAGAGAAAGAGAGAGAGAGAGAGAGAGAGAGAGAGAGAGAGAGAGAGAGAGAGAGAGAGAGAGAGAGAGAGAATCAAACAAGTACCTGATGTTTAAGTTTGAGGACAAGCGCTATTAGAAATCCACTTTCACAGTTCTGGAACAATTCCACCTGTTTTAACGTCGCTAAATGGACGTGTATTGCCATTTCTGCTTGTAGCTTATCGGGAAGATACCTGAATAGAGATCAGTATGGTTAGAATTCGGTTACTAGGGGGATACCAAGTGGTTACCAAGTGGTTACCAAGTGGTTACCATTGTTAAACGCAGTGGGTAGCATTTGTGCTTAAAATCAGCAGAGAAATGAACTGCAGTGCGTTGCTCTCACATCATGTGTTATCAACGCACAGCACCTGTTAAAACGCATGCAGGAAAACCCAAAACAAAGATTAGCAGGAGTAGCCAATCAAAAGCATCAAGCGGATAAAATCATACACAGATTGCAAAAACCCTATGGGAGTGTGAATGAGATTGTGGTGATCGATGTTGTAATAATAAGTTGCTAGTATAGTTAATTAAACTAGCCAATTAAAAGGTATAGATACTATACTAACCAAATACCTCCCCTGCTGTATCTTTATAACACTGTCCCCCACGGTTAGAAGTGGACAGTGTCACAAAGCTGTCAAGGATCCCTTCCCAATTACTTCCTAATTACTTCCTAATTATTTCCCAATTACCTCCTAATGTTATACTCACTTGAGGACCTCCTCCTCCTCAAAGGTATGTCTCTGGGCCCACAGGTAATCAAACCACCTTATTATCCTATTCTGAAGATCCTTCCCCACATTCCGGTACCCCATGTACTCCTTTAGATGATCCAATCTATCCTGGAAAGCGCTCCTATTGGCTGTGATATTGGTAATAATGTTGCCAATAGAACCCACTATTGAAGCGAATATCATGACCCCGAGTAGGAATGTAATTGTCAGGTAGATAAACTCCCAGAGTTGTGTGGGTGCCTGGACCTCTCCAATAGTTGTCATTGTCTGGGTGGACCAGTGGAGAGAATAAGCGTACTTCATAGCCACAGAGGCATACAGAGTGGAACTATTAACACAAATTGAGTCATTGCATATTGATTTATACTCAGCCGGATAAGCGAACTCGCTCCTCGGAGGATCCTCCACACCATTTGTTATTATCTGAGTAGTTCCATAAGTTGCCGTACTTAAGAAATAGTACACACAGGCATTCCAATGCATGACCAGTAACATAGCGAGAAACAGTACAAATATTCGCCATGTTATGGGGAAGCTAGTCCGACACTCTTTCCGGTCGTTCCAGATGAATAACCGGTGGAGTTTTACAAATTTGAGAAATCTGAGAGCAGGGGGGAAGAAGAGGGGCAGGTCTGGGTTGTGCTTCACCAACAGGAGCGCCAGCTGAGGGGAGAGTGGGAAGGATGGGATGAGAATATGTAAATATAGGTTTCAGGTTGTAACTATAAAAACTAAACTATTTTCCCCATTTAACTAGTTAGCGCAGTAATTATAGCGTAGTCTGTGTGTATGAGAGGTTGTGAGGGGCTAAGTGAAATGCTTTACACAAACATTCATGCTTCACTAACTCATAGCAGACTTGTATTGTTGAGTAAGGGCTGAAAAGATCAACTCTAATACAACAAATTTCTGTCAGCTGGCTCACTACACACAGTGGTTAAAAGTCGGACCCCGATGTACCGGGCAGAATCCTTTTCCCAAGCATGATCCCGGTAAATCGGGGTCCGAGTGCATATAATGCTTCACACACACACACATTCCAATATCACACACACGCTCTCACTTTAACACATCCTCCTCCTCAAAAGTGTGGTTTTGTGCCCAAAGGTAGTCGAACCATCTAATAATCCTCCCACTGAGATCCTTCCCAACCTTTCGGTAACTCATGTACTCCTTCAAATTGTCCAGCCGGTCTTGAAATAGGTTCCGATTGGCCCGCAGGTTGGTAATAACGTTTCCGATGCTTCCAACAACGGAGGCGAATATCATGACACCAACGAGGAAGATAGCAGTGAGATAGAAGAATTCCCAGACTTCTGTGGGCTGCTGGACCTCTCCTATAGTTGTCATGGTCTGGGTGGACCAGTAGAGAGAGTAAGCGTACTTCATAGACAGGTTAGAGAACTTGTTCACCCTTCCGTCCGGGTCTACTGTTGCGGGGTATATGAAGGTACTTCGTGTCTCATTGTAGACCTCAGGGGAGGTATGACTGTAACTTCCACCCATCACCTCGACAGAAAGGAAGTAGTAGAGGCAGGCGTTCCAGTGCATAACCATTAGCATGGCCATGGAGAGGACAGTGAGCCGGGCCACGATGGGAAAGTTGGAAACACACTCGGAGCGATCCACAAATTGCATCATTCGCCGGCCTTTTAGAAGTTTCAGGAGTCGGACTGCTGGTTTCGCGAACCGGGTTGAGTGGGAGAATGCGGGGAAGAAATAGACCACCTGGGATTGAGAGACACAGGGGTGGGGCGTTAGGAGTGGGATTTGGGGGCACGGGGGCGGGGCATTAGGATTGGGTTTTGGGGGCACGGGGTGTGACATTAGGGGTCACAGGCTAGGGAAATAAGGAACCGTATTATGGTAAAACGGGGCTTTAACTTGCAGCATTTAGCAGGGGGTTTGTTGAACATTCACTGACTATCTCACTTCACAAAAACGTCTACCACATATATATATATTGTGTACTTTTTGCATATAAAATATACGGTTATAATTCTGACACAAGTACATTACCACACGATACTCGTACGGTTTGAGCGGGTCACACAATTAATGCCTGGCATGACACACCGTACAGGAGGACACAACTTGATTGTACAGTGTACAATGTACAATAATGTACTTAATGTACAAACACACACATGATACACATTGAGTGATGTGAACTTTTGGATCTACATTAATCAGACATTGGAATACTGTTGTATTTTACGTCTAATTTACACTAAAATTGTTCCATACCGGGATAGCAGGACGTATTAATTGACTTACTAGATAACATTCAATTATTAATCTATTTATTAACATAAATCACGTACCTGTGTGGGAATTATACTGACGCAGTCGACGTAAAATGCGACACTTTTCATATACTTTTTGGATAGTTGACCAGTGTCTTTTACTAATAAACCCCGTTCAAGAAAACCTGGAAGAGAGAAAAAGTTTAGGGAGAGAGAGAGAGAGAGAGAGAGAGAGAGAGAGAGAGAGAGAGAGAGAGAGAGATAGAGATAGAGAGAGAGAGCATGAAAGATGGTAGCTAGAGATCGTGCACTAAAAGTCACGCACCCGAGATAGAGAGAGAGAGAGAGAGAGAGAGAGAGAGAGAGAGAGAGAGAGAGAGAGAGAGAGAGAGAGAGAGAGAGAGAGAGAGAGGGCGCGGGAGAAAAGTCAGTCCCTCGGCCGTTTAATCACCCTCCTAGTTAAGAAGAAAATGGAGTTTTCATGCCTTCAAATCACGAATATAGATTCGAGGAAATTCAAACCACGCCAGCTCTACACTGACCTTACCCTGCTCTGTCTGGCGCCGCCGACCCCATTTGAGAATTAAATTGCAGGGGTATAGCGCCGCCAGACAGACCCAACTCGACCCTCACAAACCAACGAACAACGTACAACGTACTGACCTATTCTAAATGATGCGAAGAAATCTAAAACATAGAGAATGTCCGCAAAGATATCCAGGATAAGCCAGGCGGTAAAAAAGTCGTCACTGTCAAGTTCGTGGAAGGAAACCCGTGCAGGGACTATGATAAAGTTGTAGAGGACTGCCAGCGATATGATCGATAACCAGTAATAGTATACATCTGAAACAGGGTTTAAACAAATGATTAAATTGTTAATTGTTCTACCCCCCTCTCTCCGTGCCCCGGTATTATTCGTAAAGGACAATGGTACGAGTTTAACAGGTGTGCCGGGTGGACGGGGGGTTGCAGGTTAATGGTTATATACTTGACGACTTGTGTCTTATAGATTGAAGCATTTTGTGCATGCATATAAATGATATTTGTCCGACGCAAAAAGCAATATTGTAGCTATCGCGTGCTGCAGTATAATGATCAGGTTGGCGAGACATGGCATGGTGTTATGTAGTTTTATAGTGGATTTATAGTTGATTTCTAATCACTATACACGTCAATCTATCTTTCCTTTTTTATCAAAGGTGGACTAGTGAAATCCTGAACTCGGACAACTAAAGAAATGAAACAAGTAATAAAGAGAAATTCTGACTCGTTCGTTACGTTGCATTTCGTTTCACTTTTGCTTGTCTCATACACCAAAAAGGGCTGTTTTCCTCAGTAAAATACAACTCAAATATGTCTCTAGTTCTCATTTCCATCACACATGACCTCCCAGTTACCACTGAACTGTCTCTCGGGCCTGGCCTAGTCTCATCACTAAATTACAGCTACATTCTTGGTCAATATTAGCTCTTCCCCTCACTAAAAGGTGACTTAAATCCGCCTCAAATACCAATATTCGAGAACAATATGATCTCTCAGTCCCCAGAGAGCAGTCTCCTCCGGCAACACACAGTCCAATAGTTAGTTTAGGGCAGCAAAATAGACCAAAATCGACCAAAACTTTGGAATTTCGCATTAAATTAAATTTGGGAAACTTTGTACTTTGCCATTGCGTGTTTTATAAAGGAGCACTAACAAGTCACAGAGCAGAATTCTATTCATTACTCGTTCGTTACGTTGCATTTCGTTTCACTTTTGCTTGTCTCATACACCAAAAGGGCTGTTTTCCTCAGTAAAATACAACTCAAATATGTCTCTAGTTCTGATTTCCATCACACATGACCTCCCAGTTACCACTGAACTGTCTCTCGCGGGCCTGGCCTAGTCTCATCACTAAATTACAGCTACATTCTTGGTCAATATTAGCTCTTCCCCTCACTAAATGTGACTTAAATCCGCCTCAAATACCAATATTCGAGAACAATATGATCTCTCAGTCCCCAGAGAGCAGTCTCTCTCCGGCAACACACAGTCCAATAGTTAGTTTAGGGCAGCAAAATAGACCAAAATCGACCAAAACTTTGGAATTTCGCATTAAATTAAATTTGGGAAACTTTGTACTTTGCCATTGCGTGTTTTATAAAGGAGCACTAACAAGTCACAGAGCAGAATTCTATTCATTACTCGTTCGTTACGTTGCATTTCGTTTCACTTTTGCTTGTCTCATACACCAAAAAGGGCTGTTTTCCTCAGTAAAATACAACTCAAATATGTCTCTAGTTCTGATTTCCATCACACATGACCTCCCAGTTACCACTGAACTGTCTCTCGGGCCTGGCCTAGTCTCATCAACTAAATTACAGCTACATTCTTGGTCAATATTAGCTCTTCCCCTCACTAAAATGTGACTTAAATCCGCCTCAAATACCAATATTCGAGAACAATATGATCTCTCAGTCCCCCAGAGAGCAGTCTTTCCGGCAACACACAGTCCAATAGTTAGTTTAGGGGCAGCAAAATAGACCAAAATCGACCAAAACTTTGGAATTTCGCATTAAATTAAATTTGGGAAACTTTGTACTTTGCCATTGCGTGTTTTATAAAGGAGCACTAACAAGTCACAGAGCAGAATTCTATTCATTACTCGTTCGTTACGTTGCATTTCGTTTCACTTTTGCTTGTCTCATACACCAAAAAGGGCTGTTTTCCTCAGTAAAATACAACTCAAATATGTCTCTAGTTCTCATTTCCATCACACATGACCTCCCAGTTACCACTGAACTGTCTCTCGGGCCTGGCCTAGTCTCATCACTAAATTACAGCTACATTCTTGGTCAATATTAGCTCTTCCCCTCACTAAAATGTGACTTAAATTCCGCCTCAAATACCAATATTCGAGAACAATATGATCTCTCAGTCCCCAGAGAGCAGTCTCTCCGGCAACACACAGTCCAATAGTTAGTTTAGGGCAGCAAAATAGACCAAAATCGACCAAAACTTTGGAATTTCGCATTAAATTAAATTTGGGAAACTTTGTACTTTGCCATTGCGTGTTTTATAAAGGAGCACTAACAAGTCACAGAGCAGAATTCTATTCATTACTCGTTCGTTACGTTGCATTTCGTTTCACTTTTGCTTGTCTCATACACCAAAAAGGGCTGTTTTCCTCAGTAAAATACAACTCAAATATGTCTCTAGTTCTGATTTCCATCACACATGACCTCCCAGTTACCACTGAACTGTCTCTCGGGCCTGGCCTAGTCTCATCACTAAATTACAGCTACATTCTTGGTCAATATTAGCTCTTCCCCTCACTAAAATGTGACTTAAATCCGCCTCAAATACCAATATTCGAGAACAATATGATCTCTCAGTCCCCAGAGAGCAGTCTCTCCGGCAACACACAGTCCAATAGTTAGTTTAGGGCAGCAAAATAGACCAAAATCGACCAAAACTTTGGAATTTCGCATTAAATTAAATTTGGGAAACTTTGTACTTTGCCATTGCGTGTTTTATAAAGGAGCACTAACAAGTCACAGAGCAGAATTCTATTCATTACTCGTTCGTTACGTTGCATTTCGTTTCACTTTTGCTTGTCTCATACACCAAAAAGGGCTGTTTTCCTCAGTAAAAATACAACTCAAATATGTCTCTAGTTCTGATTTCCATCACACATGACCTCCCAGTTACCACTGAACTGTCTCTCGGGCCTGGCCTAGTCTCATCACTAAATTACAGCTACATTCTTGGTCAATATTAGCTCTTCCCCTCACTAAAATGTGACTTAAATCCGCCTCAAATACCAATATTCGAGAACAATATGATCTCTCAGTCCCCAGAGAGCAGTCTTTCCGGCAACACACAGTCCAATAGTTAGTTTAGGGCAGCAAAATAGACCAAAATCGACCAAAACTTTGGAATTTCGCATTAAATTAAATTTGGGAAACTTTGTACTTTGCCATTGCGTGTTTTATAAAGGAGCACTAACAAGTCACAGAGCAGAATTCTATTCATTACTCGTTCGTTACGTTGCATTTCGTTTCACTTTTGCTTGTCTCATACACCAAAAAGGGCTGTTTTCCTCAGTAAAATACAACTCAAATATGTCTCTAGTTCTGATTTCCATCACACATGACCTCCCAGTTACCACTGAACTGTCTCTCGGGCCTGGCCTAGTCTCATCACTAAATTACAGCTACATTCTTGGTCAATATTACCCACCGCCCCACCCCCACCCGCCCTCCCCCACCCACCTCTCCCAATATAGCGGACATTGCTAAACACCACACTACAGAGACAATCCTTGTGTTTTGGTGCACTAAGTCGCTTATCGCGTGTAACAACTAACAAATGTTCTTATCTGTCCCATCCACATAGTATTCTAGAACATTTTACAGTCCATTGGTGCTACATTCAGTCCTACCCCTTATCTGTGTTTAATCGTTTTTGTTTATCTTCATCTCCACTGGAAATGCATACACCTCTCATCTCATCATCAACAACATCACGGTACCAATCATTCATCAAAATTCTGTAAGTTCACCTGTCCGTATTGTCTGTTCACAGATTGTGTAAAGTTTATATTATGAATGTAATTGACTATTCAAAACACGGTAAACATCGGGATTCCAGACCCAAACTCAAGACATTCTCAAAGGCAAAACGTTACCTAGTTCCAGACCAAACTAAACTCAAGACACTCTCAAAGGCAAAAAGATACCTTGTTCCAGACCAAACCAACCACATGTCACTCTCAAAGGCAAAACGATACCTTGTTCCAGACCAAACTAAACTCAAGAAACTCTCAAAGGCAAAACGATACCTTCATTCACTCATTTGATTTGATTTGTAAAAGGATAAAAATCAATATAATACACAATGTATATAATAAAGATAATATCCCGGCTGGCTCCTATTGACGGGATGACAATATTGATGGAGCGCTTACACCTCAAGTATAGATTTAAAACACACACCGACAGCTCTCACACTCTACAGACAAACAAACTTGTAATACAGTATGCTTTTTAATGATAAGGTAAGTTTAATAATTTAGTTAAATGGAATTTTAATTTAAGTACAGTCGGACCCCGATTTAACGGCACCCTCGGGGGAAAGGGTTTTGTCCGTTAAATCGGGGTGTCCGTTAAATCGGGGTAGAGCATATTTGGCCCTATAAAACCCTATTTTTGTCCAAAATGCTATACTAAAACACCTCTAAGTGTTAAATGCAATGTCCATGTATTGATTACATGATCATTTCTGATTAGAAAAAGAAAGTAATTTCAAAATAATTTCAAAATAAGTTATAAAAATTTTCTAAGGGGGACCACATACAGCACTGTACTGAAATTCGCACCGCCGTATGTGGTGCCTCTAACTTCAGTTCTCACTAGCACATACAACACTTTCGGTGCAAACCCCAGTACGCACTGCGGTATGTGGTGCCTCTCACTGATAAATATCGGTGGGACTATCAGTACACAATCTCACGTGAGCTTAGCTCAGAAAAGATCAGTACGGTGCTGTATGTGCTCTTCGTACTGAACTGAAAGGTCACGTGGGGGTCACGTGCGCGCACTAGCCAATGACAGACCTGCATCTCACAATACACACACACACACACCCACACCACAGCAACCAATAAGAGGCGCACGCACTCTCACTACGACAGAAAGGGCCACACCTAGAACAACGGCGAGATTATCCGACATATCGAGAAAATATGTGCTGCAATCGGGAGAGATAAGAGAGAGATAGGTGGAGATAAACATAACAAGAGAGAGAAAAGGAGGTAGAGAGAGTACGGTATTATAGTAGGGTCGGTTGTGGGAAGTTGGGTCCGGAACCCCAAATTCGACCCGCTGACATGATCAGGGACTCTACAAAAAGTCCAAAGCACCATCCCACAGGTCTCCACCACCCCCGGTTCACCAATCATTCGCAACCATGCGATCCATGACGCCATCACCAATCAGCACCAACAATACCAGTTCCTAGCCACTCAGAGCCCAGATCCCGACACCAGGCGACAGATGATCACCAAATTAGTGGGTCGATCGGAGTTACGGCCGAGGAGCCACAACCGTCCCTCCGCCCGGCCGGCGGCTGACCGGCACCACGCGGGACCACGGGCCAAGGCCGTCGCAGGAGGCAGTCACCGGCCGCGCCCGACCGGGCTCGATGAGGCGATCAAAACCCAGTGGGGCCAGACCCCGGCCCCACCCCGCTCCCGGGTTATTAGGCTTTTTCGGTTTTGGCGGGAAAATATTTTGGTGGGAAACCGAAAAAGCCTAATAACCCAAGAACGGGGCGGGGCCAAGGTCCGGCCCCACCAGGCCCCGACCACCTCATCGAGCCCGATCGAACGCGACCAACGACGACCCCCCACGACGACCCAAACCCGCAATCCCACGCGGTGCCAGCCAACCGCCAGCCAAACGGAAAAACGGCTACAACTCCTCGACCACAACTCCGATCGACCTGAAATTTTGTATGCCCACTAATCTAGTGATCATCCATCACCCGGTATCAAAATCCAAGCTCCAAGTGACCAGGAACTGGCATCACTAATTGGCCAATTGGTGACAACGTCACAAATCACACAATCACGAACAACCAGTGAACCGGGGGTGGCAGAGACCTGCGGGATGGCGCTCCGGACTCCTCACAGAGTCCCCAATCATATCAGCAAGTCAAATTCAAAATTCCAGACCCAACTTCCCACAACCGACCCTACTAATTAGTGAGAGGAAGATATTTCACAAAAAATTACGTGTTTTTAGCTTGTTTTGAAGGTTTTTTATTGATTGTTCAGTAAGAGGCACCACATACACTCACTGTACTGAAGTTCCCACCGACAGTATGTGGTGCGACGTTCTGGAGTTCGCACCGGTGCTGTATGTGGTCCCCCTAAGGTACTATATCAACCACGTCCGAATCGTTGTTTATACCTAGTCCAGGAAAAGTTCTAAAAAAATAGGCCAAATTTCGGCATTTCTGCATAAAAGCAAATTCCGGTTGATTTTGGTCAATTCAAGTATGCTGATCACGACTATAAACTTTTAGTGAACTTTTTCGATGGGGAAAGTCGCTTAATTGGCCTTAATTGGCCTTAATTGTAAATGTGTCTAAAATATATTCTGCATAGCTCAAAAAATCAGGAAAAATTCACTGATTATCGGAAAAATATTTTCAGATTTTATTTGTGTCGAAAATAGGCGGAATTGGCCTAATTGGGCATAATTGGGTGTAATTACTAGAATTTAAAATGTATTCTGCATAGCTCAAAAATTCGGGGAAAATTCACTGATTATCGGAAAAATATTTTCAGATTTAATTGGTGTCTAAAATAGGCGGAATTTGCCTAATTGGGCATAATTGGGCGTAATTAGTAGAATTTAAAGTTTATCAAAAATGAGTTTTATATAGCTTAAAAAATCGAGAAAAATAAGCTGATTATCAGAAAAATACTATTGGAATTCATTTTTGTCTCAATTAGACGGTAGAGCTAATTAAAAACCAATTAAATCACCAAATTGGTGTTGCACGACATAAATGAGTCTCAGGAATGGGAAATTCAACTTAAAAAGCTACTTTCTTCACTAATGTGTCCCCAAGGGTCTCTCCTAACACCACAGAAAATCCTAACATCCGGTGCGATCTTTTTCCGGGTCCAAAACTCAGATTTTTACGATTTTCAGTTTCTCGCTCACAGCACATGGTGTGCATGTACAATACCCCGGAAATAAACATGTTGCTCCTCGCACCGGATGTTAGGATTTTCTGTGGTGTTAGGAGAGACCCTTGGGGACACATTAGTGAAGAAAGTAGCTTTTTAAGTTGAATTTCCCATTCCTGAGGCTCATTCATGTCGTGCAACACCAATTTGGTGATTTAATTGGTTTTTAATTAGCTCTACCGTCTAATTGAGACAAAAATGAATTCCAATAGTATTTTTCTGATAATCAGCTTATTTTTCTCGATTTTTTAAGCTATATAAAACTCATTTTTGATAAACTTTAAATTCTACTAATTACGCCCAATTATGCCCAATTAGGCAAATTCCGCCTATTTTAGACACCAATTAAATCTGAAAATATTTTTCCGATAATCAGTGAATTTTCCCCGAATTTTTGAGCTATGCAGAATACATTTTAAATTCTAGTAATTACACCCAATTATGCCCAATTAGGCCAATTCCGCCTATTTTCGACACAAATAAAATCTGAAAATATTTTTCCGATAATCAGTGAATTTTTCCTGATTTTTTGAGCTATGCAGAATATATTTTAGACACATTTACAATTAAGGCCAATTAAGGCCAATTAAGCGACTTTCCCCATCGAAAAAGTTCACTAAAAGTTTATAGTCGTGATCAGCATACTTGAATTGACCAAAATCAACCGGAATTTGCTTTTATGCAGAAATGCCGATTTTAAATCGAACTTTGCCTGGACTAACCTTCAATTCTACTCTTTGGTTAGCCACCTAATACCTAGTACCAACGAGCAGAGCGAGTTGTGCCGGTAACGCAAAGAGTGCGGCCGTCTGCCAACACTGCAATTATCGTGGGGAAAAGTAGGCAGTGTTCTAACCCTACAAAGACAGACCAAGACAGACACAATGACAAGCGTAGGGCCCTCCAATGTGCACTGCTCTCCCTTGAATTTTCAAGGGAGTTCGTACGGAGGGTTCCAGGCTATGCCGTCTATACCCGGGTGGTATGAGACTTGGTACGCCTTAGCTTAATGCCCCAAAAAAAAAAAAGAAAAAAAAAAGAGAAATTCTGTACAGGTTTCTAGCTTCGCAGCAAGGATGTTCATTTATAGATTAAAGTTACACACCCACTCACCTGAAAAAGGGTCAAAGACAAAGTGTGCAAAGAAATTAAAAAGTTTCCATCCCTTAGGTTTCGTTCCAACGGGCTTGCTTTCCTTTATCTCAACGGGCGAGACGAAGTTTAACCGCTGTAAAAACTCATCCGGCTCCTGGAGAAAGGGTGGTGTTAATGTATTGGTTTAGTTAATAACTGTATAAACATTAAACATCCATCACTACATTAAATTTTTGTTCTTTATAGAATTTAGTCTGGGTTCAATCAATTATCACTGCGCTGGCAAGCGCAAAGGTGGCCCCATCCAACCCCCCGAAAAAAATTCCCCCAAAAACGGCCCGCTTGCTCACAGCGTATATATAGTTATTTCATACTTTTAGCCCATTTTGGTACTTTTTGACACGCCATAACTACGGAACCGGATGAGCTAGGAAGCTGAAATTTTGTACTCAGAAGCTTCTTGTAGACATCTATCGATGGTAAAAATTTCAAGTGGCTAGCTCATTTTGTTCAAAAGTTATAACACCACCCCCAAAACAGAAAATTCAGTGTGGGGATAACTAGGTTGATATATACATATATACATACATACATAGATGTATAGACGCTTTGTTACCTTCCGTTTGGTCCCAGTTTGAGACGAACCAGACATCGTACGACCTTAAACCAAGCGGCATTCGACAGATAATTGTCTCGTGCATGTAAAGTGCGTTTCAAACGACTTGACCTGAGATTCCTGGAAATTCAGGATTTCCCCTTTGTAAATACACGCGCAATGCGCCAATTTCCAAGAATTACGGGTCAAGTCGCTTGAAACGGACTTTACCCATCTGGGTCGCGACTCTTCATCTTTCCTACGACGCACGCAATGACGTCATGAGTGACGTCATTGCGCGAGACCGACTAACTTTTTTCAAACGCCTCTAGCACCCTGAAGACGCTTTCCGATTTCTGATTTGACGAAAAATCGTTACCGGCAAATTGTCTGAACTTTCAGATGCTATATTGCGAATTTTCGTAGCTGATCATTTTGAGCCCTTAAATCGCGTCGGAAGTCAAAAATTTGACGAAAAATTCAGCAAATTGAACGTTTTTCTAGTAAAAACTCCCTTTCCTGACGACTGTGGTCAATGAAACTTTACAAGCTCCTTTGGGGTATTTATTCAAAATATATTGTGATGCAATTACGTCGTTACGACGTCACTAATTACGTCAAATGACGTCATAATGACGTCTTAAATACGATTTTCACAGAAATTCGTCTCGTTTCTCATATATCGCATTATTATGACAATATTACATTATGAAATAATGTCTTGCTGCGATTAAAAACCAAAAAGGGACCTAAATTAAGCCAAAAACTAATTGAATTAGTTGGCGGGAAAGGTGGCCCACTTACACCTTTGCCTGCTGCCGGGATCAGGGATATAAGAGGTGAATACAATGGAATAAGACAGTGAAAGAGAGCGTGATAGAGTGTGAGAGAGAGAGAGAGAGAGAGAGAGAGAGGGAGAGAGAGAGAGAGAGAGAGAGAGAGAGAGAGAGAGAGACAGTGAGGAGAGAGGGATAGAACGAACAGGAATAAGTTACCCTTGAAAAATAAGAGATTGAGATACCGAGCTGGAGGAAGAAAATGAGAGTTCGTGGTGATACCCGGCAGTAGCAAAAGGTGTAAGTGGGCCACCTTTCCCGCCAACTAATTCAATTAGTTTTTGGCTTAATAACTACTAGCTTATTATATATGTGGTGTACATGACCGTGGGTCACCTTATTTACCGATCTTATAATTTATACTTGTACTAATATTTGTACTAAGAATTAGTCCACCAAGATCATTGTATTGTATGATCATGAGTTATAAATCCCAGTGCTACTTATAAATCATTCATAAACTGAAGAAGTTACACAAATACTTGTTCTCTCCGACAGCTCACTAATAAACTGCAGGTACTGGAGGGCAGTATCATAGTGTACTGTGATCAGTGATGCAGCTGTTAAAATGCGTTATCATGGTAATCAATGATAACGGGGGATGACATGTTAGAACAAACCTGGAGAACAAACAGACAATCAATACAGTCATCCTTCATCATTGCGACTTACAACAAGGACAACAAATATGGAAATAATGCCCACACCACGGTGGGCTTCTAAATATTGTGTGTTATTTACAGTTTTGTGTTATTTACAATTACAGTTCTAAATTCAGGAAATACATAGATCTGCAAATATCATCTTTGTAAAATACCAGATATGTGTTTATAATGACCGGAAATAGACGGTAAACTTTTACATAAATTTGGTGGCTTTTCCTTATGAATCGGAGAGAAAGGTGAAATATCTGAGCCAAAAGAAAATTAGCAGTACTTAGTATGTAATTAGCAATTAACTATTAACTAGCAATTGCAACCAATTAATTAATTAAAGAACAACTAATTAGCACCTTGTAAGGTTCCAGTTCCCACTGTCCGTTTCTCCTGCTATACTGGAACTGTGTATAATCTGCAGCAGCAGGGGGAGGCGACTTGGACCGACTGGTATACAGGGATACCAAGTCCATCTCTGGAACTGACATGTGTATCAGGATGTATTAGAGGAGGACAACTCGAGATATGGTGAAATTAAACTGAGAGAGTTGCAATGCTGTTCAACAAGTTGCAGCTTTTACAAAAACGGTGTTGTTACTAATAATTCGGAGTAAAGAGTAAAGACTAATAATCTGTGAGTGACTGAGTGTGCACGTTAGTTTGAAGTGGCCATTACATGTCGTGTCATGTTGAATACCACCCAAACCCAATCCCCCGACGATCTTTCTTTTTGAGTAATTTAAACCCCTAACCATATGAGATCAATCAAATCTACTACTCAAAAAAGGGTTTCACTGAAAACACAAAACGCCTTCACATCTTACACACACGTGGTGTGTCATAGAAGACACAAAAACGGTGTTGTTACTCATAATTGGGAGTAAAGTAAGGACTAAGAATCTGTGCGTGGATGAATATGCACGTTGTTTGAAGTGGTTGATTTATGCGGCTGTTGAATAACCTACTACCACCCAAACCCAATCCCAGTAGCCCCCAACAATCTTTCTTTTTTGAGTAATTTAAACCCTTAATCATATGCTAATTTACCAATCAATATACCACTACTCAACAAAGGGTTTCATAGAGTTCACTAAAACACAAAACGCCTTCACATCTTACACACACATGGTGTCATAGAAGACTATACAGAGAATAGAAAGATGAGGGAAATAAGATATATAGGCCCAAACCATGAACTTGAGGGGGGAGCAGCTGTCAGGAGACATGTGTTATTTGACCGATCTTTATAACAGATGTGCAATTAGTTGCCCCATTGCACACAATAAACGCAGTCAACCAACACCCGTATCTCCCTCTCTCTCCCTAACTAATACATGCATGTATCTCGCCTTCACCCCCTAACTAAAACATACATATCCCTACAGAGTTCAGACATGTCCCCCTTCTAATTCCCGTAGTGCAATTGTACCTTCAATCCTATAGAAAAGTATACAAGCTAGTATGGAAAATAGAACGTTCATATAATACACTTTCAGCCTATATCTGTTTATGCACGAGAGCCTGAACAAATACTCTCTCCACATAGAACACCACTATGCCCACCACTATTATAATGCACTTTACCCGAGCCCCTTACAATTATTTGTTACTCAACCAAGGCACACACACTATAATAATAGCCATGATCATGATTACCAACTGGAAAGTATTTCTTTTAAAGTACATTATATTTAGTAAATTTCCCCTTCATTAGCTGTAAACCTCCCCTTCATTAGAGGATAATAAAACTGAAAGAGCATCGAAGGACGAAGCAACTGAACATTGTGTAACGTATGACAGATGCAATATTGAGTATTGAAGTCGAAGTAAAATGAAGTACCTATAACTCAGATAGTGAATGACAACGTCCCTCTCTCTCTCTCTCTCTCTCTCTCTCTCTCTCTCTCTCTCTCTCTCTCTCTCTCTCTCTCTCTCTCTCTCTCTCTCTCTCTCTCTCTCTCACTACCCCCCTCTCTCTGATCCCAATTCAATTCTACTGTGTACCAATATGGGGGACTGTATCATGTGAGTCATGATGAATTGGAAGAGGGGTCATGATCCGACTGATTTACAATGACTGACAATAGCCTAAGAGAAAGAAACAAGAAGAACGATAGAGAGGAAGATAGATAGATAGACATATAGAAGAGAGGGAGAGAAGGAATGATAGAAGAATAGAGCTGGAGAGAGAAAGATAGAAAAAAGATAGTGAGACAAAGACTATATGCAGACAAAATGCAGACTGTGCCAGAATCAATAGAGATTTAGTTTAATTTTGCTGAACTGATAGACAGATAGAAGAGAGAGCGAGAATGATAGAAAAAGGGGATCTGCAGAGGGAGAGAGAGAGAGAGAGAGAGAGAGAGAGGGAGAGAGAGAGAGAGAGAGAGAGAGAGAGAGAGGGAGAGAGAGAGAGAGGCAAAGTCCAAAGATAGGAAAAGAATAGTAGGGTAAACCGGGGCAATTCGAACAACCGGGGCAATTCGAACATAGTACTGCCCGTCTCTCACCTAGTTAAGCTATCATAATGACGTCATCCTATCTCCAGAAGAAAACTGCTCGTTCGAGCCTGCCCGTTACCACTAAATAGGCTCTAGATCCGGTTTAAGTTGGTCAATTTCCGATTTGAAAAAAACAGCTGAAAGCTAATAATATCAGCTTTCAGATGGTATAAAAATTATTTAAATATTCGCATGTTTTCATTCCAAATTCTGGTAAATTAAGATTACCGGGGCAATTCGAACAACCGGGGCAATTCGAACATGGGCAATTTGGTTAACACACCGGGGCAATTTGGTTAACTCCCGGGCCAATGATGTGCAGTTCTTTGTACCACGTGATCACGCGTGATACCGGGGCAATTCGAGCAAGAACGACCAGCGTGTAGATTGCGTGTAGATTACATTGTTCGAATTGCCCCCACCTCTAACAACACCAGGCGGGAATCTTCTTCTGGTGTTGTGAGGACGTTCACGTGACTCCCACGTGACGAAATAAAGCACTCCTATTGGTGATGCTCGAATTGCCCCGGTACCAATTTTTCCGACCAAAATTTTTCAATTAGTTATTTAGTTAAGTAAATGATGGTCCCTATAGTTGAAATTTATCTTATTTGAAAGATAAAATAATGAACTTTAATCCTATATAATTTTTTTCATTGTATCTTTTTTTAAATGGGAGTGAGAACCGATTAAGTAAAAAGTTAACCATTTTGCCCCGGTTTACCCTACTACCTATATTATAACGAAGCATGACGGGATGATCCTGGACGGGATGATCCTGGATCATGATCCAGTGATCCTTATGAGACTGTTTAATTGATTGAATCACATGTAACTATTGTGAGAATAAGGACCTCGCAAGTAACTCTAGAATTAGCCGGAGAGAGAAAATATAGTCAGAGAGAGACACAACAAAGCGTGGAAAATGAATGAGAAGGCATACCGAAATCTATCATTGATCTTCTGCCTGGGTTTGGGTACCCTACAAGGGACTATATATCGCATTAGCGGTATATATCATTGATCTTGAGCTGTAATAACTTAAGTTTTGTTCAAACCCTTTTAGGACCGAGAGCAAGGCAAGCAATATAATGTAGGAGCCAACATAAAAGACAAAGACCGGTTAAGTTTGGGAGACTCCAATGAGAGTGGTTACCCTGGTTAGCAGAGACTCAGTCACCAGCAGCTTCAAAAAGTCACGCAGATCACGATTCATTGTCAGTGTGTGAACCAATATATTCGAGGCTAATACCAACCACCACCCCCCCCCCCCCGATCACAATGTAGCAAATGAGGAACAATTAAGAATTGTGAAGAAGAACACTAAAAGTATATACGAGATATATAACTATCACGTCGCTCTCTCCTTGCCCCCATGGTGGCTATAGCAAAGCAAACGACCAAGCTGCACATGTGTGTAGGCGTTAGCTTGTCATAGACCTGCTTATCATTGATCTTGCTACAACATACACCTCTCCCTCTCTCCCTCTCTCTCCAATCCCGACCCTCCTGCATACATAACCCGATAGTAATTAACATATATCATGACCCCCTTAGTTACAAGCTGTCGACATTTTGATATATCTAGCATCGCCCCCTAATTAATGACGTTCTTTTAATTATGGCATAATTTTGGGCCGCTTAGGACATAAACAAATGAAAGATAAATTGTGATGAAAACTACTATACAAACTTCAAATTGTACATCTGATTGCGGAGTTTTATATGAAGTAGGAAACCGCTAATGGGAAACACGAAAAACCACAACCAAATACTGGCCTAATAACCAGCAATTATATAGATCTACTATAACAACTGATTTTATGAAGGAGCATGTTTACTGTTTCTAAAGGAGCACTCAGCAAGTATATTTCTCACCGTCTCAGACTGATGTCCAATCCATTCAATGTCCATGATTCGAGTTGTGATGATCAGTTTTAATGGCCTAACACAGACAATAATACAAACAGATGAACTGAGTGAGGTAATCGAGATGCACCGTGGGAAATGGGTAGAGAGGGAGAGAGAGAGAGAGAGAGAGAGAGAGAGAGAGAGAGAGAGAGAGAGAGAGAGATAGAGAGAGAGAGAGAGAGAGAGAAAGATAGAGTGAGAGAGAGAGAGAGAGAAAAGGAGGATCTGTATGTTGTGGTGTGACAACTGCAATTTACCATCTGTATTGGGGGAGGCCTGCAGCAGTAAGACGTCTACAAATCAAGAGCAGGGGATTCAGATAATACTGCGGTTAGTATAATTCAGAATTCACAGAATCCTGGAATTGTCCCTTCCCAAGATGCGTGTGAACCAATCCTAATAAGAAACGGAGATATAGAGAGGGCGAGAACGGGAGGGAGAGGGAAGGAGAGGAATTGTAGACAGAGAGGGATAGACAGAGAGGTAGATAGATAAGGTATGTGAATCTGGAACAAGTATGCCTACACTATATTTCTCCTGACCTCATATATGCTTGGATTGGCCAAGTAAAGTAAATAAGATATTCATTTCCTACGAAACTACTCGTTTCAATCTATAATGTCTAAAGTTTATTATACGTCCTCTATATTTAACTCTCCTTTTCACTAAAAAGATGCTTACGGTGTCGTTCCGATGAAAGCTTTTCCCCAAAGACTTGATTGACCGAGGGGCTCTGTAGACTGTTCCGAAAAGAGGATGGGGGTGTGGGTACTGGTTCCTGGTCCAGTGCTGATAAGTTGATAATAGTCAGAGGAGCAGCACCATTCTTCCGGCGACGACCCTTCTCCGTTGGTGTTGTTATTGACATATTTGAGGAATATCAAAGAACTAAAAACTATATCGAACTGAGAAAACCAAAGGTGTCAGAGAAAAAGTGATCTATTCAGAATATCACATACAACCGCGGGATAGGAATTGAAGAAGCTGCTGAAGAATAAAGTGGGAGAAGAGAGAAAGAGAGAGAGAGAGAGAGAGAGAGAGAGAGAGAGAGAGAGTGAGAGAGAGAGGGAGATGCGCGGAAGACGATAGAGAGAGAGAAGACGCGAGAGAGGAGAGAGAGAGGAGAGAGCGAGAGACAAGCAGCGGCGAGGAGCGAGATAGATAGAGAGAGCAGAGCTAGAGCAGAGAGAGAGAGAGAAGAGAGAGGAGAGGAGAGAGAGAGAGAGGAGGAGAGAGAGAGAGAGAGGAGGGGAGATAGAAAGGTTATTTCATGAATTGTGCCGGCTCACTGGAAAAAGAAAAACCCCACACGTTGAGAGTAATTTATACGGATCATCTGCAGTAGTAGTATAACTTCTGTCTCTGTCTCTGTCTCTGGTCTCTGTCTCTGTCTCTCCCCTCTTTTCTCTCAAGCTGCAGAAAAAAAACCGCTTACTTCTCGTCACTAGATGACCAATGGAAGTGTCACAAAAAAGAAAGAAGCTACGATCACAAATAGTAGTGCGATCTGCCGAATGGAGTCTTCTCGAATGTGGTGTGAGCTACTACACAATGCCAGCCGTAATAAGTATATGGCTTTTGTAGGACAAAGGGGTAAACTTCAACTGATAATGGTCGTATTAATAGCACTCAACCGTGACACCGTGTGACAAATCTATAGAGATATGTCGGGGAGAGAGAGAGAGAGAGAGAGAGAGAGAGAGAGAGAGAGAGAGAGAGAGAGAGAGAGAGAGATAGAGAGATAGAGGGAAAGAGATAGAGAGAGAGAGAGATGGATAAAGATAGAGAGATAGAGAGAGGAACAGAGAGAGAAAGAGAGGGAGAGAGAGAGAGAGAGAGAGAGAGAGAGAGAGAGAAAGAGAGAGAAGATAGATAGCGAGAGATCGTCTGATAGGGAGCGAGAGACAGCGAGAGTGAGGGTCAGGAGGAGCGACGATGACTGACCCTTAATGGAGAAAGAAGAGAGTGCAATGTAATACATTAGCTGGGGGTAAAAGAGTCGATCGAGAGAAATTACTATTTTTTTTCTGCATAACTCTTGAAAACTGCTTTTCATTTGAAGCGCAATAGAGGTTCTATGAAAAATATATTGAATATCAGAACATTATATAAAGAATCGAATGCTTTTTAAATGCAAATTTCATAGTGACAGAACTCAGAAGATTCAAGAACACTTATAATCGTCAATCGATCATATAATGCGGCTCACACCGTCATTTTATTTTTATGGATAGAACCATCACAGAGCGAGCGCACTCTGTGAGGGTGCGGTAGATCATGATTACATGGGTGCTTGTAGTGAGAATTACCGTATCTTCACTACAAGCACCACTGTTATAATCATGTTCATGGAAACTGGCAACTGCTATAAGGAGACAGGTTTCGAAGAAGGAATGGGAGGAGAATGAAGATAATATGCAAAAACTTGATTATCGGAGCTCGGGGATTGAGGAGAAGTTACCGTCTCTCTCTCTCTCTCTCTCACTCTCTCTCTCTCTCTCGCTCTCTTTCTCTCTCTCTCTCTCTCTCTCTCTCTCTCTCTCTCTCTCTCCCCTCCTCTCTCTCCCTTCTCTCTCTCTCCTCTTCCTGCTCAAATCTTCTCTCCTCATCTTCCTCGGTCTCTGATCTCTCTCACCTCTCTCGCTCTCTCATCTCTCTCTCCTCTCCTTTTCTCTCTCCTCCTCCCATCCTTACATCTCTCTCTCATCTAACTACCAGTCATCTGACCACATGTGCTTAGAACTTGTGGGCAACTAATAACCAGTGACTGGGGAAAAATCGTTAGTTTATCAAGTCTAAAGCTATCACGGCCAATTGCTCCTATATCATCTCCTCTCTCCTCTCCTCTCTCTCTCTCTATCTCTCCTCTCTCCCTCTCACATACTGAGCTCTGACCACAGTCTCGCTTATAATATCGGGGAGGGAGGGATTCGTACATTTCAAGAAGAGTTAACCTTTTTAAGCTTTGTTTTTTTTCCTTTTTTTTCGTTGCCCTTCCACTAGTTGTTAGCCCAATCCAACCACTTAACCTCACCATTTCCAAAACACCCTTTCATTCATAGCAATGGTGGAAAATCGAGAAGTTTCTTATTTATCAAAATGTGGTTCAATTTTGTTTGTAGATAATAAAAACATATTCCCCTTATATACCACCGCCCATACCCGACGGGAAAAATTTCAAATTTATTGCGTGTTCCGACGAGTCATCATGTAGTTTTTATCCTAAGGGAAAATATCCGCACCGGGAACAATTCGGTTGAAAAAGAAATTTTGGAAAACCCAAATTACTGGACTTATCAAACTGGGGGATACTGGTCCCATAACCCTTTGATATAATTTCTTTAACACCGCTTAACTCACACCCTTCTCCAAAAAGGATCCAGATAGCTTCGCTTAATAACATGCCTAGAGAGAGATGACACTGATTGCCCGCAGGACCCCCAAAATACAAACCAAATTACACTCAGCCATGGAAGCGAGACCCTTTTTCTCTTTAAAAAAAAATTTTTGATTTTTCCCTTTCCCCAAGTTTTCCGGGGGATCTTTTCTCTTTCTCCTTTTCTCTTTTCTCTTCTCCCCCTCTCATTCCCCCCTCTTTTCTCCTCTCCCCCTCTCCTTTCCTCTCTCTCCCCCCCTTTCCTCCCTCTCCTTCTTTCCCCAAACCCCCCTTGTTCTCATCTTTCCCCCTTTTCTCTTTTCGCTCCCCCAAATTAGTTTGGGGGGGCAAGACTCGCGAATTAAATTCGGGGAGGGAAAGGGATCTTTACAAACCCCTTTAAAAAGAAAAAGATTTAACCCAAATTTTAAAAGCCCAAATTTATTTTTTTTTTTTCGGGAAACTTTTTTATCTTTTTTAAACCATTTTCCCGCTAGTGTTTTTTCCACAAAACAAACCCCTTAAAAAAAAATCAAAACCAATTTTTTCCAAAACAAAACCCCTTTACATCCCTAGCAATGGGGGAAAAAGCTGAAAAAAAGTTTCAAGTTTTTATTTAAAAAGGGTTTTGGAACCGAAGGAAAAAAATAAAAATTCCCCAATCCCCCAACCCCGTTAAATTTTTAGGTCACGGCAAACCCGGTTAAAAAACCCCCCAAATTTGGGGACCTAGGTTAAATTTCCTGGGGGTCGGTTCCCCGGTTTTTTAAAAATTTTAATTGGTCAAAAAAAACCAAGGTTAAAATTTGAGAAGGGGACATTATTGGAACCCCCAAAACCCAACATTAAAACCCCCCAAAAAAAGCCTTTTAAAATTTAAAAAAATCAGGCTGGAACTTTGAATTGCTTTTATGGCTGATTTACAATTTTAAACTGCTTAACCCCAAACCCCTTCCCTTTTGGAAATCTCCCTTTGAAAGGGGGCCCCCAACCAACCCCCCCCAAACCCTAAAAATGATGGATTTTGAATAGGTGAAAGATAAACGATTTTAAAAATCTTGGCGAGTGAAAAAAAAATTGGGGCAGGGAAAATAAAAACCTCGGACCCCAAATCGTTTTTATATCTGGTTTGGGGGAAACTATCAAAAAACCCGTCTTAAAAATCAAAGGTCAATAAATTTTAAATGATTATCATAGGGGTACCCCCTGGCCCGTTTTAAAGGGGTCCCGGGTAAGGGAGAGGAAAAATTGTGACTATCAAAATGGGGGTTTTGTTAAACGAAGAGGGGGAGAGAGAGAGGAGAGAGAGGGGAAAAAGAGAGAGATTTTTTTTTTTTTTTCCCCCCCCCCCCCCCCCTTTTTTTTTTAAAAGGGGGAAAAAAGCCCCAGGGAATAAAAACGTTGGGTAATGTTTTTCCTTCCCAGCGATCCTTTAATGATCAAAGACAAGACCCTTCTGCTGACTTTGTGGAACTTCAACCTTACATAGGACCCTTTGCGGTATTTTAATTTCTACCAAAAGGCCCCAAAAAAATTTTTTTTTGGGTGTGGGTTTTGGGTTTTTGGGGAATGGGTTTTGCCAATTTTTGACCACAAAAAACCATCAGTGAAAACCCAAATACTTTTTGCAGATATTTAAAATGGAGGGGAGCACCCAAACCCTTTTTTGCAAAGCTGGGAACAAAAGGGGGACGATGGTAGGGAAAATAACCACACAGCTCATGTACCGTGACCGATACTAATTTTTCCCACAAAAAAGGAAAGGGTGAATGATCCCCGGGGAAAAGGGATGAAAATTAAAAGGTCCAAAAATTTAAAAACAGAAAGGGAAAAAGGGGGATTTTTTTGAGTGGGTGGGAAATTGAGTGGGGTGGGGTAGACCAAAACAGATATTTCCCGCAGGGGGGTGTGTTTACACGTCAGATCGTCCAAAACTAAACCCCTATAAAAAACCCTTTGTGAGAAGCCCAAAAGACATCTTATGAGATGTTCGGGGGGGGTTTTATCTGACGGGGAAAAAGTTTGAAAGAAAGAAAAGAAGGGAGAGAGAGAAAAGAGAGGGGAAGGGGGGGAGAGAGAGAGGGAGAGGGGAGAAGAAGAAGAAAAAAAGATTTGGATTTTTAAAATGATGAAGAAATTTTTTGGGGAAAAGGTTTTTGGAAAACAGAAGATAATTGGTTAAGATAAAAGATTGAAAGGAAAAATAAAAGAAAACGGGGGAAAAAGGGGAAACCAAGGGAAAAAAGAGAAAAGGAAAAAGGGGGGAAAGGAAAAAGGGAAAGGAAAATGAGAGAAAGGGGAAAAGGAAAAAGAGAGCAACAATTGGCTGGCACGAGATGTCCTAAGTAGTCGACATGTTTAGCAATCATGAGAGACAATATATGATCGAATTCTCGGGTATTATATCAATCTCACTCAACATTTGGGATTCAAACAATCGTCATATAATAATTTTGCCACCTCAAATGAAATAAATCCATCTCTCTCTCTCATGTGTACAAAATCACATGTATATTGGTCGGTAAGAAACCGCGTCGAATCAAACCCTTATTCTGGAAATAGAAATAAACCATTCAATCAACAGCAACTACCCTTCTTCTTTAGAGTGCCTGGGGGAGTGGGAAACCCACTAGGGACTATCGCATATGCGATATGGGAGTTCGTGAATGAGTGGCCTTATTCATTATGTCGTTTACTAAACAATTACTAATTAGTTACTAATTAAATAATTAATTGCTTACATCAAGTTGTCCATTCTGTATTCCTAGTAGCCAGGCTGCCTTGTTCCACCTCGAGATCCTCCCTCCACCACCCTGGCTACCAGGGCTACCCTGTTCCTGAGAGACAGGGGACTGCACCTGCTCCTGCTGTGGGGACTGAACCTGACCCTGTGGGGACTGCTGCATCCCCTGAGGAGACTGGACCTGCTCCTGGGGTTGATGAGGGTGGTGTGGGGACTGCTGCTGGTGGTGGTTCATGTTGTCTCTTATTGTTGCAGTTCTGTTGACCACCACGCTGTTCAGAGATGTGGAAGACGCGGAGTTGGTCAGTGATACCCCTTTCCTCATGCTGTGCTGGTTGGAGAGCTACAAAATGGAGCAGATAGGATTGTAATAATAGAACTAGGAGGGGGAGGATTGTAGTGGATTGTAGTGGATATATATTGGTGCATCTGCTTTAGGGAGAAAATAGGAGCACTGAGCAGGAGGATGGTTGAAAAATGGCAACTATTTGACCTATATGAGAGTTATAGTTCTTACTGCTAGATATCATGCACATAATATCACATGCAGCGGGGGAGAGAGATCTATACTAAATATATGCGTTTAGGCACAAATATAATTTGTGAAGTTCTCTCTAAGCTGAAATTCGGTAGACTACTATGCAGATATTACAATTTGGGGCTCCTCTAGAAAAAGAGACTGTCTCGTCAGCTTTAGGACATTTTAGGATGTATGTGAAGACAATTCAAGGGCACACATGTTTCAGATGTGTTTGCGACCAAAGGAAAGCTTTCAAAGATACCGATACTATTATAATTGGACGTTCTATAACCACGTACAGGCAGTATTACTGTGTGATACTAAAATAGCTGTATTCCCGATAGTCTAACGATACAAGTATAACTTGCAACAACAACTGAGAGAGGGGAAGCTATCGACGCCAAGAGTTTCAATTAATTGGTTCCACAATGCCCGGCGCTTAGCACCAACAACTTTAATATGGTGTGTGCATTGTGCAATGGAAACAATATCTCGCTTTTTGAGGCCGTATAATCTGAAGTCGCCAGCACTAGGATATTCTACTGTGCTGCTGCAGCAGTACTACTACTGGAGATTTATTACAAGGTGGCTCTGAAAATAGCGTTCTTTCCGAAAAAGAGTGAGAAATGAAGAGAGTGAGAGAGAGAGAGAGAGAGAAAGAGAGAGAGAGAGAGAGAGAGAGAGAGAGAGAGAGAGAGAGAGAGAGAGAAAGAGAGAGAGAGAGAGGAGGGAGGAAACAGAGAGAATGATAGAGGGAAGCTGATCAGGTCACGTGTTAGACACAACCAATCGTTAACACTTTTCTGATTAATAGACTGAAGAGAGAGAAAGAGAGGGAGAGAATGACAGATAAATAGTTAGACGGATAGAGAGAGAGATAGATCGAGAGATAGAGAAAGAAAGAATGAACACATGGGTAAAAGAGCGAGAGAGAGAGAGAGAGAGAGAGAGAGAGAGAGAGAGAGAGAGAGAGAGAGAGAGAGAGAGAGAGAGAGAGAGAGAGAGAGAGAGAGAGGTCCGAAAGGAAGCACAAGTGCATCTAACAGAGGTATCGAAGGGGAAGAAAGTAAAGACGTAGAAGAAGAACATCTGTAGGACCAAGAGTGAAGAGCGACTGAGAGATAGAGAGAGAGAGAGAGAGAGAGAGAGAGAGAGAGAGAGAGAGAGAGAGAGAGAAAGAGATAAGTGAGAGATATATAATAGTGAGACGGGAGAAAGTGAGAGAGTGACCGAGAGGGGGAGAAAGTGAGAGAGATATAGTGAGTCTCTAAGATACAACTCTCTAAGAGATATATGGCCGTCAAACGAAGATGCTATTGGAGCCAATAAACTATATATCTCTTACTTTAGTACTACAGCTGTAGAGCACCTGTTGGCACCAATTGAAATTGAGTATTACAGCTAGATTATAGAGACGACGAAGACGTACAATTGCCAAAGACAACCCAGGTCATCGTGACGAAGATGACTGGAAAATAGGGAAGAATAACCGGAAGAATCAGCCATGATCAATGGTTCAAATAGAATACCAAACAAGATGTGTACCGCGGCGCACAGCTTCACAAAGCTAACACGCAGAAGACGTCTGGTTTCAAAACAGCACGGATGGTGGATGATGGTGTCCCTCGTGAGGAACCCTGAGCAGCGTATAATGAACTGGATGTTATCGCTCGAGAGAGGTGCGGGGATGAAACTGAAGCAGCAATATGAGATGAACAGGAGAGCATTCATCATCAGGGGGGGGGGGGGAGGGCTTCGGGCTGTAAAACACAACCTAGATACAACACGACGAGATGCTAAATATATAAGCATAGCCGACCTAAAACCGAAAGTTATAAATACACCTCATTCAGATCTTTTTAAAACAACTCCTACACGAGCATTATATCTGTGCATATTAGAATGAAGCATGCTGCTCGTTGTGGTTGGTCATGATATAGTGGTGGTAACAGGCTCGAGAGAGAGACGGTGTCTTACCAGCAGGTGCAATGCATACTAAGGTACTCAAAATTGTTACCACCACCAGTTGGGCAGTTGCTCTTTGAATGTCTCACAAGAATGTCTCTGTTCTGAACAAGTAAAGGATTCAACTGAAAGGGAGTCGACCGAATTCTGCAGCTGTCAAACGAAGGGTCATATGAAAGCTATAAATATATCTAAAAAGATTAACCGAGAGAAGCTATTGAAACCGTTTTATACGATTTCTAAATAACTCACCCAGAGATAACTCTACAGCAACTCTACAGTTGATATCAGATCACTTACCCTGTACTTGTTGCTACTAGGTTGAGATGATGATGAAGATCCTATATCAATGTTGAAAGATCTGATAGCACCTGATGAAACTGGATCTCTAGGCATGAATGTCACCGCTCGATGTGTAGAAGTGGAAGCAAATTTACTACTTGAAGAATTGAGCTCCCTGATCTTTAGAGCTATAAAAACTACCTCGACATTAATCATTTTAATGAAGGAGCATGTTACTATGGCGACCAAGAAGCAGTGAAGCACGAAGGAGACAGGATCGAGAGGCAATTTTCAAATGAAATATGGCGTCAAAACCTACTACCGTGCAGATCACAGCTGCAGAGGTCTAATGACTATTCAAAGAGCAAGTACTACAAATTCAAATTAATTGTAAGACTTGACCAATATATAGATTTCGGTAATGTAGGGATATATTTTGGGTCCAGAATGAATCTACAGTCGGACCCCGATTTAGTGGCATCCTCGGGGGAAAGAAATCCTGCCACTAAATCGGGGTGCCACTAAATCGGGGTGAGCCATATTTGGCCCATAAAAACCTATTTTATGCCCAAAATGCTATACTAAGACTAAAGACACCTGTTATATGCAATATTCATGTATTGATGACATGATCATATCTAATTAGAAATAGAAAACTATCAAATAACTTTTTCAAAAAATTTGTGAAAAATTTTCTAAGTCATACCAGCCCGTCCAATTTGTGTTTCGAATCGGTGCAGCTTCCTGGATGTCCTGTCTAATTAGCAGGTTCGAAACGAACCGATACGTGATACCATGCCGAATCGGTGCACCCTAAGCGGGTGAGGAAGTATCAAAATTTCAAAATAACATTTTCTCTCAAAATTTATGGGGAGCACCGATCAAAGCATTGACAATCGTACTGTAAAATTTTGCAAAAAAAAGTTTTAAAATTTTTTAAAGGTATACCAGCCACGTCCGAATCGTGTTTCGAATCGGTGCATCTTATCGCATGTCTTGCTGCTAATTAGACGGTTCGGAACGAATCGAAACGTGATCCCCATCGAATCGAAATTTTGACGCTTGGTGAACTTATGATTCAATGGCCCCATGGGGATCACGTATCGGTTCGTTCCGAAATGTTAATTAGCAGCAGGACATGCGATAAGATTCACTGATTCGAAACACGATTTGGACGTGGCTGGTATTCCTTTGAAAAATTTTCAAAAAATTTTCAAAAAAATTTTATTCTGAATAATGAGTTCAGAGCAAGAATTAAATAGGGAAGAAAATCGAAAAATACTGGGTTTGACCGGGAATTGAACCAGGGACCTCCAGAGAGACATGCTCGGAGCTATAAACCACTAAGCTACCAAACCCTACTTCCTTTTTCAAAAAAATTCACAAAAAAATTCAAAAAAATTTTTGGGGGAAAAAAATCCTGCCACTAAATCGGGGTGCCACTAAATCGGGGGCCACTAAATCGGGGTCCGACTGCATCACCAAAATTTGATACTTTCTAACAGCAAGATTTTAGAACAAACCCTCCGTTTTCCAAACCCCCTCACAATTACTTGTTGAGCACCCCCTAATACTCAACAATCACTTACTTGCCTAGCTAGACTGTGTGTAAAGGAGGGTTAGAACATAACAACCACTTACTGGGTTTGCGGGTCGAAGAGTTGTCAAGTTTTCCAGTTTAATATACCCCACAACCCGTGCAATACTCGCTTTCCGCTGCAGCTTTGGTTGTACTTTCGCCATTTATCAAAATAGACGCAGTGCGAAATGAACGAGAACCGCAATTCAATCATTAAAAAGAAGATGAGCGGGATGAAGATGGAGAGAGATAGAGATAGAAAGATAGAGAGATAAGAGATAGATGGAGAGTGAAGGCTGGGAAAATGTTAAAGAGTAAGAAACTGCAGTATAATAGTGAGCAAGATAGATAGATACGGCTACCGACTACTTCGTTCATCATATTGGATATTGGAAGGAAAGTGCTTTGATGAAGAGATATGGGAGAAAGTGATATGTGTATTCACAAGAGATATAGGACAACTGCACAGCTGCAAAAAAGCTCACGTTTTCGACGGTTGCTATGGTTACCACTTACTTACAGCTTTGATTATTTTACTCACTCACAGGTCAAGCTCTTACCTTTCAAGAAATATTAATTTTTCTTGAAAGGTAAGAGCTTGACCTGTGAGTTAGCTTCAAACACTCAGTAAAATCAAACACACGATCATAACCACCCTCACCTGAGTTCTTTTCCTAGCTCCTACACCTTACCTGAGCTTGAGTTCTTTTCCTAGCTCCTACACCTAACCTGAGCTTGAGTTCTTCTCGCTATAGCTCCTATACTACAGCCCGTACCTGTTCACGTTCCAGTTCCAGTTGTATAAAACTAATCATCCTCGCCAAACTGCTCTTCCTCCTCTTTCTCACCGCCACCATCTGCTCCAAACTCGGTTTAATCTGGACCATCTCCAGAACCTCGTCCCCATCTTCATCGGTATCATCGTCACTAGGGCAACTAGAACTCCCCCGACCCGAACTGCTACTATCAACCATGAGCGTTACTGTGTTGTTAATCAGACTCGCGGAGAGGGTCCCGTCCTCAAAAAGAGAGGCTGCGGTTAGTCTCCGGGATGGTCTCCTTGATGAGGTTTGGTTTGATGAGGTTCTTCTACTGGTCTGATTTGATGATGTTCGTCTACTGGCCGGGTTGGAAGAGTTCTTCCGGCTGGGTATGGCTATTGTGTGGCTGTTGTTGAAGGAGTTCCGCCGAATTACCGGACACGACATGATATGTACCACTCGATCACTATATTGGTGGTGTGAGGAGAGAGAGGGAGTTATTATAGGGTCGAAAACTAAGAATATTACTGTATGAGCGGTATGCAAGTTGTGCAATGTGCAGAGAGAATGGGCGGGTGTCGTATTGATACAAGCAGGCAGTTAATTGATTTGTGACAACATTAACAGCTGATTAAGGAGCTGATTAATTGCAGTTATAGCATTATAAGTACTGAGAACAAGACAAAGTATAACCGAGAACAACCACCAGAATTCACAACTTTGATGAGTTACAACATGTGCTTTGACACAATAAGCTCAAGTGTAGTACGTGTGTGTCACTACTTTAGTGGCAACGTTATTACGAGGGTGGTGTATTGAATTAAAGTGATAATAAGAGATCACTTTCGTCATGAGCTGTACATTATTAATCGCGAGATTAAAAAGTGTGTCATAATTAAATAAGCATTATTTATCATAATCCCTTTAGATGATTGTTATGTATAATTAAGGTTATAGATCATGACGTTTATTCTTTACTTAAAGTAATAGTCTACTAAATGTAAATTTAAACACCTACAAATTTCTTTGACAGCCCAAAGAATTTATTACAGAATATTTTACGACTCGTCGAATAATTAAACTACGAGACTGCATAGCGTTTTTGGAGACTCATAATATGAGACTCATATATTTACGGTGCATATTTTAACCATCACGGCATCACTGCAGTTTATTTAATGACCCTGTTTTGCAGATCTACCGGAAATGCGTAATTTAGAGTATCCTAAAGACCGCGAAATAAGATGCACTATGCCGATAAATAATAGCTTAAAGTTAAAGGGAAGATTTTTTGGAATTTCGATATATAATGTGGCTTCACATGAATTGTAACGGACGTTTGACAGACACGAAACTAAGAAATTACGTGGTACCTTTTTAATGTGTAAAATGGTTTTCAATAAAAAAGAGAGGGAAAAAGAGAGACACGCTTTCTGGTAATGAACCTATAAAAAGTGTCATGTCTACCAATTACCAACAATAGCTCTCGAAATTTGGCGAGACAAGTTTGAGATATTAATATAAAAGTTTGATGAATCTATAAAAACTTTGACAGATAGTTTCAATTTTTATAGTTTCACAATTTCTATAGTTCTAACTTCTACATATAAGTTACCGAGAGTTAAGAGGTATATACAGACGACTTTAACCAAGTACTGCAGCCGATGAAGCATATTGATCTGTAGCAGACTCAAAGGAAAACGAAGATGAGCTTCAGGGAAGTGCTCTTTCAATTCCAGGTAAAATGATACAGTGCGATCAGAGAATCTCTGATACTACAGTGCGATCAGTTGAATAGTGATCAGAATAACCGTGGAAGAAAGAGAAAAATAGACGGATGAAACGAAAGAGAGAGGGAAAACGAAAGAGAAAATTAGAAGGGAGTAGGAAGGGAGAGATGTTAGTAAATTATGGCGATCGGAAGAAAATTGAGTGGCAGTTCTTAATTAGCCAATCTAGTGCAACACACAGCCATGTAGAATAACGGCTCTCAATCAGATTCCTTTACACACTTCAATCAAGAAGATCATCATATAGCTGTTGATAATTGAACTGTGAGCCATGGACATCTAGACAATTACCGCGTGGGCCAATAAAAAGGGAGGGTCTTAAATCTTAGATTTCTCCGGCACCTTAATTCCAATGGTTCTGAAATTTTGACACAATGTTCATGAGCTTATGCCAGATATGTGTACAGAGTTTCAAGTCCAAAAATGCAAAAATTCATTAATGACCCTAAATTCATGATTTTAAGCCAATGTAGGTTTTCTCTATTCGTTTTTTTCCCCGTTTTTTAGGGACCTCTTTTGCACTCCACGCCGGATATGTGATACTGGGTACAACAAAGGAAATTCGAGACATATTGCAATCTTGCTAACATGATTTTGTAACAACCTGATTACGTTTTTTCTTGCTTACATGGAGGTCACATTACGCTTGTTGTTACCAATCAGTATAGGCATTGGTAAGCTTCCATTAGCAAGGTTTCGATTTGCTAATGTCTCAACTAACGGTTTGTTAATGAACTATCGGTTAAATGTTAATTTATGCAGTTATTAACGAAAATTTGAAAATTTAAAAAAATTTAATTTTTTTTAATTTAACAGTTTTTCATACCAGAATGAACTTAAATGATTAAAGCATAACCCAGCTAGGTTTTGATTTCATCTCTACAGTGCAAATTTCTCATTTTCAGCGAAAATATGTTTTTTGAAAAAATGATCATTTTTAATTCATTAATTTCACCCACTAAACTTTATTCATTTTCAATGAAATTTCAGATTGCCATTGAAAAATGTTAATACTATTGAGTGGCTGCAATTTTGCGATCCAAATCGACTTGGAACAAGGGAAAACCTCCAATTAACTATAAAAAAAAGGAATTTCGGTTCATTAATGAATTTCTGCATTTTTGGACTTGAAACTCTGTACACATATCTGGCATAAGCTCAACAACATTGTGTCAAAATTTCAGAACCATTGAAATTAAGCTGCCCGAGAAATCTAAGATTTAAGACCCTCCCTTTTTATTGGCCCACGCGGTATATAGTTTATACATGGTTAAAATATTCTGAATCAGTCCACTCTCACTTTAAAGATCTAGAAGTGAGATACCTTAATATGGCGCATCAAATTAAACGTGTGCATCTGATATACGATGCTAGATAGTATCTTGGACTATACTTCCCACGATGTAGCTAATATAAATTGTCTGAATAATAAAAATAAAGCGTTATAAGAGCCCAGTTTAGGTCACCTAATTTGATACTGTGTATGTTGTATCTACAATTTGGCACTGAATTTACCACTTATACCGGGTGACAGACAATTCGTCCAACTATTGCAGGGCTTGTTCACGTAGCGGGCACGCGAACAGAGGGGCGTGACATGTCCAGTTGCAGGGTGGAACTAGGATGGCCGTCCTCATAAACTAGAAGTCTAATAAACTGTCTATTTGCTAGGTCTGATAGTTATGTTTCATATATCAACATGGATATTATATGCAATATCAGGCTAAATACACCCATCTCTAGAGTGGAAATGTCCGTCAGAACTAAACGTGCATAAACTACACATGAGCACCAAATAAATACCAAATAGGTTTATAAGTTAGGAATGGTTTAGCACGGGGACGGTCCAAAAAAAAGAAAAAAAAAAGGTTAGGAACATGGTTTCGGACCAGAAGAAGTGCAGAACAAATCAGCAGTGCAATAAACAAGGCGTGTTTATTATGTGTAAATGTGTGTCGGCTTCAGAAAGACCAATGTTGCGAAACGCTATCTCACCCTGTAGCTTTCCTTCTCTCTCTCTCTCTCTCTCTCTCTCTCTCTCTCTCTCTCTCTCTCTCTTTCTATCACTCTACGCGTCTCTATATATGTTTCTTTCCGACTTTGACTCTCACCAACTATTCAACACCTTATGCAGCCTTCTCCTCGCTATACCCCATACTCATTCACAATAAGTCCCTTGGGTTATCTCTCGCTTTCTCTATTTCTCGCTCTATCTATCTTTATCTCTCTCTCTCTCCAGTATTTTCCTCATCACCTCGCTCTCTCTCACTCTCGCTTATAGCACGTCCTCTAAGCTTGTCACATAAAGCATGGAGCTAAGACATCCAAGAACGAGACATAACTGTCCCTTTTTTAAGGAATGCTTGGCAGTTCTAGAGGAATGTTGCCGTTCTCTCTCTGACTCTCAGTACTACCGGGATAACAAGAGGTATGTATGGACGAATTCCAAGGAAAACCAGAAGTTTTTATAGCTCACTGCTCCTGTCTAATAACAGAGACCAGAGTGTCATGGGTACACAAGAGAGCTGTTTATTAAAACAGATTACCAGGTGTTTCTCTCTGTATTCTCTCTTGAAGTGAAGGCTATAATAACCATGCACCATATTCAATCAAAGCTTATTTCAGATATGTTACGAAAGGAAATATATCGTAGTTTTAGGGCCTAATTGCCATGCCATTAAGAATTCATTTCCCTAACGAATTCCAACTGATTGACTCATGTGCCTCTAAATAATGATATAACTATCAGCGAGGAAGAAGGCACGGGAATCAACGAGGGGACTACAAGATGCATTTTGCGTAAGCATCAGACAGAGAGAGAGATTGTTACATTAACTAGGAGAGAGAGAGCCTAGCAGGAGAGATTGTTACTTAAAGCATCAGACAGAGAGAGATTGTTACTTTAACCAGGAGACAGCAGGAGAGATTGTTACTCATCAGACAGATCACGATTGATTCTTTATCTTGCATTCTTGCAATCAAATAACTGCACCCAATTCAACGAATCGAGTTGTAATTAATACTTTATTTATATATGACATTTGTTAAACTTCATTTCCCCGGCGCAGACGTTTGTATTATAATAAGCCCCGGCTGCGAGGATGCTGTCATAACTAACCACACTAGAAGATTACAATTGGATTGGGGCAGTAGAAAACGAAGTGACAGAGAGAAAGGAGCACGTGAATCGATTTGCTGAAAGAACACACACGCCACACCCACGTACAGGCTATTCGGTACCAATTAGCCACTAGACCAATTCAAAAGTTATGCATATTGCATATAATCTCTCATAAAGCGATCTGTTTTTTAATTGAATGGCCTAATTTACTATTACGACAAGCTCTCACATCAATCATCAAGTATAACACATAGCAGCCAACTCGAAGCAAACTGAAAAATGATCAGCGTGGCTATTATATTGGTGAAGAACACATGATAGTCACTGGCAATCACGTTGGTCGGCAATGTGAGGAACACATCATGATTATGTTGGTGTTGGTCAAGCTGATGAGGCAGATAAGAGGGGCTGGAATTACACATTCCAGGAACACATGATTATGTTGTTGTTGGTCAAGCTGATGGGGCAGATAAGAGGGGCTGGAATTACACATGCCAGGAACAAATCATGTGTTATAGGAACAAATCATGTGTTACACATACATGTGTTTTGTTAGATCAGTGAACCACAACATGAACTAGCCCATTATAATATGACCGCATAAAACGTGCTCATTCCCGCGGGAGGTGATATATGGTAAAAACACATGAGGATTAGTAATCCCACGTGGTGACTTGATTCGCTTTTAAATTCACAAGTTTCAGCAACCACGTCGACAGACAAAGATATATGTGACTTCATTGAAAGGGCTTGGTTACTATGACTTCACCTTGGTTACATAATGGATACATAATGGTTACTATGGTAACTATGGTTACCTGTTTGACTTTCCGAAGAGGGACAACGGGGCCACGTTTGTAGGGTACAAAGAAAACATTGGGAGCCAGATTCTGCGAGGATCGTTTCACCACTGCCCCATTATTAGGTGTGGTGGTGCCTACCAACAGGTTGTTTCCCAGATTATTGGTATTCATTGACGTAGTGGTATTCATTGTTGATGTAGTGGTATTCCTTGTAGTGGTATTCATTGTAGTGGTATTCATTGTAGTGTTACTATTCATTGAGGTAGTGGTGTTCTGAATAGCGGTCTGATGGTTACCCCGCAATGTTGTGTCGACTACTACTTCCTCCAGAGGGAAAGCTTCCCATGACTTGACCACATGTGGAGATGTCAAAGGAGAGGTCCTCACAACGATAATCTTGGAAACTTGATCAATTGCTATAAATATAGAGAGGTAGCTATAATTAATCTTTACAGTTCAAGGGAAGATTATAGTTGAAACATATAACTAATTACGCTCCAGTTACAAATTGGAAACTGACACCAGGTTGGAAAATGACGCCAGTTTTTAGCTGGGAGACTCGTACTCCTGAAGAACCATGCTGAACGCGTCATCAAATTTCCAAATTTGTAACTGGGGTCATATTCAATCAGTGGATCAAGATCAAACGAACAAAAGACAAGGACAGAAGTTCGTTTGTTTTAAACAGTGCTGGTGCAAAAACTATGGATAAGCTTGAAAAACTTTGACTCTCTCTCTCTCTTTCTCTCTCTTTCTCTCTCTCTCTCTCTCTCTCTCTCTCTCTCTCTCTCTCTCTCTCTCTCTCTCTCTCTCTTCCACTCACTTTCTCGGTAAGTGTGCACGTGTGTAGATTGCACTTGTGTCTGTATTTCTGTGCTGAGCAAGCAGCTGGGGGGAGTGTGCAGCACTTGTGGGGGAGGGATCTAAACTGACCAATCACAATCAAGCAAACCTACCACGTGATTAGTTTAAACCAATCAGAAGAGCGGATTACAATGTCACGTGCGATAAACTCAAGGTGGTGGAATGAAATGGAGATCCAAGGATATATGCTGCTAAAGGCCTGATGTGCCAGGGAATATGGAAAACACTGGAAATACTGTGCAATTTAACAGCATGTGCATCATGGTGGTGGGAGAAAGAGATATCTTATGAGCGTGGTGGTTGTGGGAGAGATATATTTTGCACCAGCTGCGATGTAAATGATGGGGGAAGAGAAAACAAAACATACTCGATAATGAAGCCAATGACTGTGTGTGACCTAGATGACACAAGATATAGTAGCACACAGCACTTGAGATGTACCTAAAAGTTGAAATGAGGTTACTACAACAACTCGAAAAGTTGAAACTAGGTTACTACAACAACTCGAAAAGATGAAATTAGGTTATTATACAATAACTCGAATAGCAGATGAGTAACAGATAAGGAGCTACAATATAACAGATCAGGAGCCGATTTCCCTCTACACCTGTTAGCAATTAGTTCCTACATCTATAAAGTCGTAAAGTAGTTAGAAGAAATACATGGATGATATGATACATTCATGATGAAAGTTTGAAAATGTTACATTCAGAGGATGTGTTCATATAATATGTTCATTGTTCATGCGTGAGCTCGGCATTCAGCACACGACCCCCCGGATAGCATGAAAAAGAATGAACTGGCCCATATCTCATTCTCCAGAGATCACATACTTCTTAGAAATGTGACCAATAATATTCCTAGAAATAAGGACAATTAGGACAAGATTACTATTAGGACACCACTAGGACATGATTAGGACACCGTGCTTTGTGCGAGAAGGAGAAGAATCAGATCTGGATATATTATGTGAATTGTGCATTACCTTCACTTCTCCGTGTCCTAGCTGGACCAACTGAACGAATGAATGCAGCTTGTTTAGTTCCTTCACCATCCTTCAGATACTATATCCGCTTATGATTCCGCTTAGTATATATCTTTGTCTCAAATCCAGTGATATTAGATGATAGATTGCTGGATACAGGTAGGCACCAGTAGTAGTGGTTCTCTGTTCTTGGTAGACAGCACGTGGAGGGATGGTGGATCTCAAGTAACAAAATAGCAACTGTGCAGTATCGGAGAGGGGTTATCTCACCACCAGTACCACTATCTCTTTTAGTTTCTCTCTGTCTCTCTCTCTCTCTCTCTCTCTGTCTCTCTCTCTGTCTCTCTCTCTGGCTCTGTCTCTCTCTCTCTCTGGCTCTGTCTCTGTCTCTGTCTCTGTCTCTCTCTCTCTCTCTCTCTCTCTCTCTCTCTCTCTCTCTCTCTCTCTCTCTCTCTCTCTCTCTCTCTCTCTCTCTCTCTCTCTCTCTCTCTCTCTCTCTCTGTCTCTCTCTCTGTCTCTCTCTCTCTCTCTCTCTCCCCCCCCCCGGTGATTACACCACCAAGACTCTTGGCACAGCTGCACCAAACAATAAGCTCCAGAGGAGGCCGCAGGATAATAGGTGTGGCAGCAACCCACAAATTTACCGACAGGGAGAAGAGAGGTCAGAGGAGAGAGGGGAGATAGAGAACATGCAGTGAAGTAAACAAAGGAAACCTCTGTAAGTAGGATCATTTATGAGATCGAAATATTAGTTATCCATGTCAATAAATTCCATGATTATCAATAAACCCGTGAATTCCACCATGCCCCATGATTTGGTTCCCTCATCTCTATTGTGTTTCATTAGATAACCAATTACCAATACGTCAACTAATAATTACAACATTTCAATAAATTGTATCAGTGTGTGGTAGCAATTGTTCTACTTCTTCTAATGCAATGGCTTGCCAATTATTGATATATTATACTGTATTTACTTGTGCGGGGGGGTGGAATGCACCTAAATTTTCAAAGTTCATTGTTAGCATCTCTTTTTAAGTCGTCCAAATTGTTTTTAAAACATTGATCAATCGCGAGCATTAACAATTGTGTTTGAAAAGTCTCAGCTATTATTGGATATGTTATTAAGTTGGAGAAGAGGGTGTAAATTCTGTTGAAGATGATATCAGCTGAAACAAGCTTACCAGATTAGCACGTGACGTCAGAGAGATAGAAAGAGAGAGAGAGAGAGAGAGATGAAGAGAGAGGGTAAGGAGAGAGAAAAGGGAAAAAAGAGAAAATGGGAAAAGAAGAGAGAGAAAAGAGTGGGAAGGGAGAGGGTCTCTCTCGCTCCCGATCTCCTGTCTCGATATCTCTCTCTCCCTCGTTCCCCCTTTCCTTTTGGTCTTTTCTCGCTCTTTTTTTACTTTGCGGACTCCGCTCTTATACCCTTTTTCCCGTTCTTTTGGTGCTCAAATTTTTAATCCCCCCTTTTTTTTAGAGAACAATTTATTGTTTTTCCACTTTAGTTTTTTTTCCGGGGCTCCTGCATCCCCAAATTTTTTTATCCCCCCTTTTTATTTCCTTTTTTTTTTAATTTTAAAACTTTTTTTTAAAAAATTTTTATAAAATTTTTTTTCAAAATTTTTTTAAAATTATATGGTTTTTTATTTATTAAAAGTTTATTTTTTTTAAAAAAATGTATTGTTGAAAATTTTTTTTTTCCCTTTTTTTAACAAAAAACAATTTTTTGGGGAAAAAAATTTTTTAAAAGTTTTTTTAAAAGTTTTTTTGGTTTTTTAAAAAAATTAAAAAAAAACCCGAAAAGGGGGGGCCCAAAAAGAATTTAAAAAAGGGGGGGGGGGGGAAAAAAAAAAAAAGGGGGGGGAAATGAGGAAAGGGGAAAAAAAACTTTTGGGGTTTTTTAATTGGGGTTTAAAGTAAAAATTTAAAGGGGGGGAAAAAAAAAAAAAAGGGGTTGGGGGGGGTTGGGGTTTTAACCCAAGGGGGTTTTTTAATCAATTTTTCCAATTTTTTTTCTTTTTCCCCCCACTTTTTTATTTTTAAACCCCTTTTTATTTTTTTCCCAATGGCGAAAATTTTTTTTCCCTCGCCCCCCCCTTTTTTTTTTTCCCCCCCCCTTTTTTTTTTTTTAAAATTTTTTGCAAATTTTTTATTAAAAAATCAAATTTTTCCCCAAAAAATTAATTCAATCTGTTTTTAAAAAATTAACCTAAAGTTTCCTTTAAAACCCCCACAACCCCATAAATCCCATTATAAACTTTATTCATTTTATTTTTCTTTCTCCCTTTTTCCCCTTTTCTTCCGGAGGGGGGGAAAAATTTTAAGGAAATTTTTTTTGGAAAGGGTTTGGGTTTTTTTTTTTAAATTTAAAATTTTTTAAAAATTTTTTTAAAAAAATTTTAACTAATTTTTTTTTTTTATTTTTTATTTTTTTTTTTTATTTTTTATTTTTTTTTTTTTTTTTTTTTAAATTTTTTTTTTTAATTTTTTTTTTTTTTTTTTTTTTTTTTTTTAAATTTTTTTTTGGGAAATTCCTTTTCCCCCGGGGTTTTTTTTTTTTTTCTTTTTATTTTCCCCCCCCCCCCTTTTTTTTTTTGGGGAAAAAAAAAAAAAAAAAAATTTTTTTGGGGGGGTTTGATGAAAAACCCCTTTTTTAATAAATTTTTTTCTTTCCCCCCCCCCCAAAAAATTCCACACGTTTGACAATTAAATTAAAAAATTGATCAAACCCCCTTAAATTTCCCCCAAAGCTAAAAATTTTTTTTGAAAAAGGGGGGAAAAAAAAAGGGGGGATTGGGTTAAAAATTAAAAAAAAAAAAAACCCCCCCCAAAAGAGGAGAGGGAAGGAAGAGCGGGGAGGGGGAGGGAATTAGAGGGTTTTTTTAATTTCTTAAATTTGGAACCCCCCCCCCCCCTTTTTTCCCACTTCGAAATAGGGGATAGCACCCCTTTAAGTAAAAAAAAAATTGGGGCTCTTCCCTTTCACCATCTAATTTAATGGACTTTTTCATTTTCTTTCAAATTTGGGGATTTAAGTCCCATTTTAAACTTTTCCCCCTTTTTTCCCCCTTTTTTCCCAACCGGGGCCCTTTTCCCTACTAAATTTAAGCCCCCCTTTCAGTATGGGGGGGACAATGACTGGGCCCACATGACACACACACTTCACACACGCAATTACCACGGTACAGTCACTATGGCGCCTGGAGCTGGATTCTGAATCTACTTGTTTTTCTTGCTATCAAAGGATCTACAAAAATTTTCAGGCCCACGCCCCCTAAATTGGCAATTTCTCATTTGCCGCATACGGCGTCTAGACGGCGTCGCACCGCCGTCTAGACGGTGTCCAGACGGTATACCGTCTAGACGGATTTTGATAAAATCAGCTAAAAACGGTACCAAAATTGCTTGAAACGGGTTATAGACGGTATCAGACGGTGTTGCGACGGTATCAGACGGTCTCTAGACGGTACCGTCCCGGTGTCTAGACAGTGTCTGGACGGTCTCTAGACGGTATCCGTCCAAAGTTGAGACGGCACGTCTGAAAATTGTACCAGACGTTGAGACGTACTTTTAGAACTCCGTCCGTATTTCAGACGGAGTTTTAAAAGTACGTTTAAACGCAGTCTAAAGGAAAATCGATGAAAGTACCGTCTAAACAACGTCTCAACTGAAGTGTGGGGGGACACGTCCGGGGCGTGGGAGGTCATACGAAGTCAAAACACGGTGTCCCCCCACACTCCAATGTATCACCCCGTCCGCCTTTTCCACAACATGAACGTCTCAACTGAAACCGGTCAACATACCGTCTAAACAACGTCTAAACAGAATCTCGCGATTCAGTTTCAAATACCGTCTAGACAACTTCTCCAGCAATTTCGATACGAATACCGTCTAAACAACGTCTAGACAACGTCTTAAGCGAATCCGATACAGATACAGATTCAATAGGCACACATCTACCACTAATTCCAACTGGCATGGGTAAACCAGAATGGTCTTCAAAAACGGTCGAGTCTAGACAACGTTATTTGAGACGTTGTCTAGACGTTGTTTAGACGGTATTCGTATCGAAATTGCTGGAGAAGTTGTCTAGACGGTATTTGAAACTGAATCGCGAGATTCTGTTTAGACGTTGTTTAGACGGTATGTTGACCGGTTTCAGTTGAGACGTTCATGTTGTGGAAAAGGCGGACGGGGTGATACATTGGAGTGTGGGGGGACACCGTGTTTTGACTTCGTATGACCTCCCACGCCCCGGACGTGTCCCCCCACACTTCAGTTGAGACGTTGTTTAGACGGTACTTTCATCGATTTTCCTTTAGACTGCGTTTAAACGTACTTTTAAAACTCCGTCTGAAATACAGACGGAGTTCTAAAAGTCCGTCTCAACGTCTGGTACAATTTTCAGACGTGCCGTCTCAACTTTGGACGGATACCGTCTAGAGACCGTCCAGACACTGTCTAGACACCGGGACGGTACCGTCTAGAGACCGTCTGATACCGTCGCAACACCGTCTGATACCGTCTATAACCCGTCTAGAGACCGTCTGATACCGTCTATAACCCGTTTCAAGCAATTTTGGTACCGTTTTTAGCTGATTTTATCAAAACCCGTCTAGACGGTATACCGTCTAGACACCGTCTAGACGGCGGTGCGACGCCGTCTAGACGCCGTATGCGGCAAATGAGAAATTGCCCCCTAAATTTATTACCATCGTCCATTCACTACCACATTTCCCAAAGATACAAAATTTCAATTTCCCCAATTCCCAAATTCTCCCTAATCACTAAAATTTCAATTAACTCACATCAAGATGATTTCCATTGGATCCATCTTCCCCGGGATGCACCTTTAGTTTCTGCTCCAAGGCGGACTTGTTCGCCCTGGAAGGAAGGAGGGGGCAGGGGTTAGAAACAGAGACATATACAATTTAGAATCAAGTTAACCTACCCTTATTAATATCAAGAACCCCACCCATTTTAAACGTTTCAAATTTAAACCTCCAACCCGTATATTTTCAATGAAAGTACTATAAAAGTCGAGCAGTCTGTCAAAGATGTCGTTGTATGGGGTATGGCCTATCTAATTTGGTTTTTATCAGAATTGAAAAAAAAACAAAAAATTCGTTGCACAAACAAACAATTTTTCAAAACATACATTTTCTGAACTATAATCTTGGTTGCCGCTGCCTTGAACCTTGATGACGCCTTAACACTTTTCAAGGACTTATTGCTTCCACCCCTCTCAGTCAGCTCGGAACTACTCCACATGTCCTCATCATCATCATCCCCCATAGCAACAACCTCCTCCCCCTTAGCAACGGATTCAACCGACTGAGAGACAGTGAGGATCCTCGGTATCGGGGTTGAGTGGGTGAGAGGGTTACAGATAACGTCCTCATGAACTCCATCACTGTGTTGTTGCTGCTGCTCAAAGTCTGGTAGGGACGGGACCACCTTGATGCCCCGATGACGAGGTAACACCGGAGGAAGAATTGTGCGACGTTTCACTTTCATGATTTCTCATTGCAATCTCTATCTCTCTCAAATAGCAGCTGGATCTACAGATTATTGAGATATGAGAACTGAGCAAGATTCAACTGGATCTATAATAGAGAACGGGAAATAACAGTAGCTAGATCTATAATAGAGGATAAGAAGAATAATAGGCTCTGAGTTGAAGAATAAGATATACTATTATAGGTGGCAAAAAATATGGGCCTCAAAGCGTCAATCTGTGGCATTCAAGAAGCATTGCACTCTTGTCAACACAACTATACAGTTCAGCACTATATGTCACGCAAAGAAAGTAGTAGTATGAAAATATTTTGCATCCAACAAAAGATTTCTCACAACAGATCCAAAGATAGAAAATTGCAATTGAAAAAAGTACTGCATCATCGCTAGTGTATGGTATAAGACGCCAGGGGATAGTATTGTACATGTTACTATGGAAACTGTGAGAGTGAACAGGATAAAGTGCAATACTAGGTAAACTGTGAACAATATTGCGTCATCATGTCTCCATGGAAACGATCTATCTAAAAGTGGTGCACGGCCCTCGTGTGGGAGCCGAATGAGTTGGGGGCTCTCAAACAATCTTCTCCTCGTGCCTCCCCTTCTCTTATATTCTTCGACTCTCTCTGTCTCTCTTTCTCTCTTTCTCTCTTTCTCTCTTTCTCTCTTTCTCTCTTTCTCTCTCTCTCTCTCCCTATCTCTCTCTATTTCCCCTCTCTCCTTCTCTCCCCACGCGAGAGGCCGGTTGGAGCTGGAGACAGGTGGCACACATTGCGGTACGACCAACCCCTCATCTAAATAATATGCTGTAACGAAAACCATTTGACCACCACCGGACAGAAATGAGATCTAGGGCAGAACTTGAATGAATTAGATCGACCTGCATTTGTGGCACCTTGAAGTACCAGTTTTCTACAATAGCAAATGTTAACAGCTGGACTAACGACTGATAGGCGAATCGTGTCTGAATTATCTGCCTGAAATGCCTGGCGACTATAATATGTAAAAAGGGTCATCTCTGCAGTACTTTGATGGTCTCCAATCCTCGTTCAAACAGGGTCGAGCTGCATTCCAATCAGTAACCATACATTTAACTAATTCCGACTATTGCAGCTACTCCCTGCAGTTGTGGTCAGAGCACACACAGACAAAAAACATCTGCTGCGGTGGTAGATTTAATTGTCGAAGAGGAGGCACCAGCTTGGGTGAACAAAATAAAAACTTGATCGTAGCTGGAAACTGTATATAAATTCACCTTGACATTTGTAGAAATATAGTCCCAACTAGGATAACTGATAAGAAGACTCTGATTAGGTGCACAGCTGTAAGATGGAGAGGTCGATGTTTTGCACCCCATGGTAACTGATACCATGGTAACCGATACTACTTAGAGGCCTACCCCTAAATGGCCAGACCAAGCGAACTGAGACTAATGTGGGGCAAAACGATTCAAACTGCAACTGTTTCAAATGGGAGTTCTTGAATCGAAAAAGGGAAAACTCAGGACGGCCTGTAAAGGATCGGACTCCACGATAAACTTCCTGAACCTAACATACATATCTTCCATGCACCTACCATTGAAGTTGTTTCTTGGCTCTCTTGGTGATCATCGGGGTACTGTCACTGATACACATGATACTGATCCAATACAAGTCTTTTCTTCTTGAATACGTGGTGAAAACTAGGTTTCTCTTCTTGAAAACGTGGTAGGTGATGAATACTGCTTCAATACGTGGTCCTCCGCAACACTGCTTCAACGTGGTTAGCTCAATATATATCCGCACAGAACAGCTCAACGGAGGAATATTATAAAGTATAGAATTTGAACCTTGGAGGAGGGGAGGAGCCTCTAAAAAACCGGAGAGATAGAGCAGGTTGAAGTCTTAACCGGAGAGAGAGGTACTACTGTAGAAGAATCAATCAAAACCGGAGAGAGAGGGAGATAGAGATACTACTAAACCGGAGAGAGGTACTACTGGAGAGCTGAACCAATCGAATCGAGACAGTGATGATGTAATTATCAAAGGGCATGTACTCGAAAAAGAGCAACCAGACTTTCCCAATCAGAATCCGTCTTTAGAGGTGTCTTTGATATTATATATATGGTTTACTGAATATGAATACATACCATATAACTTTACTAATGAAAGCTAGTGTAAACTCATTGCAAGTTTTTGGCACACAATTTATACAATCACAAGCGAGTCTTTCCGGGGAATCTGAAAGAGTGGCATGAATCTAGAAAGAATAGGGAATAGGAGCTGAGCCGCTGAAAGTGCAACTGCAGCCCCTCAAGGTTGGGTGACCATGACAACTATGGCTCATGCAACTATAGTAACTGTAGGTCATCTCAAGGTTGGCACAACTGCTGCAGTGGAGGAGAATCAGGTGGAGTATCTCGCCATGATCTCAACACAGAACTGAATTGCAGCATGATGGTCGGAAATGCAGGCCTGCAATTGAAATGATTGCTTCTTGGAACTTTATTAGGACTACTACTGGTAAAACAGTGCAAGCTGTGCCAATTCCGTACAGTATAAATTGATAGAACTCATTAGTCAGATACTAAGATAAAGATTATTGATATCAAGATATATCAACACAGTCCACCACTACTACATAGAAGCATCGACAGACTCTCTTTTGAGCTACAATCATAAGCTTGCCATGTATATGTCGTCATGATTTATGACCTTACATCTTAAACGGAAACAAACCCTCACGTCTCAGATCTCAATTCACTTACTCAATAAATAGTTTGAATGGGCTTTCAATCAAACAGTGTTGTTTACATATATTGTGGTTACAGTGTTGTGTTTTAAAGGACTAGATATTACATATTATTATGTCTGTGAAAGAAGTGCCATGAACAGATCAGGGGGGACAATGTCCCCCCCCCCCCCCGGAACATGGTGTATGCGTGGTTCAGATATATATTATCCCCCAGCGGCAAGCAGAACAAGTAAAGAGCAGGGTACCCTATTCAGAATACATCTATTTATTTCGAGAGCTATTATGTACTGCTTGAATTGAGATCTACTACTTAGTGTCAAGCATGGCATACAATGCAGTGCAGATGGTATATGAACACGGTATATGTTCAATGAACAGGACGGCCATTCAAGTACCAAGATGGTGGGAGAATAGAACGATACATATAGCACTTGGTTGGTTCTGAACCAACTAAGTGCTATACGTATCGTGTGAGTGTGTAGTAGATTCAGCCCGACAACGAAAATATAGCTCAGGTGGCACAGGCTCAAATGCAGATTGGATAGAGCGAAGAAGAAGAAGAAGAAGAAGAAGAAGAAGAGAGAGAGAGAGAGAGAGAGAGAGAAACTTATATAGAGCAACTGTTGCAGGGGGCATAGAAACCTAAAATTTATCACTAGCCCCATGTGAGTGATAACAAGGTTAGTACGGTGTAGCATCTGCAAAAATATTCAGCATGGTTATCATAGTAACAGATCGTGATGCATAAAAACAGTGCAACAGTCTTGGTGGGATCCTGGAACTCATCCAACCATTGGGGGTTGAATGGTTGATGCGCTTCAACCCTAGTGACCTGCACGTAGTTTTAACTAAATAATACTGAACAATCTTTGGAGTTATGGTATCCCGGTATGTTTCAAATTGAGACTTTTAAGTTTCGTAAGTCTAGTATTAAAAAATATCAAAATGATATAGATTAAAAAACATTTCATCATCGATACAGTTAGTTTAACAAACTAAAAACTTACCTAAAACTTCCCGCTGTTTCTCCCCGGATAAAGTCCACATAATCCTCTAGTAGAATATCTGGAACACTGGTACACGATCCCGCTAGGGGTCTAGCAATTAACGGGATATTAACAGATGATGATCGCTGAAGTACCACTGACCGGGATACCCCTGCAGCTGTTGTCGCCATTAGGATAGATGCTGGATCTGCTCCGAGTGTTGTAGTAGGTGGTGGCGGTGTGGGGGTAGACATCGGTTATACTGAGGATCAACACTGGCAAGAGACGATATATACATGTGATTATATGATGTGTGAGAGAGATTGACAAAGAAGATTGACGGCCGGTGTGATGAGAGAGAGCTTGATAAAGGAGCCAGTAACCATGACAACGTCCTACAGCTGCCACATGCAGATAATCATCCCTCCCCATCCATCGGTAATATTACCAATCCAACAATAATAATAAGCATGTCCAACAACGCGGTATTATATATGTGCCGCCATAGAGCTGCAAGTACTTTACCCGCCGAGGGAGGGAAGCGGAGGGAGATAGATAGACAGAAAGACAGTGGAGTGATAACATAAAGAAAGACAGAGGAGAGTTATAGATTAAGCATGTTGATAACAGGGCAAGGAATATAGTCACAATCCTGCCAAGGATGCAATGATCAGATGCACAAGCAGTAAATAATATGAAGACGTTCTCACTTTCCCTAACTTTCTCTCCCGCATTCTCTCTAACCCTCTCACTATCTCTCCCCTATTGAGTACTGGTTCTTATGTCAGTGTCTTTCGATGGAAGTTAAGACCATAGTATAACACAATGACATGTATTCGACAACTTTGACACCACAAGCAATACCTCAAATTACATAATTCTATCTCTATCTTTCTTTCTATCTATCTATCTCTATCTTTCTAGACCTCCCTCTACATCTCACACTATATTTTTCTACTACCCCTCAGCTGTCTGCTTCTCTATCTCTATCGGTTACACTATACCTTTTTTCTTCCTCTCCTCACTAACCATCTATCTCTCTGTCTGTCTTTCTGTATCTGTCTGTCTGTATTTATCTGTCTCTCACTCTCTCTCCCCTCTCTCTCCCCCTCTCGCTCACTCTCGTTTCGTCCAGAACGGAAGGCCTCCATAGCAGAAAAGCAGACAACAGAGCCAACAGGACGTGAGGAGGGTAGGAGTAATCTGTGATTAGCAACAAGAGTAACAGCTTCACAATGAAACACCTTTCACAAGAATCGTCGAGAATAATACCCTTAGGCTGCCAAGAAACAAACTGGGGTGGGTTGTGCTGTTGCATTATAAAATAAAAAATAATAGTATAAACAATACAAGGGGTGGGCTGGGGGAACTGATCCTAAACCGGCCAACAACAATCTAGTCCATTCCATTCCTAGAAATAAACTGTGGAATGAATCACCAATAACCATATTATATCACGATGAGTTTTACACAACATGAAGATACGGATGACCTGTGACAATTAGGACCAGGAGGAAAATGTGCGATATATCTGATATCGTTTCACCAAATCATTAGCTGGGGCCGGGGGGGGGGGGGACGATCGAGGCCAAAATGTCACTCGTTCTTCAGCACGAAACCTTTTTATTATGGGAGGGTGGTTTTTGTAGGATATGGATGTTCGGGCGGATTCTATCAGCGTTCTGTTTGGCCTCTTTTCTATTTTCTTCTTCTTCTTCTCTATTCTAATAACTCACTTATCCCAGAAATGTATTTGCTTTGGAGCCTATCACTGTCGCCGTTAATCACAAATTATGTCTTAAATGTCATTTTTAAGTTGTGTATTTTTCTGTCGAATGTTTGATAATTAATCTTTTTCATTACAAACTCAACTGATAATGACGCAAACATTCATGGTGTTCATTTCACACATGGTCGACACATAAACCACATTCTTACCAATCACCATGTTCGAAACTTTCCAACATCGACACAGAATCATGTTTCTTACGAAACAAAACCTGATAACTATCCGACCACAACCATATCTCTTCATATAGTTGCAAATTATGTTGAAAGAGAGAGAGAGAGAGAGAGAGAGAGAGAGAGAGAGAGAGAGAGAGAGAGAGAGAGAGAGAGAGAGAATTACAGCTCATGGATATTTCTTCTGTAACAGTGTGCGGTGTCCAATAAAGAGCTCTATCTCTCTTGTCCCATAACGCTTTCTCACACCAGACGTGGTCTTGTGACAGAGTTTTATTAACAGTCAGTGCTGCTATTGGGCACATTATATTAAATAAAGGCCGGTGCCTGTATAATTAAGATCTGTGGTTTCAGGCGGTATGGGATTATCACATTTTAAAGTTGTTATTATCTCTTTGTCGTTAAATCGTTCTTCTGAAGAATAGGAAATCATATGGCAGTCATTCATCTTGTATTTAACTTTAGTTTATTATAGGAAATTAGCTCATCAGAATTTATAATCTTCCCGTCTACTTGCTCTCTCAGCTCTCTCTTTGATCACTGTGGTAAATTGAACCACTTCGCCGTGAAATGTATGTCCGATTATTTACCAAGCTTCCAAATGAGTAGCTTAAATCACTTTAAAATTACCCCAAATAATTATTCTCTTGTCATGGCCTAAAGAGAAAAGATGTGTTCTTCCAACGTGTTTATCCATTTTATCACATTTTGTGTGCGTGACTTTAAAGTCACGCATACAAAGTCACACACCGCTGAAGAGATTTACAGCTAAAAGCTTGTCGCTCGCCTTTTCCTGCAAATGTGCAGAAAATTATAATTTTCCTAAATTAGTTCTCCATTTGACGTAGGTCACCAAATTTGTTCTGCTTGATTCTAGAACACTTGTTTGCTGCTGATTTTCTACTGATTTTTCGTGTGATAAATACTAGCTTTTAGAATTCAACGATGATGATTTAGATGTAGACACAACTTTCTTCAACTTCGTTTTGAAACTTCTCTTAATTTTCCTCGCAACTAACATGATTCATCTCAGATTCTAGCAAGATTTGAAAGATGATCAGGGACAACAGCGTAGAGTTCTTCTCATCTTCATTCTACATCCAGAAGAAGATCATGAAGGAAAGCCCTATCCTTGTCCAAACACCCTCCTACTCTTCATTCAGCCGATCATCAACCGCCAAAGAACGCCCTAAAACCTTCCGAGAGTTTGTTTCTGGACTTTCAAAAAGCTTGAAAAAGACGTTTAGCTACAAGAGGAAAAACTGATTAATTTATAAGCGATACTGTTTATGCAAATATTTGCTGGCAAAACCTCTAACGGATAGGATGGATGGGAAGCTTGTTATGTTAAATATCCCATATATGATTGGATATTTTGTGGCAAGAATGGCAGCTGTTGAGGAGGTAGACGGATGCTCTCAACTGATGGGGCTATGTAATAGCGAAGATTTATTGAGAAGATGGTCGTAGCTTAGACTGAAGAGAAATGGAGAGAGAGAGAGAGGGAGGGAGAGAGCGAGATAGAAAGAGAGAGAGAGAGAGAGAGAGAGAGAGAGAGAGATAGAGAGAGAGAGAGAGAGAGAGAGAGAGAGAGAGAGAGAGAGAGAGAGAGTTGAAGGTGACCCAGAAAGATAGAGGTTGAGACTATAGAATGTCTTACTAGGATAGAAATGTAGAAGGCCAGGGAATGGTAAGCGGGTAATAAACAATAGTATAATTGTCAGTGAATTAATTTAGTGGCATTGGTAAAAAACGTTTATCGAAATTGTAATGAACATCTGTGTCTTTAATAAACAGAAATATCTAACATGTCTCTCACGATATACAACAATCACCGATCACTGATTACGACAAATGTTACGTGTGGGAATTTTATGGGACTCAAGAGGAGTCGTGCATACAATAAATGTCAACTTTCGTATCTTACAAAAGACGAAGCGTGTGTTATGGAGGAGAGAGAGGGAGGGAGAGAGAGAGAGCGAGAGAGAGAGAGAGAGAGAGAGAGAGAGAGAGAGAGAGAGATGGGGAGAGAGAGAGAGAGAGAGAGAGAGAGCGAGAGAGAGAGAGAGAGAGAGAGAGAGAGAGAGAGAGAGAGAGAGAGAGAGAGAGAGAGAGAGAGAGAGAGAGAGAGATGATAGTATTCATAAAGAAACATATTATATCAGAGAGTGAGGAGAGGAAGGAGGTAAAGACCTGCAGGTTTATCCTAATGACATGTGAATCAATCTTCCAATTATCGGGAACATAATAGGGCATTTAAGGTCATACGACAGTGTATTAGATACAACTGGCGCGATAGTACAGATCTGATCCCTCGAATGTGATACGATCAACCAAATGTGCCACCAAATGTATGTGGGAGGGTGTCACATTTTCGTCTTATTTGCAAATATTTGTAGAATAGAATAAATTAAACAGGAAAAGAGCCAACATATCATGGCTCTGCCATCCTGTACAGTAGGGGAAAACAGATGATCCCCGCGACTGCCAGACCAACAAGGCTACCGTGTGCCCGTCCTGCCGCGAAACCGATTGATTTGCGACCAAGCACACGAACGGCATCAGTACTGCAGTCTCTACACAGGCAGATTTTGGGAACATCGAGACCCACACACTATAACGCACTTACCAGGAATATTTGAAATATGTCACCTCAAATGTCTACTAGCTAGTTGGCGATAAAGCTGTCTCTGATTGTGCGGCAGGATTTTAGAAATCTGTTCAAGGCACATCCATTGCTCTCAGAATAAGATTAGCTAGTAGTAATCAGTATTCCATAATATGATAATAAACGGTCTCAGTCTAATTAAAATGGTACTTACAGAATTTTCCATCTGTTCCTCGCGGAAACTGAAGCATCAACCGCACAGTCTTTACTCCTTGGTTTCTTGGGCACATCCAAGAATCTCACCCTCCGATCCTCCCCCTCGCCCTCCTCCACAACTTTAATCTCGGTCTTCCCCGGTAGCTCTTCCTCATCTCCACTGGAAAGGGTCAACTCGATCATCTGTGTTGGTTTAACAGACAGGTCCAGGTCGTTAATATTCACCCCGGAGACATCGGAAATACGGAATGTTTTCACTGGTCCCATGATGAAACCCTCGCTCTTTGTCCGTTGACGTCTGCTGCGGGGGTTCGGCCGGATGGTCGGCAAGTCCACCCTGAGGACGGTGCTATAGTTCCGTGATCGGGCCAGGGTTGCTGCTGAACTAGATGAGTGATACGGAGAGGTTTATAAACTAGATGAGAGATACGGAGAGGTTTAGGGCTGCTGAACTTGCTGGAAGTAGAGGATGTAAGGATAAAACTACAACAAACGGTATTTTATTATCAAACAATGCCCGTTTATAACTGGATAATTAACACATTAAAGAAAATCATCTGTCTAATAATCGGCAAAAAGTTCAAAAATTAGCGACAGGTCTAATTTTTTTCAAGGGTGTGCCCGATACTTGCATGCATTCGTCAAAATACATGGAAACAGGGAGACTGCAAGTTGCGAGGTAAACGGTAAAGAATCAAGCATGTCACAGGGGGGATTTATGGCACCCCTGAGTAGACACATAATGAGACAAATTGGACTAGCACGATGGCCGGTGGGGTGGCCGGGTGGAGAAAAGGAAGAGAAAAGGATCATAGAGAACCTCTAGTAATCAAGCAATCATGTACCGCGAAGTTCAGTTTGCAGAAAGGACTATACTCGAGTTATAGTGGATTGATAAGATTGAAAGGCGATCATGGATATTTCAATTACTCACTACTCAGAAGCTACCGCTCATCTTAACTCTCATTTCGAAAATTGGCAAAGACATATCTCCTTCAATCACTGCTTGTACCATTTTTCCTTCTACAGAAGGTCTGAGAATATTCAGGATCAAAGCCTTCGCTTTACCCCTGATCGCTGCCACGTGAAAAACATAATGGGCTGAGTTTAGTCTACATATTTTGGGCTTTGGCTCGCATTATATGAGGGAATAATACCATACATACTCTGTTGCTCAACAATAGTATCTACATACATAATGACGGTTTGGCTCTACATAATGAAGGCTAAAACACAATTTCCAACCTAGTAGCCTCGTCACTTCAGACGAATTCAGCAGGGCATGCTTGAAAAGATCGGTGGACCGTAGTTGCAGCTATCTCGAAACTCTATGATCGTCGTGGCCCAAATTAGATCTAACGTAACTCGATCCATTCGATAATCAGCTAGAATCCCAATAGAGCTGTAAAATAATTATAGTGCAGCTGAGAGAAAGAAACTCTGCTCGATGACAGGGTGGATAATTTTTCATTATTTTGATGTTCTCTCACAACTTATGTGTAACATAGCTATCTCACATCTCTATCTATATCTCTCATCTCATCTCTCTATATGTTCCAGCTTAGAAGTGAGCCTGGGAAAGAATTAAGAAGAACTGGCAAAACAAACAAAGGGTGACGGAGTGATAGAGGACATTTCATGTCGCATGCTTGATCATAACAAAGACACGGGTTATAGCTGCGTAAGAAGAATGAATGTAAACTTGCATATATTAGGGAATCTTTGCAAGAGTTTATGTTTATGATGTGACACGGCTGATTGGATAATTCCAATAAAAATGCAACTGAAAACAAAGGGAAGACTGATTGAAAGAGAGATTCAAGAGAGCGAAAAAGAGAGACTAGAAAAGCGCTAGGCGTGTGCAATAGCGGAATAAAAATCGAAAGGGTAACTAATAACTTTGCTAAGGAACATGGGTATCATAATACCTGAATGCACAACGATATAGTACTGATAGTGAGAAGAGAAACCGAAAGAGAGATAGTTCAGCTGATAAAAAAGAATATTGGAAGGATGGAAGAAGAAGTACGGCGGCACATTTGTTTCCAAATTATCACATCTCGGAAGAGGGAATACCACCATGACACCAGGTGCTAGTAGCTGCTCTGCCAATAATACATGTGTTCCAGTTCTAGACAAGCCAAGACAGAGACACACAGAGATAGAAAGATAGAGACACACAGAGATAGAAAGATAGAGAAACCTAGAGATAGAAAGATAGAGAAACTTAGAGATAGAAAGATAGATAATTTGTCAACACTACAGGAAAGACACCCGGCTTCCGATACAGAATTATATCGTGTTTAATTCGCTGTCTTCCCCCCTAGGTTGTTAAGAGCTGGGATATATATAATCAAGCCTGCAGACAGTATAATACAGCTCACAAACTATTTAACAAGACGGCATTCCACTGACTGCGAGAGAAAACTATGAAATATTAGAGGACCGTGTATGTGTGTGTGTTTGAGGTTTGCATAAATACCAGTACATCTCTAATTGACGTCTAACCGACATCTTCATCAAATCAATTACCACTGGTAATTTACCAGTTCTTCTTCTCCTAAGAGAGGGTGTCTGGGTGATTAAACCCACATGACGGAACTATTGGAAGAGCAGTTTGGTCGGCATTATGGAGATTGTGAGTGAGTGGCCCCCGAAGGGGTGGTGATATCAATTACCAGTTAGATGGAGATCGTGAGTGCAATTGAGTGCCCCCCCCCCCCCCCCCCGGAAGGGGTGGTGATATCAATTACCAGTTAGATGGAGATCGTGAGTGAAGGGGTGGTGATATCAATTACCAGTTGAAGCACGTCGCACAACAGCTTCCCTCCTCTATAAGACTCTCCTCCCCATCGAGAGTCCTAGAAGGTTCTTCAGAGATCACACTAAATGTAAAGCGAGTATTCCGATCAATCACTTCGAATGTTTCACTTCGTTGCCGAGTTGCGAACCGGGAACACGCAGCAGCTGCCTTTTGCCCAGGTGTTGGTGGCTTGCTATCTGCCTACATCAAAGGGTAATAACTTTTAAAAACTTGTCAAATATATAATGGTGGGTACCTATATAACAAAAATAACCAAGTGTGCTGCTGCAGTCCCCTAGTGTGCAAGTTTTTGACACTTTGACAGCAACTAGGTAGGGGGACTGCAGCGTTGGCCAACAGTGAACCTAGAAATACCTCGGATTTACAGGCGGATGATGGGGGTGTCGGGGTAAGGAATGCGAGGATGGGATCCTCAGTGACACTCGGGGAACGGTGGTGATCTGGAGCAACTGGATGACTCATGTTCTGGTCTGTCACAAATTGTAAAACACACGAGAAAGAATTTTAATTATGGCCTGTGAAAGGATATGTGAAAAAACACTGACGACAGAATCTTGGCTCCAGCTGCGACTACCGAGGAGAGGTCTTGTTATAAGCGGATATAGCCATGATATACACACTACAAATGTGTGCAGACCAGCTTTGGAAAGAAGAAAGTTTCTATATAAGAGCTGTACGAAGGAAGCTTTTTTTAAACAGCTAAGTCGAGAGCCGATAACAATTTACATGTGGTTATTACAACCTTAAATGGTCCATTATGATAGTTATGAGTTCATGTGAAAAGCAATCTCATCGCAGTACGTGAATTCATTGATAACCCATTATAGAGCATGTGGTAATTCGAGCATTCGGCAAAAGCTTTGGTGATTTTTGTCCTAACCACGAACCTAGACTAAACTCCAATAATAAGACTCTAATAAATAGGACAATCATATGGGTTTCTGTGGTTGATGCAGATATAAGGCTGTTATACTGCAACAAGAGCATGAGCATTCGATAATATAGGCTACAAAAATATAGTTGTCTCACTCTCTCTCTCTCTCCCTCCCCCTCCCTCTCTCTATCTCTCAAGACACACGTGGTGTGTGAAAGGTGGAAAACACGAGAGATATATGCACATTATATGTTCAATAATTAAACTCCCGTGCATCACGTCGCGATCAGCTGAGAGATAAGCAAGGTGTGTGTTTATGTGTGGCAGAAAGGAGAGGGAAGATAGAGATCAGATAGAAAGATAGAAAGGATCAGAGGGAAAGATATAGCGAGAGTTTCAAAGATAGATCAGATGATGAAAACTCTGCGATGAGATATTATTCAACAACAGCATGCGAGCAGCGAGCACAATTGTTATCGTAGAGGTCTAAAGACAGTAAATAATGAGAACATAATATGTGATTCATCTGTCAATATCATATTCAATGGTATCGAAGATACCTCACACTCTGTTTAGAGGTATCAGAAGGGCTTCCCCTATTTTTATAGCGCGCCCAAAACGTTATACTGAGCACTGAAAAGTTGTAGTCTACACTACATAGTTCTAGCTAAGGGGTTTGAGCCGCGCACAGGGCCACACCGAGACCAAATCTCGTTACTTTCCTGATTTCTTTGACACAAACAAGTATTGCAGAGCGGCCAATAGAGCTGGCGGTTTCAAACTTCGTCCGTATTCGGAGGGATAGATTAGCAGTTCAGTGTTTCAAACCAGGTTTAATTTGGCAAAGTAGAAGCTGAGTTACAACATGTTTTGTACAAATGGTTCAACTTCAAGACCTTTTTAATTTTGATGGCCAGACCTTTCGAGATAGAAACTTCAAACTTTGCCACGATCTTTGATATGATGTTAAGCATACCTGACCTACTTTTTCAAAAATTTTTTTCATCATTAACACCTAAAACTGATTTCAAAACCAAGGTTCCGGGGATAATTTTTTAAATATGAGTACAGAATTATAATTTTCAGACAATTTGGTGGGGAATACCAAAATTTGGTGCATTTTCATTGAGTGGTTGAGGAGCTATTAATTTTTGAAGTGAATCAAAGCGGGTTTGTTACCCCTACTCAGGCCGCTTCGCGGCCTTCGTTTGGCGTGCTTCGCACGCCGCGCCGGCAAGGGTGGGGTAACTTCGTTACCAAATTGGAGGTCTTGGAGTTCACGAGCGTGATCACTACATTAAAGATTCTAGAACAAATGGTCTTAGGTTATTCACGTTGTCTTGTTGTCACTACCGATTTAGTTTGATAAGTTTCCATGCACGCACATACACACACACACACAATGTATCAAAAACCTGCTATAAAAAACAAGACGGATGTCGAATGATAGAATGATGATAGAATGAATTATACTAACTAATTATCTATTGTATGAAAATACTAAATTTGATGAAGCTAGAATTCAACTGTATGAAGCTACTATTTAGTAAATTATAGTAGCATGGTAAATTTACCTTGTCTGTTGCTCCATCATAACCGCCTTTACAACAGCCCGTTTAAACTTTAGTGTGCCTGTATTCGTAACGACTTCATCCTCCCCGGACAAGGGAATACTGGGCTCTTCCGAGGCTGGAGTGAGCAGATTGGTTTCACTGTTGTCCCCGCTAAAATACGCCGAGCCAGGACGAGCGATTTTACTTCTCTTGCTACTCTCGCCGCTCCAGGTTCGCTTTCCAAGTGTTTTGGGTTCCACAACTGCAGTGGGCTTCTTGGACCTAGAGTGCTCTTATTGGTTCAAACAGACTCAACTCTTAGTACATATTAACGTTATGAGAGAGTTTTATTTAGTTCGAATGCGGGTTCAGAGTTTTCCCTCGACAATACAAAATACAGTCAACTGAATCATTTGCTTTGGTAGTATTTATGAAGGAGCAGTATAAATTGTTATTATCTCTTATGCTCTTTAGAGGAAAAAACATGCACGTGCAAACAAACAAACATGTCATAGTACTCACTCTGCCATGGGTATTGACTCCTTTATAAAACTTTCATACTCCTCGAACATGATGTTCTTTCGGGCGGCTGTCGTATCCTGGAGGGCAGGGAGAACGCTTCTCCGCATGTTTGGAGGGATCGGGCTAGGTACCATAAGGCAGACAGTCATGGTGATGGTGAGGTTGTCAAAAGAAGCGGAAAAATGTGCAAGAGAACTAAAGAGCGGTGGCAGGCTTGTGCATGGTTATTCAATTAAAAACGGATTATTTTTTATATTAAGACCTAAAAAAAGGAGAAATTAAAAAAATCTAAACTAGAACAGCACATGGACTAATTAATATGTCCCATCAATTAGAATTCTTCGTCGTAATATAAAGTTGTCCAAGCACGTACATCAGTGCTCATGTTTGAACTGTTCATACTTTCCGGAGCACAGTGTCAAGCGACTCAAGCTCATGTGTGCATAGTTTTCAATTGCACTGTTCATTCGACAAGTATATAATGTGTAAACATTATAGAACACATTGATAATATAGGGTGTAAACATTTCCTAGAGCTGCCACCATTAACAACAACACGGCCCAGTAATTCCTGACAATCTGGCAAAGGAAATCTTATAACACCTACAGAACAACGTATAAAGACAAAACGAGTGTGTTTTCGATACTGCTTGTGTTACACATCTAATATAAACCGATTATAGAACTATTATAACACACAGAGCCCCCCTCCCTGCTCTCTCACATCTTATGTCATCTTACAAAGCTATGTAATTAGCTTTCTTTCTATATAATCTATATTGCAAGTGTAAAGGTGTAAATCTATTCAAAGACCATGCACATAATTGGACAAGGCCGGGGACAGGTGTAAATAAGTGTGTTTGGCGGTCATGGCAAACACCATTAACATGGGCTCATGTGTATCTTCGATACGCAAATTGTTTAGGTATCCCTAATGTAATGAGAGCGCTAAATATTCAACTTTATGATATTAGCTTATCACCTCGGATAAGCTCAGATAAACACCCAGTATTAGCTACCTATTAGTACAGTTTAACCTGTCAGAAGAGGGCGAGCTCAGAGTAATAATTATAAATAAAACTAAACTACTGTCACAATGGCTTATTATCATACAACCTGGATTAAAACTCATGTAATAGAGGCACCGGGAGGGGGGCGTGTGTGTAATGACATAATAAATATGTCATTATTCAGCATTATTAAATGCTGCAGATGTAACTAATTACTTAATGTACCTAACTACTGTTCCTTGATTGCACAACTTCTTAATTCAACGAAGGCAATTATTATTTCCCGCAGCCATAACTTGGAAACCATAAGACCGAGGTAGTAAAGATGCCAAATCTATATTTATTGCTCCAGCTTTAGCAAACAAGATATAGGGCTCCAGCTTTAGCAAACAAGATATACAAGGCTCCACCTTTAATTGGTTTGGAAAACTGGCCGAGTAAAGTATTTTTAATCAGTCAGCCAACCAGCCACGGAATTAGCGAAGCAATACGAACTCTGCTCAGTGCACATCTAAACCTACACGTCTTGACCAAACAAAATCCAAACAAAAACCAAGCACCTGCTGTAAATACTAAGGACTAAAAACGAACACATTTGGGCTAGTATTCAAGAACACATTACAAGACGTGTGTATAACATCTTGTTTTAAGTGCCAAACTACTGGCGCCCAAAACACTGGGTACACTGGGTTTCGTATCCAAATTTATTGTATGTTAGCCCAAATGGCTCCCTATATCCGCCAGCTTATTCATCAACAACAACTCCTCGAGATATATACACACAACTGCAATGACGTGCAGTGGTACAGGAGGAGGAAACGCGGCAAAACAACACCCCAAAGAAGAAGCGTATCTAATACAAAACTGCAGAGCTGTGAAGTGTGCAATACTGGATTCTAGGTTGCTGTCTGTGCACCATGTCCAATATGCACTGCAAGTGTGTGTACCACTAATACACAGCTGGTAATTAGTAGGCCCAATGTTCATTTAGATTCGAGGGTAATTCGTGTGCACCATGGTCCATACTCAATTAACACAATGGCCATTCAGCCTAGCTGCAAGTTATATTCAGATGACATACGATGGTACAAGACAAAAGTATAATTGAACCTCTACAAAGACCAAGTCATAAATTGTGCAACTATTGCAGCTCTTGAACAATATATCGGCTAGATTTTCTAATGCACTACAATTTAGTTTTACTGGCAAATCTAGCTAGATTAAACTTCCGGGTACCTAGCAGAGAAGAAGTTAGTCCTAGCAGATTTACTAAGCGATCATCTGTAGATCGATTACTGTAGATCTCTGCATTATGATAGTACTACTGTCATGGTGGTGCTACAATCTTCGAGAGAGCTTCTAGCGATCGAGACATCGAGTTGAAAATTTCAAGTTAGCTAACTGTATTTAATACAGCTAGCTACAGCATTGCTCAAACCAAACCAGCAAAGATGAGTCAGTACCTGTAATTACAGAGCGTCTAGTACTGCATCCAAATCTTAGTATAACCACAACTAAATTACAGTTATAAATGAGTTACATATATGTGATAGGTACTTGAGGGAAATGCAAATTGCAATGACGAAAATTCAGAATATATGTCAGGCAATAAAATGTGTTGTGCGTTTAGATTTAACTTTATGTTTACCAATAATTATCAGCTATAAATTCTATAATTCCTATAGAATGAGAGTCTCCATGCGTAGGATTTAAAAACAGTTTGATAAGTGCTTCAATAATTCTGCGGTTTGAAAACTTTCCGAAACTATAGACAACATTTAGCAGCAGCATATTGTAACAATACAACGTACAGGTCTGATATCAAAGCACGTATCGATGTGTGTGTGTCGACCGATGCGTATGCTAGTATGAGATTGTGTGATGAGTTCATTAAATGTTCCTTATCTAATACTCTTAATTCGTGTATGATGGATCAATATAATAACGAAAATGAGAGGGAGCTGGGAGAGAAAAGAGAGGATTAAGCATCACAATTCATTCAAAAATCTCTTTCGTATGAAACATTTCATAGCATCAATTACTTTTCTTTCTCTCTTTTTTCCTCTCTATCGCAATTAATCCCTGGCCCTACTAATTAAGTGATCTTATGATGAGGGAAAAAAATACTCCTCATGTATTTTATGTATCCTAGGATCAAAACAAAAAAGGGTTACAAACGACAACAACAAGATTCAAGAAAGTATCAATCTCATCAAGGAATGTGAATCTATTGACTATCAGTGATAGTCAATAGAATCACATTGTCACATTGTCAAATTGTCACTATCACTCTGCAGACACAGACAGTACAGTGCTCAACATATTGAGAGTAATAAATAATACATGGAATAAACCAAGGAGTCGACAACTATAACAGAGCTAGTAAACTTAGTAATTCATAGATTATAGGTATTTACTCGTGCCATATGATTTCATTGCGGTGGAAGATCAGTCCACGATTTATTATTGTTCCTCTCTGAATAACATGTCATCATATAGTAATACAATAATATATTCAATTTGTGGTGCCACAAATTGAATATATTATTGTATAGATGCCCATCATAATTTGACATTACAAAGAGAGCGTGACTAGTACCAGACTACTAGACTACTAGGATTACATGGCTGATATATTTGTAACACAGCTACGACAAAGTACATGTACAAAGGTAGTGGAACTGTTATAGTCAGTTGTATTGAAAACAAGCAGAACCGCGGTGTGTGTGTGAGAATGTTTAAAACAAGGGTCATGTTTTGTACAACTGCGAAAGTTGTAGAGTTAACAAGTAGAGAGCTGCACCTCACCACCTGTAGAGCTCACCACCTGTAGAGTAGGTCTTGTACTCTTTCCATGAATATCAAACGTGGTGAGCTGCTTGCTGCGGTATAATATACGAGGTATTTAGCTTTGTGCTTTGTTAAGTTGAGAAAGGGTCAAGCAAGGCGAACCTGGCTAACTTATACATTATATGTATATTATGCGTTTCTCATAAAGCCTGGAAATAATACAGTCTATATGCTCTCTAACTCAAGGTCCCAAGCCAGTCCCAGGACTCATTAGTTGCTTCTAATTTTCCACAAGAGGGATAAGAGCTGCCTCTCCCTCTCTCACGGGGATAGTACTTAGATTGTTGATTTGCCGAACCCTCACAAAGCGTGTGATGTCATTTTACAAAATGAAGTGTGAGCTACACAAAGTAGTCGGAAGACCGTGACAATGTAAAAGAGCGTGTTGTAGCAGATTCGAGAATGCAATATAGAGAATGTCGTGTTGGGGCACTTTTCAATTATATGGTAGTGTTGACATTGTGCTGTAAGGAGGCTGTACACGAAGATAATACCATGTAAGAGAGATACAGCTCTTTGTTCCAGGGCGTGGAGTAGAACAAATAAGTTGTCGTCAGTGGGTTACAATGACAATTGGGCGACAATCTCATTACAAGATGGCAATTGGGCGACAATAACACCCCGGTAATCGGAATGTGAATTATATGGTACGAAGATTTGGTGGCACACCCCCAGATGTCGTAGTACAGTCGCTGCTTTTTGACACCACGTCACATTCCTTATAGAACTCGTCGATGTAGAGATGTGTAGGATCTGTCAAAGCATTGGCCTGACCCATTCTCACGCGAGAACTGTGGTCAGAGCATTGGCCTGACTGTGTAGGATTAACTCTGCACACAAACAAAGAACAGCGGTTAAAATTCATTCTCCTTGAACTGCAGCTGGACGTGTCAACAAGCTGGCACAATTTGAATTTATATTATACTCCCATATTATATTATGTTGACATGTCAGCTTCATTCTAAACCAAGACCTCTATCGTATTAAGTGGTCTGCAAGCTAGATATATCAGCTCACACAGCTCACAACAAATATATCACTCATTCACTCATACCTAACAATTTCCCATTTGCTTAGATCGCCTGCGCCACTCAGAGTTCCCTCACTGAAAGATATTATCATGATAACATTGTTATAAGTTAAACAGCTCGTTACGAGCTGTCCTGCAGCAAGCACCAGACCGGCCGTTCTCTGAAAGAAAAGGGTCGAGGCGACGAGGCGCATGCCTGACCCTGTTCTCACTTCTCAGTGCACACGAGAACAGCGGTTGCAGAGTATTGGCCGGACAGCTCGTTGAGCTAGCTCATATATGATTTAACTGTATACCTGTAGCTGCTGAGGCTATCACAGAACCCATGACGGCGATGATGATGGGCTGCTGATCCACCGAACACTTCCACCGTGTGGTGGTTTTCAATTATCTGGTCCGATAAAATAATAGAACTCGGGGATAAACTATCCATCTAGTGGCACACAAAGGAGGGGGATTCAAATCAAAATATTTTAAATAACACTATCAACTCAAAATATAGAATTGAAGTGCCATCTAACAGATAATTGAGAACTAGCTGTGTGCTGTCTGACACATATCAGTCGTCGCTTCCTATTTAGAACTTGAAGGACTAAACGATAAACTATATGGAATAGGTGTCAGATAGTCGAAGTGCAGCGAAATAAACTGACAGCAGTTTAGAGAATTACTTCTGAGGAAACATCTTTCCAACATAGCTGAATTGTCATATTGGATCCATAATAATATAATTTAAACGGTGGAACTGGAAGGAGTATCGGGAGTGATCTTAGTCTCCTAAGGGCTCTGAACAACCCCGGGCAAGGGCCTGGAGAAGTAGCGATAAAAAGAAAACAAATTGCTGTGAGTCTAAAACAGCTGGCAATGCAGTAATAGATACTACTTGTGAGAGGAGGAGCGGCGGAAGGAGGAGTAGAGAGTGGGGCCAACAAGGGATACCGCGAGAGATTCAAGCGAGCTGGTATAACATCCCACTCTCTCTCCTTCTCTCTCATTATTCCTACCCCACTCTCTCCCTCTCTCTCATTATTCCTACCTCCCACTCTCTCCTTCTCTCTCATTATTCCTACCTCTCTCTCTCCATCCCTCCCTCTCAGAACCAATAACTGATTGACAGGAGCTGAACGCGTGTGTAATCATCAAGGCAAATGTTGGTGTGTGTTAACCGAGATCAGTACTTGGGAATATGTGCACAACGAGGATCCATGTGTTTCCATGGTGACGAAAGGGGGTCTACTACTGTAACATGTGTTTAAACTCCCTCGGGCAATAGAGAACCCACAACAGTGCACGTATAATGTATATATCATCTCAATAGGCTTCATCCTAAACACAGATCCACACACACTGCAGTGTGCCAAGATAATTCATTTGCACGTACACGTACACGTACAACAACGTGGCGCAGCTCAATGATGAAGGGTGTTTCCGGATACGTGTGCATTATAATATATAACCTTATTAATTGACATAATCCCATCTCTGAACTTACCGGATGTAGTCTATGAAGTTGGGATTTGAGAGATGCATCACGATAAATCGATCTCAATGTCAGAGACTGAACTTACTGAACATGTCGATCTGAACTTACCACTTAGCGAGGTACAGTATAAAACCAACTTACCATTTACCAGATGTCTGCACTACCAGACTATTACTGGCCCAGTAAGTAGCAGGTCCCCCGAACTCCCGCTCTATCTCCCTAGTTTCCGGGCTTGTTGCTGACGAGCTGGTTGGACTGGCACTCCATGGTGGAAACCTTCCCGTCTGGTGATCCACTGACCATCTACAGTTCCTTGGTTGTTTTTCCTGTTATAATGTGAAAAAAAAGAGTTTAGATGTTATTTTGTGGATCGGTAGTATGCAATTTAAGAGTGTGGGAACTATACCGTGGTTGTTCTAGTGGATGGTGATCTAGGTATCCATACAGAAAGACTCCGTTTCTTAAAAGCAGGTTGATGCTGCAGGGTCCCATTGTTGTCCTCAGAGTCATCTTCAGCAATCAAGTTCATACTAAACTTATCACAGTGAGTTTTAGTAGTTTTAGTAGGTTGAAGTGCATGAACAGCTGCAATTACACAACTCCGCCAAGCTTGGTCGGAGGGAGGATTCTGTACAAAACATTATTGGACAAAGAAACCGCGGTCGTTTAGCAATAGAAGTAGGTTTACATATAGCATTTAGAAACCCAAGAAAACATACAAAGATGCATTATAGCAAAATGATTCACAAACATGTGAATGCAATAACTTGAGGAAATACTTATATTATTGTTGAGCTGAGGACAATAGAGAGTGCTTTCATTATGAGGCACGATATTATCTCGAAATGAAAGAAATAATGCAAATGAATTCAAACATTATGGAAATGCTTTTGGCCAGCCTCTCAAGATCAGACGTTCATCTCATAGTCATAATTGAGGGCATATTATAGTGATGAGTGATCATTGCTGAACTGCCAAGTAAACATGAGTAAATTCAAATGTGCCCATCATGTGCGATCAATTATGAATTTATCTCAAACAAACGCTCTTTGAAACTAAACGATCTATAACAGCTGTGTATTACGTGGGGGTCGCGTGCCAGTCATCATGGAAGTACAATTCGTGGCTCACTATTCTACTTGATCAGTAATGAAAAGATTCAACGTGCATCACACTCTAGTACCAGAAAGTAAGAGACATGTAGGGATGAAAGAGAGAGAGAGAGAGAGAGAGAGAGGAGAGAGAGAAGAGAGAGAGAGGGAGAGGAGAGGGGGAGATACTTACTTTGATCTTTTGAAATGTTCCTATCCCAGAGGGCCATCCTTTCACGGGCCGCCTGTTTTCATTCCGGATCCCCGCACCAAATCGTTTAGTGAGTTTCTGTTTTGTGATAAAATCCGGTGAGGGGGTAGGGCTGGCACTTTCCCAAGGGAACTATCCCGATTCCCTTAAATTCACCCTGGCCCGCAAGTTCTGAAGGTTTTTAGGAGTGAATTCCACAACCTAGGACCACTGGGCCAAAGTTGGGTGTTAGAAAGAGTTTTTTCTTTCTTGACCCTTGCAAAATCAGGTTCCCCCTTCAGCCCATGCCTCGAGGGTTTGGTGGAAGGTCCATTGATTCTTAGGGACTCTTCTGGAAATCTTATGCTGTGGATTATGAATTTATCGCTCCGCCTCCGTTTAAGTGACATAACCCAGATTTTCCCAAACGTTTCCCCGTAACCTATCCTTTTAGACCTCATCTTTCGTGAAACCCCCCGGGGCGGGTTCCGGAGTTGTATATCTCCCCCATCGGGGCACATAAAGGGGAGAGTATTTCCCTCGTCTCCACCGATCTTATGGATGACATTATTCCTGATCCCTCTGCTAAACACCTGAAGCCCACGGCCCTACGCCTGCCTCTATACTACTTGCTTGGGGGGCCTCCAGGGAAAAATCTTCAAACCTGAGCCCCCCTCGGAGTTGGTCTTGGTGTTAGAAACCCGCCACTGGTTTGTAGGACGCCTCAAGGTAGGTAGAGTGAGAGAGAGAGAGAAGAGAGAGAGAGAGAGAAGAGAGAGAAGAGGAGAGAGAAGAGATAGTCAGCGATAGAGAGAGCAGAGAGATGGGGGGTGAGAAGGTTGTCATTGGGTCAGGACTGATATATAATAACGGAGAGAATACATGGAGTGCATCATATGCACGCGACGTTCGTATTGTTATTTACCGTCATCGGAACCAATGAACTTTCAAACTTGAAGACGACGAGCTAGAGACGAGAGCGAAAAGTGCTCTCTTTCTCTCTTCCTCGCGCGCTCTCGCGAAACGCCTCTCATAGTCTCCTCGATACGAGCTCGGCTCACAAATCAACTCAAAGATAGGATACAAGAGTATAGAGTCTATTTACCGGTTCCTGTGAAGGCGAGACATAATACAGAGTAATCTCACCGCGGGCAAATAGATTGTAAACCTTCAACTTCCTGCTATCTCTCTCCTTTTCCACTCTTTCTCTCTCTCTCTCTCTCTCTCTCTTTCTCTCTCTCTCTCTCTCTCTCTTTCTCTCTCTCTCTCTCTCTCTCTCTATCTCTCTCTGTATCTCTCTTGATGGTGGCTTGTCCCCGGCATCCTATTTGCATAAATCGCTCGCCCCTATTATAATTATGGTACCATAACTACACATGTCAGACCTATATCATCGTTCACCACACAATGTGAGAAATCAAAAGTGTACAATTTATTGGCAAACTAAAATCATTTTCCGTTTAGGAAACTAAAATTGTTCCACACCTACTACCGTAATTATAGTTTAAAGTTAAACTAGCCAGACATCACACACGCCAATCTCTCTTTCTCTGATCGCTGGATTGCCCAGTTTAAAACCGAAAGATATCAAAATGGCTATTTTTAGATTCATCTCATACTTCCTAAATCTAAGTTTGGATCAGTGCATCATAAATCAGCATAAATGAGCTACAAAGTTCATTAAAAGCTGAGATATATTTTATTACAGTGATATCGGTCCTTTGCAAAAACACAACGGTGTACCAAAGGGGGGGGGGGGGGGTCAGCCGATATTGGCCTTGGATATAATTATGTACCTAAGGAGGAAATTTATCAGTAGTAGTAGCTGCAATGGTGTGATTCCAAGCGCTAATGAGTTAGAAGGGGTCGCAACCGATTCTTGCTCGGCCCGACCTTTCACACCTGAACGTTATACACATAACGGAAATTACAGCTGTAGCTGAATAAATTCAACATCTAAGGGCAGGATCATCTCTATACTATACTGAATCCGCGGGTAGTTCAGATGGTAGGGGTCTTTTGACATGTCCGCCCTAAAAGCATTGTGTATTGCCTCTTTCCTCTCACATACTCTCACTATCATTACGTCCTCTCCCTCCCTCTCCCCCGAAGATCTGCAGTTGGCTAGTGGTATGTTAGCCCCTCAACAGTGTACAGTTTGCTGTATGTCAAGATATGGAGAGGGAGGGAGGGCTCTGATATGGAGAGGGTCAAGGAGTCGGAGAAGGGATATATCGAGAGGTGCAGGGTGCGGATACGAAGAGGATACCATTGTATCCGTAGCCACATTTAACTACCACATCAGTAGCTATTGTGATACTTCCAGAAATTGGATGGTTGCTATGGTTGCATACAATTGTTGTTTTGCACAAAAACTTGTAATTATAGCAAACACTTCTCCTAAGACGAGCTGTACTGATTGGTTTATTATACGAATGATGTTATGCCGTTATTTTCTGTCACTTTTACTGTCATTATGAAATAAATAGTTATACAGGGTGTCCCATATATTCTGTGGGTCGGTTGGCGAGCTGTCACGCAAAAACGGTGATAGTTGTGTGAAAACAAACTACGGGAGTGTGCTGGATTAATTCCTTCCTAACTGATGGCTTTGTTTTTAAATTAAATTTCAAAAGTTCATTTTTCATGAATGAACATTCCTGTCATTCATTCGTGAATTCTGAAATATTGTTTACCTTGAGTAAAAAACTTTTCTTTGGCTCGAAATTATCTTTCCAATGAGCACCATAAAAATCAAATTGAAGCACCGGATCGCATGGCAGGTGAGAAAATGCAAATGCATGATTTTGGCCATTCCTGCGACTTTCAATCAGCTGTATCACCGCTACTTTCAGTTCAATCCTTTTAAAAGTTTGGGCGAACATTGGTGAAGATAAGATCTTTGCTCACAAGAAAAATCAAGGTCAAAAGTCAAAGTTCATTTTTCATTTTTGGTAGTTCATTCCACTCATTCAGGAACAAACATCCCTAAAGTGACGAAAAGGTTTGGGTTTTGTTTGGCTTATGTCCTGAAACGACAGAGAGGTGTAAAAACGTGTTTCCGGGCTAGTTAGTTGGTGTCCATGTGATCATTATGATATCTGACACCTTTGCTGAGCCATAATTAAGAGATTTTCTCAAATTCAAACATGGGATACGAGTATTCTGCGATTGGTATCGTGCACCAATAACAAGAGATCCCATAGCACCTCAAAAATTATGATTAGCTAAATGAAATGAGTTGATTCACGCTTGAAAATGTTCGTTTAGTCCGAATTTACATTGGTTTTAATCTTTTCAATCGTAAATCAACTCATTTTTAGCTAATCATAATTTTTGAGGTGCTATGGGATCTCTTGTTATTGGTGCACGATACCAATCGCAGAATACTCGTATCCCATGTTTGAATTTGAGAAAATCTCTTAATTATGGCTCAGCAAAGGTGTCAGATATCATAATGATCACATGGACACCCACTAACTAGCCCGGAAACACGTTTTTACACCTCTCTGTCGTTTCAGGACATGGGCCAAACAAAACCCAAACCTTTTCGTCACTTTAGGGATGTTTGTTCCTGAATGAGTGGAATGAACTACCAAAACTGAAAAATGAACTTTGACTTTTGACCTTGATTTTTCTTGTGAGCAAAGATCTTATCTTCACCAATGTTCACCCAAACTTTTAAAAGGATTGAACTGAAAGTAGCGGTGATACAGCTGATTGAAAGTCGCAGGAATGGCCAAAATCATGCATTTGCATTTTCTCACCTGCCATGCGATCCGGTGCTTCAATTTGATTTTTATGGTGCTCATTGGAAAGATAATTTCGAGCCAAAGAAAAGTTTTTTACTCAAGGTAAACAATATTTCAGAATTCACGAATGAATGACAGGAATGTTCATTCATGAAAAATGAACTTTTGAAATTTAATTTAAAAACAAAGCCATCAGTTAAGAAGGAATTAATCCAGCACACTCCCGTAGTTTGTTTTCACACAACTATCACCGTTTTTGCGTGACAGCTCGCCAACCGACCCACAGAATATATGGGACACCCTGTATATGATCGATTATGATCACCTCCCGATCATCTATTTGAAGCCAAAAACGTCTGTATATAAGTTTGGTGTTAAACTAGCTACAGAACACAGAACTGTGGTCAGAGCATTGGCCTGACAGCTACAGAACATTATTCGGGTCTACTTACACTTCATCCACAGCCTTCTTCCACCGATTCCGAACGGTTAGATCCACAATTCTCGGTCCTGGTGTTTCCGTTGAAACAAATATCTCCAGTTCTCGCTCCGCTTTTGTCTGTGGTGAGTCCTGCACCTCTGCCAACTCCCCATCTTCAGCAGCAGGCATGTCGAGCTAGATTTGAACAGATATATAGATTCAAGATTCACAGATATAATATACTTTTGATATACAGATAGGTGTTTATCAAACAAAATATGTAATAACAAAAAATATATAGTACGAAGTGTGTAACAAAGAGGAAAATGAAGACTTCAGACATCCGAAGACCGACAAACTTGTCAGGGCAGTTGCCATTTAATAAACAACTTATTGACAAATGAGTAAAGCTGTAGAGAGGCCACCACAAAAACTGTGTTATTGCGTTGAATAACTATAATAGGGGTGTTAGTTGTTACTCATTGAGTAATACTCAACACGCATCGCAACCGTGACGAGAATTCTAAAGAAGGTCCTATACTAGTTGAACTCAAACAAACACCATGGGAGAAAATAGTGTAGTAGTTTGTTGGAATTCGTCCTTACGACAGATGGCTGTCAGTTGGCACCTTTTCCTGTTTTTATTGCCAGCTTCAACTAGCTCTACCCTATGAAGTTATTCTAGTTCGGTACCAATTATCAATTCTGTGGAGGAGGATGACAGGACGTCGAAACGGCCAAGAAATAGCCTGCACAAGCATTCAATAATATTGTATACCGGAAACGCCTGACTGAAACACTGAAACAAGTATAAATTCCAAACAAAGTGGTGAAACCAAAAAGTGGAATTTCTAATTCAGATCGATATGTATGCAGAAGCCACTATTGATCACAATTGATACGCCTGATTTCAAAAGAACGGATGCATCCTCTGTATATTATTTTAGATCAAATAGTAGCAATCATTACATGCTTGAGGCATCTTACGCTACAGTTTCATTCTCTCTCTTTCTCCCCCACTCATGCTCTCTTTCTCTCCCCTCTTCCTATATCTATAGCTCCGATAATCAAGAGGCCGGACAGGATTTGAGGGTTGCATGGTGACACGCGATCACTCCATGGGGTACCTCAGAATATACTACTAGAGGCCCTGCATGTTATCAGTTGCAGCACATCATGTAGACGAATTCAGAGATAAATTACGCGAAATCATCCACGAGAAGTAGTGAGATAGATAGATAGAGAGAGAGAGAGAGAGAGAGAGAGAGAGAGAGAGATAGAGGGAGAGAGAGAGAGAGAGAGATCCATATCAAAGAGGGACAGAAATGAGAATCAGATAAATCAACCCACGTCACCTGATATATCAGCTACCAATATCTAGTTATGATTAGCAAATGTTATACACATCTGCATCATGGAGACTACATAGTGATATGAAAGTTATCATAGACTTGATGGGAAGCCTCTGGAGAGATGGGGAGAGAGAGCTGCTTAAGAAAGAGGACCCTCGAGGGAGAAGGAGAGAAGGATAGCGGATTTAGAAAGAGAGACTTGGGGAGTCAGAGAGGCTTCAGAAAGAGGGAGAGAGTCTATGGGAAGAAGGAGGGAGGAAAGATACGAAGGGATAGGACTGTTCACCGGACGCTGTGTTGATAGGTTTTCCTGAGCTGGACTTCTAAGCAGGGAAAGCAAACAGGAACTAGTGAACTACATTAAATGATATGCTAGTGCTCTCTAAGTCCATTTTAATGATATATTGTTCTTCTCTCCAGTATAATATGTACAGTTATTAGTGCGAGTCAGTACGTGCAGTAATGAATTAATAACAGTAGCTGGAACTGCTTTCCACAGATCTGTGCAACTCGTACACCGGTCCTGTACTTACAAAACTTATGAAAATAACAGACAACTCTTATGAAAATTACAAACAGTAAGATGCTAGATGACCAATTAAATTTGTTGAAAGAATGGCATTTTCCACGGCTTTGAGAGACCAACTGTTTGAAGCTGCAATAACAAAATCTAACAACAATAATATATGCTTATTAATATCGCTCACATATTCCACATAATGGAATAGTAGCAGCACAGATTGCATTTCCTGTTTGTCCAGTATTAGGACCAAATGAAACAAAAGAAGAGACTAGCAAATGAAATGGAACCTAAAAGTGAAAGTTGTACCTACTGATCGCACACAAGAAGTTCTTCCCCGTTGTAGGGGAGAGCACATGTCGTCTTCGCAGTTAAAAAGCTGAACTGTCATTCTGTTGTCTGTTTACTACAGGTCTGACAAGAACCACACAGTTGACAGTCGTACTTGAATTGCTCATACTTTTTTAAAAAACATGTGTTCCGTGCGAAGCGCAGTGTCAGAGACTCAGTCGTACAACACAAGTATGTCTGTCTGATGTATAAATTTTTGTACAATAGGTAGTAGGTACCCCACCCGCCCTGTTGCAAAGAACAACGACCCGCCGGGACCATGACTCAACAAAAATTTCTGTCCCTGGCTCTCCTTTAGAATTAGCTAAATCAACCCACGTCATCTGAGAGCATATCAGCTGCCGATATAAATATCTAGTTATACCCCCGCCAACATCCACAGCCCCCCCCCCTAACCCCCGAATCCAACAATTAGCACATACTTAATTGCTGCTCTGATCCACGCATCTTTAGTGTTTATCGGTAGTTTCCTAGCAACTGGTTTGGTAGCTGATGCTGCTGGTGACGGAGCTGTTGTTGTTCCTTCTGGTTCTGTTGTTGTTCCTTCTGGTTGAATTGTTATCACTGCAGCAGTACTGGATTCCTCTATCGTATTGAGGGTACTGAGGATAGGGGTGCAGAAGGGGTTAAAGACGTTCTTTCTTCAAGTTTCTTGAGGGTTTTTAGTGGAGTTGTATTATACATGTGATAAAAAAATACACAGTTTATTATGTGACTTGGCATCTCTCTCTAGACCACTCCCATGTACATGGCGTTATACACATGAGAGGATAATTTTCAATTCGAAAATAATCGATTTGCTCATAGCCACATACTGCAATAATCTGGCAATGAAGCTGCTTTTCAAGATGGTCAGATTTTGAATAAAATATTGTACATGACGTGTCGACCATTAAAATAGCTTGGTAACGAAATAAACCCTTCCTTGCCAGCGCGATACCATTCAAATAGCACCCAAAAACATGTACATACATGACGTGACGACCATTCAAATAGCGTGCACTCATCCCCAACACCAACCCCAACCATCGTGCACCCATCTACTCACATGGGTAACGAAATTACCCCTAATGCATCACGTTTTAGCATCTCCGCAGTCCGCAAGGTAGGGGTAATTTCGTTACCCAGCTCTGCACTTACCTTGGGTTCCTCCGCGGCGAGGGAGATCGTTTTGGGGCAGGTTTGATTTCCAGGGGCACGGGTGTACTTTCCACGATAATGGGTGATGTTGCTTTTATACTGTTTTCTACCAGGGGCGAGATAAATACTGTTCCTGTACTACCGTTCATATCTTGAATTCATGTTCTTCACTGCAAGAGGGGGGAATTCGTTAAAAGATGGAATATTTTGAGGTTGTAAATGAGTTTGCAATTTTGCAAACTCACATACGAGGTCAATTATGGGCCACCAGGGTAGGGATGGGGGTTGAAAAGCAAGCAGGGACAAACAAAGTGGACACATGGACTAAGAAAACAACCCAGAGGCCAAAATAAAAACACGTGAGAGGGCTGAAAAATGTCAAGAATTAGGAGTAGCGGGACTGAGGAAAAACAAACATGGAGTCGAGTAGAAGTACGAATAGAATTTAAACGAGCTATCGAGACACAAAATCGCCCAAACTAATGCCAATATGTATGCGGTTACACGTTAATAGTTAACCAAGGAATGCAAATTATAGTAATTTAAATTAGTACTCAATAGTAATTCAATTGGCTCCGGAATTCGCAAGGAGCTTTTCAAGACCTGAGAAAAAATCAAATTGTTTATAATTATGCAGAATTCGCACCGTCGCGTTAAATAGCTACTCAGAAACGAATTGTGTTAAACAGGAACTCTACAGAGTGCGATTCAGATTGTTTTTATTTTCACCGCGTGAATAGTAGAGAGAAACTTATATTACAGAGAAAATGAGGGAAAGAGAGGGAAAGAGAGAGAAAAGGAGGGAGAGAAGGGAAGGATGGATAGAGAGGGAAAGAGAGAGAGAAAGAGATAGAAAAAGGAGAGAGATGAGAAGAGAGAGAGAGAGAGAGAGAGAGAGAGAGAGAGAGAGAGAGAGAGAGAGAGAGAGAGAGAGAGAGAGAGAGAGAGAAAAGATAGAGATGAAAAGTAACGCCACATAAAACATGGATAAAAAACATATTTTGCTCTCTCAACGTGCACAATTCATCACATGATAAAGGGTCAAATTTAGTTCATTCTGGCTCTGATCCTCGCTGCTCTTTCTCGTCTTTTCTCTATTTCTCTATCATTTCGACAATCAATAATCTTTAGTTTTCGCTTGAAAATCAAAATGGAAGCAAACGTAAAAGGCAATGACTGTAGAAAATGAAATGTACTTCGAAATACAAAGCGTAAAACACGTCTGATAGACTCGAAGGAGGAGTTGCTGGACGAAAAAGACAGAAATTATAATGAATGGTTATTATGAGGGAGGGGGAGCCACAAAAAGCAACACATACTGACAGGAGTGCTGACAACAGAGAGAGGAATTGGAATTTGGGGGAGGCCTACTACAGAGTTCCCAGTGCTGTCAGAGCATTGGCATGTCAGTCCCAGCAGTGGGAAAAACCCGGGCCTCTCCCTAATTCCAATATTCCCACGTGCTAAACAAACTCAGAAAGAGAAAGACAGAGAACAAATCTACTCTTTCTCTGAAATGTTCCGGAGTGAGACAGGGTCGAGGAAGGCAAAATATTCCGTCCCTTGTTGTCCAAGGGCCTTTCTTAACGAGCTGCACCCTGCAATTGCACCCTGCAATTGCACCCTGCAATTGCACCCTACAAACTTCTTTCTTAACGAGAGTTTGCACCCTGCAATTGCACCCTGCAATTGCACCCTGCAAACCTTCGTTAAGAAAGAAAGTTGTAGGGTGCAATTGCATGCTTCACACGTGACCCAGTCACGTGCCATGTTGATGTGGTAATGCTGTGTGTATCAATGCCAATAGGTGATGATAAACAATGCCCCGTAAACCGGGTTTCATGTTTCACTACCCCTCAACTTCCCACGTTCATTGCGCACGTGACTGGGTCACGTGTAAAGGGTGCAATTGCACCCTACAAGAACCTTTCTTAACGAGAGTTGTAGGGTGCAATTGTAGGGTGCAATTGCAGGGTGTAATAGGTCCTCCTGTTACACCCCTACAGGGTGCAAAGACCTTTCTTAACGAGACAGAAAGTGGATTGCACCCTGCAATTGCAGGGTGCAATTGCAGGGTGCAATTGTAGTTTTTGTCTCGTTAAGAAAGGCCCCAAGAAGACTCCGAGAAATGACACCTTGCGAAACGAAGACACGATGGAATTCTTCATGGAATTAACGCGGTTATATATTTTACTAGACCATGATAATGGGAATAATGCAGAAACTTCATAAATTCAGTAGGAATATCACGGGAACTAGGAAGTTTACCGGATCACGAGCTTGTTTTTTCAGCGTGGTAATTAGATAATAGTCACGGGGCAGAGACAGGGGCAGCTCCAAGAACATGATAGTCTGGTGTGTGTATAGCCTAGCTGCTAGTGGGAGGTCGGATTCGACTGCATCATCATGCATGATAGGAATAAGGTCCTCGGAATGGGCAACGATCGGTGCAGATACTGGTTTAGGGTGAGTTGGTCATCATAATAATGGCCACTGAAAGCTTGTCTACTAATCTTATCAGCGATGATCAGTGTATTTATAGAGTCTAAATATATACCTCAAACTGTTACGTGCAACTGATGTAGAACTTCAATCAACAAGGACAAGTGTTTTATAACTACCACAAGAGGGATGGTGAGAGTGAGTGAGTGAGGGAGAGTGAGTGAGGGAGAAGGGGAGAGAGAGAGAGATGAATATCAAAGGACCGACAACTCCTTCACAAATCATGCTGTGGAACTATTGGTAGATAAGAGTATGAAGCATGATGAAAAAAATATGCTGTATAGATGGTAAATGATAAAGATAGTTGTAAAATGAGAGAAATATAGACGGAAAAAGAGAGAAAGATAGTCGGAAAAAGATAGACAGAAAAAGAGAGAAAGATAGACGGGCAGAAAGATGGTCAAAAGGACGAATAGTACGAAATCACGTCAAGCAAAGGTGTACACAGATCGTAGTGTGTGTAAAATATACAAAAATCAGAGACATCTACTAGTTTTTTCTTCCTCCCCCTCTATTCTATCTCTCTATCTCTATTTCTCTATCTTTTTTCAACATAACGAGCAGATCAGCAAGCAACAACAAAGCACACTTGACAGATGCATCTGTATATTTGATACACACACAAACAGCATGAAAAGAACGTCGACTAAATAATATGTAGTCGACGTTCTTTTTATACAAGAAGCATTATTTTCATGCCAAACACAATTTATGACATGAGATGGGTATATTTTTAAGACATCTCCTAAAAATCGAATCTTGGCATTCCTCGAATAGTGGGTAGTGGCCCAAATGACGTACTGTAACATCTACTGCTGTGCAATTTCCCTGCACTTACACAATGGGTATCTGTGAAGAGTATCTAGCACCAATTGATGAGTCAAGAGAGAGAGAGAGAGAGAGAGAGAGAGAGAGAGAGAGAGAGAGAGAGAGAGAGAGAGAGAGAGAGAGAGAGAGAGAGAGAGAGAGAGAGAGAGGATCTCGCTCTATCGCTCTTCTCTCTCTCGCTCGCGCTCTCTCTCTGCTACTCTCATCTCTCTCTATCTCTCTCTCGCTTCTCGCTCTCTCTTGTCGTCTCTTTCTTCTCTATCTCGACCTCTAGCTGGAGAGACGCTAGAGTAAGTAGATAAAGTAGTACCCGTGCTGTCACACAACACAAAAAGTGGGGTACACAAATATTAGAGGGTTTTTTACCTCAACATTTAGTTATGCGGAATATTTATGATCATAATGATCGAAATGATCAAAATGATTATAATCAAAATGATCACAATGATCAAAATGATCAAAATGATCGAAATGATCGAAATGATCGAAATGATTCTGACAGCCAACGTGCATGCGTGGGCGACCAAATAACCTGCATTGTGGGTTTAATTTTCTCGATCGGCAGATTCTGCTCTGACCAGCCAAACGTACCATGCGTGGGTGACTAAATAAACTGCATGTGTGAGTTTAACTCACCCAATACCCGCTCCACCGGGTAACATGGTGGGGGCGAATGAGTCTGCTGCATATGCAGCACATGTGGTACATGCAGCATATCAAAGACCTCCCCCAACGGGGGAGGTCATTGTGAGCATGAAATCCGGATTAATTGATTGAAATCTGGATTAATTGATTCATATGATTCATATGATTTGCGTGAAATCATATGAATCATATGGATCATATGAAAGTAAAACACGGGCGTCATCTCAAGTTTGTACTATGTGTATAACTGCACCTAACTATACCTCGTTTTATATCAAAGTGTCTAAGTGTAATAAGTGAAACATGGGAAATATACAGGTCACTTGAAATTTCAATGTGTGTATGAAATCCGGATTAATTAATTGAAATCCGGATTAATTGATTCATATGATTCATATGATTTGCGTGAAATAATATGAAGCATATGGATCATATAAAAATAAAAAAAAAGGTTTTTTAAAAGATATGGACAAACTGTGGGATATCATAGATCATAATGATCAAAATGATGAACAAAATGATCGAAATGATCAAAATGATCAAAATGTTGATCAAAAATAACGATTAAAATGATCAAAAATGATGGCCATTAAAATCAAAATGATCAAAAATGATGATCATAATGATCAAAATGATCAAAAATGTTGGTCATTAAAGTCAAAATGATCAAAAATGATGGTCATTAAAATCATTATGATCAAAATGATCAAAATTATGATCAAAATGATCAAGAATGGTGATCAAAATGATCGAAATGATCAAAAATCCGGATTATTTTGATATATATTATTATATATATTATGTCGTGAAATCATATGAAATCATATGAATCATATGGATCATATGAAAGTAAAAAGATATGACAACTCTTGGATCAAAAATGATCAAAATGATCTGAATAATGATTAAAATGATCAAAAATAATGATCATAATGATCAAAAATAATGATAATAATGATCATAATGATCAAAAATAATGATAATAATGATCAAAATGATCAAAAATGTTGGTCATTAAAGTCAAAATGATGATCAAAATGATCAAAAATGATGGTCATTAAAATCATAATGATCAAAATGATCAAAATGATCAAAAATAATGATCAAAATATTGATCAAAAATAATGATAATAATGATCAAAATGATCAAAAATGTTGGTCATTAAAGTCAAAATGATGATCAAAATGATCAAAAATGATGGTCATTAAAATCATAATGATCAAAATGATTAAAATGATCAAAAATAATGATAATAATGATCAAAATAATCATAGTTATCATAATACAGTCGGACCCCGATTTAGGGACACCCTCGGGGGAAAGGCTCTTGTCCACTAAATCGGGGTGTCCACTAAATCGGGGTCAAATAAGGTTAATTTCCTATATCGGGGGAAAAAAATCCTGTCCCTAAATCGGGGTGCCACTAAATCGGGGGGCCCTAAATCGGGGTCCGACTGTATTATGATAACTATGATTATTTTGATCATTATTATCATTATTTTTGATCATTTTAATCATTTTGATCATTATGATTTTAATGACCATCATTTTTGATCATTTTGATCATCATTTTGACTTTAATGACCAACATTTTTGATCATTTTGATCATTATTATCATTATTTTTGATCAATATTTTGATCATTATTTTTGATCATTTTGATCATTTTGATCATTATGATTTAATGACCATCATTTTTGATCATTTTGATCATCATTTTGACTTTAATGACCAACATTTTTGATCATTTTGATCATTATTATCATTATTTTTGATCATTATGATCATTATTATCATTATTTTTGATCATTATGATCATTATTTTGATCATTTTAATCATTATTCAGATCATTTTGATCATTTTTGATCCAAGAGTTGTCATATCTTTTTACTTTCATATGATCCATATGATTCATATGATTTCATATGATTTCACGACATAATATATATAATAATATATATCAAAAATAATCCGGATTTTTGATCATTTCGATCATTTTGATCACCATTCTTGATCATTTTGATCATAATTTTGATCATTTTGATCATAATGATTTTAATGACCATCATTTTGATCATTTTGACTTTAATGACCAACATTTTTGATCATTTTGATCATTATGATCATCATTTTTGATCATTTTGATTTTAATGGCCATCATTTTTGATCATTTTAATCATTATTTTTGATCAACATTTTGATCATTTTGATCATTTCGATCATTTTGTTCATCATTTTGATCATTATGATCTATGATATCCCACAGTTTGTCCATATCTTTTAAAAAACCTTTTTTTTATTTTTATATGATCCATATGCTTCATATTATTTCACGCAAATCATATGAATCATATGAATCAATTAATCCGGATTTCAATTAATTAATCCGGATTTCATACACACATTGAAATTTCAAGTGACCTGTATATTTCCCATGTTTCACTTATTACACTTAGACACTTTGATATAAAACGAGGTATAGTTAGGTGCAGTTATACACATAGTACAAACTTGAGATGACGCCCGTGTTTTACTTTCATATGATCCATATGATTCATATGATTTCACGCAAATCATATGAATCATATGAATCAATTAATCCAGATTTCAATCAATTAATCCGGATTTCATGCTCACAATGACCTCCCCCGTTGGGGGAGGTCTTTGAATCTGCTGCATGTACCACATGTGCTGCATATGCAGCAGACTCATTCGCCCCACCATGTTACCCGGTGGAGCGGGTATTGGGTTGAGTTAAACTCACACATGCAGTTTAATTAGTCACCCACGCATGTACGTTTGGCTGTCAGAGCAGAATCTGCCGATCGAGAAAATTAAACCCACACATGCAGGTTATTTGGTCGCCCACGCATGCACGTTTGGCTGTCAGAATCATTTCGATCATTTCGATCATTTCGATAATTTTGATCATTTTGATCATTGTGATCATTTTGATTATAATCATTTTGATCATTTCGATCATTATGATCATAAATATTCCGCATAACTAAATGTTGAGGTAAAAACCCTCAATATTTGTGTACCCCACTTTTTGGTGTGACAGCGGTACTACTTTATCTACTACTAGAGAGAGAGAGAGAGAGAGAGAGAGAGAGAGAGAGAGAGAGAGAGAGAGGGAGAGAGAGAGAGAGGGAGAGAGAGAGAGAGAGAGAGAGAGAGAGAGAGAGAGAGAGAGAGAGAGAGAGAGAGAGAGAGAGAGAGAGAGAGAGAGAGAGAGAGAGAGAGAGAGAGAGTAGAGAAATACATTGGAGATATACAAGGATGTGTGGGGGTGAAGTTGATTAGCCAACATCTACTTGTTGCTTGAAGGACACCCATGTGTATTTATAGTCCCCGGCCTCCCTTTCGGTAATCAGATGTGTCAGATAATACTCTGACGCAATGAACCAAGAATTGCATTGAGGGTAATGCAGGGGGGGGGGAGATAGACAGTTGAGATGAGAAAGATAGAGAGAGGGAGATAGAGATAAAGGGGTACAGAGACAGAGAGATTATTTAGCTGTTTTTGGTAAACGATATTGTTCACAAATCGTAGTATGTGATCCCATCAGAAGAATATCTGGGTGTAGCTAAATGGCTTCAAAGTTGAAGGGTATAATGTCTAAAGAATTGAGGAAGTGAGTGAGCACAAACTATTCTGATTAAATAATATTTGAAAATATTTAACAAAAAGAGAGGCTGATATAGATTGCATCTTGCTAGTGCTAATTTCTAAATACAACAGTTTAAAGACTTTCATCTATAGCGACTATAATATCATGAATATACCCCATTCAAGTGATAGAGATCGTTTGAAAACTTACAAAATTTATAATTACGTCAATCACAACAACTTGCTTGATAGATCATATTATTTAAACACACAAAGGAGAGAAAATGGTGGTATCCGAGAGATAAAAAAGGAAGGAAAAGGAAAACATATATATATATATTTAAAAAGAAATAATTAGATATATCCAGTGTTTCATGTTTGTGATTAAAATGAGAGCCATATATATATATATATTATATAACAACACGTGTACGTGTTAATAGGATCACAAAAACCAAGCAAGTTGTAAGAATTGTGATTGCAAACCAGTAAAAAATATATATTTCCATGTCATAAATATTGGTAAAACCGCGGAAGGTCGATCTGATGAATGACGATTTGTACACAAGCAATGATGTAAATTGGGACGAAGCTAATTACTATATAATCAGTTAATTACATTGGGAAATGAGTTTTGATCGAACAAACTAAATTAGATTCAGAAGATGTCATCATTGAATAATGAATTATCATGCAGCGAGTTTCCGAAGTCCGAACAAATAATCATTGAATAAGGATCGACTGATGGTTTATTAGCCGCATATCAAAGAGGAAGTTTAGTTTTCTCGTTCCGGCTGGAGAAAACTTCTCACACTTTCTCACGGATAATCATTTATGCATTAATCAAATAGGTCTACTAAATAGAAATTATCTTACTATAACTAGTTGCTGCAAGTTACAAAACACATCGCTTCTGTTTTTACTGTAACCAATCACTTGTAAATTGTAATGCAACAAATCTTCAAACGCAGACTGTAGTCAGGTACTATTTCTTTATCATAACTACTTTACTAGACGCGGGAGGGAGAATTATTGCCTTTACAAATGTAAAAGAGGGTCAAAACATAACAAGGAGAATCATTGCCTTCAAAGGATTGATTTATTTTCATTAAGAGTCAAGATGAGCCAATGTTTAGAGCTGCAATGTTTAGAAAAGGAAGGAATGCCGCCCCTCCTGGTCAGAAAGGATGATTTCTAGCTTGCAATTCACATGCAACGAATAAACGCAATTTCTTCTAGTGGCCCCGCTCTCGAGGGGGGAAGGACAAAGCACCTGACTAATAACCGTCCGTCGAGCAAATGATACAATGACGCGTACTACATCTTACTCTCTGTCTCGAGAGAGAGAGAGAGAGAGAGAGAGAGAGAGAGAGAGAGAGAGAGAGAGAGAGAGAAGGAGAGAGAGAGAGAGAGAGAGGAGGAGAGTACTTTAATAGAGAGTCGAGTAGAGAAGACTAGATGAGACCCCTTTTAGGAGCGGCGCCGAGATCGTAGGTCTATCTCGAATCTGCCGGGAATCTATCTGATAGCTTCAGTCGCCCCTCAGATCGCTCTCTCATCTAGCTCTATCTCTCTTGCTCTCTCTACTCTCTCTTATCTCTAAAAGGGGGCGTTTCTCTTCTCCGAGAGTAGAAGATCGCGTTTTCTCGTTGTGATCGAAGAGGATTGTCTCCCTCATTACTCAGCTTAACCTTCAAAATAATCATGGAATTACAAAAAGCAATGTTGCGATTCCGCTAATTGTAGTTTTGATCAGAGCTGCGATTACAAGACTAGACATACATGGCTGGGTTCCGTTAATGCCAAAGTGTGAGCCAACCAAAACCGTTCTGGAGTTGTTAAATTGTTATCTAGGGTAGTCTAATAGGCTGAGGAAGAGTGAGAGAGACTATTTAAGTGAGAGGAACCTAAGAGAGGGGAACCTAAGAGAGGGAGACCTAAGAGAGAGAGGGGAAAGTAACGGATCGTTGCTTGCTATTTCCAGATACTAAGATAAGACATGATGAAATGAATTTAAGACAAATTAGCACGCATATAATGTCAATCTGAACTCATCTATCACACGGGTCATGAATAATTGTGGCGATGTCCTTTAAAGAATATACCTTTTTGATAACATTTTGATTTTTGAGAACATTCAATTTTCATTTAAATGTTTCAATAGAGCTGAGAAACTCTATGGTTTACGTGTTTTATATTGACGAGAGTCGAGAGTGTGATCAGAATTATATATGACGAGATGAAGTATTTACCATCTAAGAATCTTTATAAGAGACGAATAATATTTCATAAAACTGAAATTTCAGTCGAGGGTTAGGCAGTTTGCGTCCTGAGCCCGCATCTGATGCATGTCTCAGAATGTGCAGAGACTATGAATGGAGAATCATTGGCAATCGTCGCGTGACGAATCGTACCCAGAATGTACAAGCGAAGGAAGGGATGATCATTGCCGATCGTTTCAGTAGAGCTGTAGTAGTCTCGCAGCTATTGCCGGTTCACAGTCCTGATGGACATGTATAAGCGGGTAACCCGTATTATGATTGGTTTCGGGTTTGTGAATAGATCCTGATACAGCATATATACTATCAAGATGATGAGATGAGGGGGATGTGACAGCTGTTATATTGATCCAGATTCCGATCTTGCAAGGTAATTGGGAAATATAGATGAAAATTCAGTATGTCTTTCAATATGCCAATATGGCCTCATGCATAATAATAATAATTGTATCTCAGTGAACTGAATATGTATAGGTAATGATATTTCACCCGACAATCCGACATCGTGCAACGCGACTCTATATCTATCACTGATTGTTGAGTAAGGGAGATCAGTGCAGAGCGATCAGCCTATCAGTGAAGTTTATTGCAGTAAAACCTCACTGTTAATATATCAACATTGCTTAGGGTTATAACTGCAGAAGGGGAGGGATGTAGTACTAAAGTACAGACCCGTCAAAGTCAATAAGGGCCAAAGGACTGGATAAGTCTTTATCGGCTTCAAAAAGCTGTGCTTCACATATTGTGATGAACTGGCGGCCGGTGAAAAGAAGTTTACCCTGTTCTAATTCACAGTTCGCATACCATCAGTTTGTAGAACTATGTGAATTGCTGGACCGGGCGACAAGTGGTGTTAAATGCGATGAAAAGTTGTTGAGTAAGGGGTGATAACAAATGATAAGCCGGACTTTAGGTCAGTTATAATATAGAGAAGTAAAACTGGATAGTATGTAGATGTGTCTAAGAATCCAAGATACCTGCAGATCTGCGGTTTAATTCTGCACAGGGCGGGGTAAAAATAGCAAAGTTCCTCTCTGCATCAACAACAACAGCTGAGCTAGTTATGACAACGTGTGAAAATATTACAGTTATTATCATTCTTATATAGCTCTCTCTCTTGAGTTTTCATAATTTTCCCAGCGAACTGTTTTCAGGTGTGATCGGAAACTCGTTCTAATCTCTTCCACTAACTATCACGTCCTATTTTCTCTCCAGCTCTGATGAACCCTAGCTCTCATGTCACTTGATCTCTAATAATAATTTTACTTAATCTCTAAAAGCGTATCTCTAATAGTATTAATCTCTAATAGTAATCGTAGTATAGTATCGATCCCATGTACGGAGATGGTCTTCCGCAATCCCACGTTCTGCGCCTGTCACCGGGATACTTCTTCAGTCCCATCTTACCACATTGTGCGTGAGAGTGAGAGATAGAGATAGAGAGAGAGAGAGAGAGGAGAGAGAGGTAGAGAGAGGCGAGGAGATAGAGGAGAGAGAGTGAGAGAAGGACGAGAGAGACGAGAGAGAGGAGAGAGAAGAGGAGAGAGAGGAGAGAAAGAATGAGGGGAGAGAAGAGAGAGAGAAGAGAGGAGAGGAGGAGGAGAGAGAGAGAGGAGGGAGAGAGTAGAGAGGAGAGAGGAGAAGAGAGGGTGAGAGGGAGAGAGGAGAGTAGAGGAGTGAAGGAGAGGAGAGGAGGAGAGGAGAGTGAGAGTGAGAGTGAGAGTGAGAGAGAGAGAGAGAGAGAGAGAGAGAGAGAGAGAGAGAAAGAGAGAGAGAGAGAGAGAGAGAGAGATATGTACGTGATTATGTTGATAACATACAAGCTCGAAAAATATGAAACAACAGCAAAATGAAGTCACTATTCAAACTGCAAAAGTAAAATGACGGATCCTGTTTTTTCCTGAAGCAATCTGCTTGACGGCAGTTCTGCTACAAAAGAAGGTCGGGAGCCAATTAGAATGACACATGTTATGTGAGTCATACTGCAGTTATACTACATGGCATTGGCCATTGAATTGAGACTTAAATGGCAAATTAGGGTGGTAGACTGATTGGGTATTATAGACAAGTTGGATAGATTGATCAATTCTTACGACAAGACCCACCCTAGTACAAATATTATGTTGACCTTTGTTAATTGACAAGTAGCAGTAATTGATCCTAATTACCCTTCACTATTGCAAACATGTGTCCGTCGCTTGAGAAAACAATCCGTCACGCAAATGCAAGCCATCCGCAGGATTGCTATAATAGGATCCAGATTGTCAGAGTTTCTATTATTTTCTCTGATACAATGTGAGGCTAACAAACAGTTATCCGACCAACTGTCTACTATAGCTATTGCAGGATCCACTAGAACTCTTACATTTACATCTGAATGACATTAGGACTCGGACAACTGTACATACTACATCTTACACGCAAACTGTCTGTTAGTATGTACCTACACTTCAAAAACACTAGCTGGTTGCTGAGTAAAGGCCGGGTGGAGAACGATATAATGAATTGGTGTATGTTGTTTTGGCTAACAACCCTCAGAGATAGCTGACATCAACAAACTTAGTACGAGGGGGGCACAACTGGACACCTGGGTACCATCTAACAGGTATTGAAGAGAAAGGGTGAGGGAGACAGAGAGAGTAAGGGGTTGAGAGAGAGAAGGAGAAAAGAAGATGGTGATAGTACAGAAGTGACTAATGGTAAAGATGATGCTCAAGGTCTGGTATGTGTATTATACACAACAGCTGCACGGAATGACGAGAGAAGCAGGCAGGAAGGAGACATAGAGAATCCTGGGGGTTTGAGTCGGGAGAAAGAATTAGAGAGTAGGTTTATCTTAGACTATAAATGCATGTCTATAGACAATATAGACAACGATATATCGCTGTAGTATCAATGAGCACTTACCGACTGTGAAAATACTGCAGTGCTTCCATTCTTCATTCCTCACTTATCAGAGCATTGGCCTGACAGTTCCTCACTTCACGCTCCAAGTTCTCCGAGATGATAGACATTCATGAAGTCTTGCCAAACGATAGCTGAACCATGTGTTACAACGCATTCGTCACTTCAAAGTCATGGCTTCAAAGTGAATACTGAATAATTGTTTTATAAACAGAAGGCGAGGGAACTGAAGGATTCTACGATATACTGCAAGGTGTTTCTAGAGCCTGATAGGACCTCCGAGGAGAGATTGGAAAGGAGAAGAACTCTACAGACTCTGTGATTTGAGAGTGTCACATCCTGAGGGACGTTACGTGATAAGACGTGGAGTGATTCAGTGTGTGTAGAACTCCGGGTGTTGCCTGTTATAGCGGGATTTTCCTGCGTTGGCAAAGCCCTTGATTGGGTGTGTGTAAATATTTGGTTTTCATTGTTTTCCGTTCCCTTTCTAAATTTTACCCCGATACAAAAAACAGTAATTATTTAAGTTATTTCATACCGTATACCTTGCCATGCTATTATAGCACGCGATACTAAAGCACACTTTTTCAGCTAGATCAGGCTAAACATGTGCTTATATTACCCGAGCGCTACGTAAAGTGTGCATCCCGTTACAGTAACGCGTTATACCGTTTCTCCACTGCAAGCAGCCGTGTCAAGGATTTAGAGACGAATTGTATGTTGACCTAAGAACCCTGAATCACAGACTCAAGGATTTAGAGACGTATCCCTGTTAAGAAGGGATCAATGCAGGAATACTGTATGAAGGACCTGGGAGACGCTGTGATTCGTTGGTTTGATGAATTTCCTTAATTTAGAATTGACATACTCGAGGAAGTTGATTTAAAAAATGGGGCGAATCGTTTTGAAACCAAAGATTGAGTAAAGGAAGGACCGAAAGTGATGAAGAATCGGGGAGACTGAGAAAATAATTATTTGTAATCTTAGTTCTCTTTATTATTATTATTATCATTATCTCTATCTTCATTATAGAGAGAAATAATTCTTTTGTCACGCGTGAATAAGGATATCCGGAGAAAGGGTGAAAGAGAAGTAGCACTTCATTTTGAACCATTTCCCCGGGCCCAATTGCTTAACCAAAGAACTTGATAGATTGCTCGTGAACCTGTTTCAATGTCACCAAGTACAATTTACATCAGTTTGTAGTTGCCGGATCAGCACTGCATCTCTCAGCTTTATCTCTAGCCTCGGGGGGGGGGGGGGGTCTAGCCTCGCTACTGCATCTAATTTCTGCAATCCAATCCTTGGTTTGCTGCTTTTTTAAATTGCCGGCTCTTATATATATACACAGACGTTTGGTTGTCAAGCAGTAAGGGACGCAGGTGGTAGATTGCCTCAAAATATACATTGGGAATCGCTTTCTGAATTTCAGAACTATTTTATGAACATAGGTCATAGTGCAACAGCCAACAAGCCCTTCTTTTATAGATAAGAGCAAACAACTACATAGCCGATATAACTCTGTGAACATGGCCCTCGTGTTTACTGTAAGGGTTATTTCATTGGTTTTAATGATGTACGTCATGTCACCTGAACCAGCTACTGAACCTGAATCGAACTGTGAAGTTGTTGAAGTGAATGGCTACCTACACGAACAGTGCGGTGTGAGAAATGGTAAACAGTTATTCAAGTGCCCCTGGTCTGGGTCAGATAAACTTTACCATTTACTTACTGATAATGAAATAAATAAATACTGTGAATATTTTAGGATAATGTTTTAATTATGCACTGAACTGCTGTAGACATCACCCACTCACTTCACCCACACACAACACCCACACACATGACCAAGCCTGTACGACAGGTTATTGATCACCGGCTGTATTACAGCACGAGAGAGCCGTCACTAGTATCGTGCAGTGATCCGAGGATCATGATAACAATTAATATGACGTGATCAACTGCTATAGCCCAACTGTTCATTCTGAGAATTCTGATACAAAGATATTATTTGCCGTACTGATATATGAGGTAACTCCAACCCCCCAGTTTCATCTCCTTGTTTAACATGGGAGTTACCAAGGGAATCCACTGAGTTCGATTAATCTAGGCACATACCCACAGTACTATTCGAATTGGCGTATCTTTATATCAGGAATCTCGGATAGCAACAATCCTTGTGTTTTATGAATGAACAGTCAGGCTATAGCAGTTGATCACGTCATATTAATTGTTATCATGATCCTCGGATCACTGCACGATACTAGTGACGGCTCTCTCGTGCTGTAATACAGCCGGTGATCAATAACCTGTCGTACAGGCTTGGTCATGTGTGTGGGTGTTGTGTGTGGGTGAAGTGAGTGGGTGATGTCTACAGCAGTTCAGTGCATAATTAAAACATTATCCTTGATACGTGAGCACTGCTGATAATAAGAGCCCTGTCTATACGCCTAATCTGTTCAGATAGCAATAAAACACAAGGATTGTTGCTATCCGAGATTCCTGATATAAAGATACGCCAATTCGAATAGTACTGTGGGTATGTGCCTAGATTAATCGAACTCAGTGGATTCCCTTGGTAACTCCCATGTTAAACAAGGAGATGAAACTGGGGGGTTGGAGTTACCTCATATATCAGTACGGCAAATAATATCTTTGTATCAGAATTCTCAGAATGAACAGTTGGGCTATAGCAGTTGATCACGTCATATTAATTGTTATCATGATCCTCGGATCACTGCACGATACTAGTGACGGCTCTCTCGTGCTGTAATACAGCCGGTGATCAATAACCTGTCGTACAGGCTTGGTCATGTGTGTGGGTGTTGTGTGTGGGTGAAGTGAGTGGGTGATGTCTACAGCAGTTCAGTGCATAATTAAAACATTATCCTTGATACGTGAGCACTGCTGATAATAAGAGCCCTGTCTATACGCCTAATCTGTTCAGATAGCAATAAAACACAAGGATTGTTGCTATCCGAGATTCCTGATATAAAGATACGCCAATTCGAATAGTACTGTGGGTATGTGCCTAGATTAATCGAACTCAGTGGATTCCCTTGGTAACTCCCATGTTAAACAAGGAGATGAAACTGGGGGGTTGGAGTTACCTCATATATCAGTACGGCAAATAATATCTTTGTATCAGAATTCTCAGAATGAACAGTTGGGCTATAGCAGTTGATCACGTCATATTAATTGTGAATATTTTCTGCCCACAAAACGCTGCCCAAATGACCCGGGAGTTTACCAGGCATGCGGACATGATGGTTGTTCAGTGTACAGAGAACTGAACGGGACAACCCTCCTCTGTGGAACGTACACCTGCCAACATAATAAGTTAAATTATGTCTATGGTGGTAGCTATGGTGAGAAGGTAGCTCACTGTGAACCTAATTACCATTGTGACGGGGACTTGAACATGATAGGTTGTGATGGTATAAGATGGTGTGATGGGGTATGTGGTAGTTGGTGGAACTGTGAAGATGAGTCATACTGTAACGGTGTTCAGTATGGTGTACAGTGTGGGGACAAATGGGTGCGTCCTCGCTTGATGTGTGATGGCTATTCAGATTGTCCCAATGGAGAAGATGAAATTGGGTGCTTCAATTGGACTACTGCTGACCATACCACATGTATTACTAAGCGGGGGACTAAACAACGTATCAAGATCCAGCAAAGTATGCGGTGCTTCAGGCCAAAATATTCAATATGTACCAATCGGCAGGATCATACCAACTGCAGTGATCCTGATAGAGTTGCAATGCAGTGTCTGTCAGAGGGATACCCAACAAACATTTCCATCTGGGGATACTGTGAGGGATATGAAGATCTTTGTGATGATAATTACAATAATAAGTGCTTAGAACCTGAACTGGGGTGTACTATCCATAAAGGACAAAAGTGTGATGGACACGTTGATTGTAAATTTAAAACAGACGAAATCTGCACAAGTCTCACTAACATTAGTTGTGTTCGAACATTCCGATCACAGCACATGGAAAGGAATACTCCACTCAGGATACCATTGGAATGGGTTATGGACGACCAGATTGATTGCCTGGATGGGACAGATGAAGATCCAGACCAATGGAAAAAGTGTGTATCAGGAAACATCACCCATTACATAGATCCCGAATCGGATTGTCAGCAGGTCCTCCTATGCCCGTCAGGAGACAAATTTGGGAAATTTATAGATCTTGCTAAACTTTGCGATGGAGTTAAAACGTGTTCTATTGAAAACGAACTTTGTGCAGCGGTCAATAATTTTGGAATTGAAGGAGTTGCTCGCACCGCTCGTATTACAAATAATGGTCAGCGGATACTGCTACCTTGCGTATCGGGAGGAAGTGAGAACTCATCAAGCCAACTGACTAACTGTACGACGATAGAACACAAGACCGGACTCGCACAAACAGTTCTTGATGTCCAGAAACCTGTGATGATCATACTACCCAAAGAAAGGATAAACTGTTCACATTTGTATGGAGAAAACTATGTGTATGCGGCATGCAACAAACGTTGTCTGGATGCTGAATGCCCTCTCATCGATGTACCTGGAGACACTTGTCACAACAAAGTTGAATACAGAGTCCGAGCTCTCACAAAGAATAACACGCTAACAACCTTGCTGAAAATCGAAAACGGTACAGAATCTCACAAGTACGACAAACAGATTTTCCCATGCGTCAACAAAAATTGTGTCCGATATGCAGAAGTATGTGACCTTAAAGACGACTGCGGGGATGGTTCTGATGAGAAAAACTGTGAAAACAATTTTAAATGCAGCTCTAGTTATACTTATCTGAACTTGTCACAAGTGTGCAATGGAGTGGTGAGTTGTAGGGACTACTCTGACGAATGCCAGCCTCAATGCCCACCAAGCAACAAAAACATCTTTGCAAACAACCACCTACGGACTGCCAGCTACATGATGGGAGCCATGTCAACGGTGCTTAACATTGTTTCTCTTGTGAGATCAGGTTCTAAGCTTACCCAACAAGAAACATATGAAATGTTTCTAAACCAATTAACCATCCTTATGATCAATCTCGGAGACTTGTTCATAGGAGTTTATCTCATTACAATATCATACTTTGACTACATCAAATCTGATGGTAGTTATTGTCGGAATCGGCATTTTTGGTTCAGTTCTACGGAGTGCTCCTTCCTTGGGGTTCTGAGCACCACTGGATCTCAACTTTCTCTGTTTGCAATGACAGTCCTGGGAGTTACTAGAGTTACTAACGTGGGGAACCTAGTCCTTCGAGACTGCCAAACCTTCAAGTCCACAGTTAAACTAGGATTACTTGCAGCCGGCCCGATCTTGGCAAGCTTGTTGGTAGCCATTACCCCAGTTTTACCCATATTTGAGGACTACTTTGTCAACGGCCTATACTATGGAAATTCTCCGTTATTTGTCGGGCCTGTTGACAAGCCCCGGCATTTTGCAGCTTTTCGGGTGTATTTTGGTGAAAAATCCAGTTCATGGAGTAACGAATCATCTTGGGGAGAGATAAGATTGGCAGTTGCTAAAATGTTCTCAAGTGACTCTAAAATAAAAGGTAAAATCATTAGAACAGTTCCAAGACCATTGCACCATTGAATGAAAAGTTACACCCACACGGGTTGACAATTGACTGCGTTTCTGGCGGCGCTTTTTGAGGGGGGGGGGGGGGGGGGCAGTGATAAACTGTCACACCAAGTGTGTTTAGGGTCTAACAACTCCCATTACATACCGGATATTTGTTTTCAGAGATGAAAGGCGATACTGTTCACTTCTACGGCAACGACGGTGTTTGTATCTTCAAGTACCTAGTGAGAAGAGATGATCCACAGTGGATCTTCTCAAGCTCTGTCCTGCTGATGAATTGCCTTTGTTTCCTGTTCATCTCCATCAGTTACATTCTCATTGGCTACAAAATAAACTTGTCAGGTAGGGGACCAACCAATAATATTTGCAAAACAAACTGCTAGAATTGGTTTGTTTTAATAAGATTAATTTTTTAAGAATTTTTCTCATCAATGGACAACTACTATGCCCCCTCGCTTTATGAACCAATTAAAATCGTTCTTGGTTTCATTGTTCACACCAATGGTGTTGGCGGGTGTGACATGACATCAAAGACGCTCATTTACTCATTTAGACGTTTCGGCTGTACCGAGTTTGAAACTTTCATCAACTACAACGTAAAACTATTTATTGAGCATTATTGATAATGGCCGTACAGCCGGAACGTCTAAATGAGCGTCTTTGATGTCATGTCACACCCGCCAACACCATTGGTGTGAACAATGAAACCAAGAATTACTACCCCACCAGCCTCCACCATCTCCAAACAATTAAAATCGGTTATTGGTCAATTTAACAAATTATTTTTTCTCAGGCAGGAACAGCGGCCGTGCTGGTGGAAACGATCGGGTGCTGCAAATAAAAATCATGGCCATCATCGTAACGGATTTCTTTTGCTGGATCCCTCTGGGTGTTGTGGCTTTCCTACATCTAGCAGAAGAGATTGATGCCACGAGCTGGTATCCATTTTTCTCCATCTTGATTCTGCCGATCAATTCTGTCATCAACCCTTTCCTTTACGAGTCGAACTTCTACTTGAGGATCTTTAGTGCCACTGCGAGGTTCCCAGTCAGGGTTGCACGACGAATCTGGTCGTTCATCCAGGTTAGGGAGTGGGACTTTCTGAGAATTCCGGATGTCATGGAAACGGTGGCATCTGGCGCTTCTGGTACTGCAACCACTGCGGTCTAGGGAACTACCCGATGTGACTGGATAGCTTATAAGACGAATTACAGACGACATGTTAGACGAAACCATACAACTGATAGGAAAGTCATTGAGTGACAACAGGGGGGATCTAGATAAAATTGTGATTCTGGATACAGATATTGATCATGAGAAAAGATATTGTTTTGATTAATTATAGAACTGACAAGTGACAGTGTCTGCAGTTTGTTTTCATCAATCCGTGAACAAAAATGAAATGTTTGGTTTTGAAAAGAATGTTGGTTTTTGAAGTGCGAAATGTTATTTGAAGTGTGAAATATGTTATTTGAAGTGCGAAATGTTATTTCTTTATCTTTACTTTTTTCTCAAAATAATTTTATTTCGCGTCAGCGGTCTAATTTGGATAGAATATCCCAGTATCACAAGAATTGGAGGGAGGGGAGGCCGGGCCCCGGGGTGGGAGGGGAGGCCACATATTTTTTGCTAAAGAGTGGTAATAAAGCTGCTAACAGTTGGAAGAATTGAGAATGTAGAGGAGAATGGGCTGAGTCAAATGGGTCCCAGCTTGCTGTGTCAACTGTGTCACTTGCTATCCTGGTTACTATCCTGGTTACTATCCTGGTTACTATCCTGGTTACTATCCTGGTTGCTATCCTGGTTGCTATCCTGGTTACTATCTTGGTTGCTATCCTGGATATATATGAGACGGAAGCAGTACCTAATCACCCTGTTTTGTAGGGTCATACAGGTTGTCTCACATGTTTAAACGACTCTAATTAGATAACTACAAAAGATAGAAACTATCTGAAAGTTGAGACTGCAAATTTGGAAGATTATCCATGTCCACACAAGAAGTTTCATAGCCACAACCCTTCATATAAGGGCTGTGTTCAGATCCTCCTTTTTGTCACTTTAAAACGTCTTTTTTGACTGTTTTTCGGTGATTGGATTGTCAGAACATCACCCAAATGGCTACAGACACTTTTGGGCATGCATTAGTGAACTTAAAACCGGTTTCAAGATGATCCAAGCACTCCTTCCGTGGGCACGACCGCGCACCAATAGTGGTCCTGACTAAATCCACTCAACCGTTTTGGTTAATTCAAAGTTTATCTGGTAGGAAATGTCAAGGCCTAACCCCACCATAAACCCCAGCCCTAACCCTGACCCTACTTTAGCCCTAACCCTGAAAGACAGTTTGGCAGCATTCCAACACGCTGGCTTTATAAATCTTTCCACCGCGTTTTTAAACTTGAAACAGGGCCAGGGCCGGGTTTTATTTGTACGCCGCGCACTACGATATATTCTGTCACGGCGCATTAATGCGTTTTACGCTGCCATTGAGCGCCGCGCGTCCTTGAAAGAGTGATATTTTTTTAAACCAGCCTTTTTCAAATTAAATTGTCCACCTGCTTCCTTAATCTTTGGCCAGCGTTAAAATCTGGAATCTGGATGTTTTGGGAGTGCTGACAAACGGTTTTTAGGGTTAGGGCTAAAGTAGGGTTAGGGTTAGGGTTGGGGTTTGGGTTGGGGTTAGGCCTTGACATTCCCTACCAGATAAACTTTGAATCAGCCAAAACGGTTGAGTGGTTTGGCGGTTAGAGCCATTTTAGTGAATCAACTTTTTTGGTAGCGCGCACCTGTAAACAGGCCTCAAAAAACCCAGATCGTAACGGCGCCCTTAATCTTTAATCTTGCTTAAAAGTTGAATTATTCGTACTTGTGTCTCCAGAATTAATTTATTATATCCTTGTGTCTCCAGGGACGGCGCTCGGCCTTCGGCAAGTGCTCGGGCGTCCGGGGCCAGGGGCGGTAGCCTCGGCCAGGGGTGTGTGGGTGGTGGAAACGGTTTCCAGGAAACCCCTACGAGTATGGTCCAGGGGCGCAGCCCCAATGGGGGTGTAGTGTGTACCGTGTAGGGTGTAGGGGCGAAGCTCGTTATCTTGTTATATTCTAGGTGTACAAAATACACAGGTGTCAGCTTCTCACAGAGCCTCCCTTCCCTGGAAACTATCCGTTTCTAGTCCAAGATTGAATTGTTGTTTTGTTTGGGGTATCCAAGAGGCGAGAACCGGTGGCCGATCAGCGATCTGGAAATTTCTCCACCCATATTTCATTCCTTCAGTAGTACCTTGAACGACGGTAGCTCTTCTGCTAAGTTCACTTTACTGGGTAATATAATGTGTAATATAATGTGTTTCATGGTCTAGTCGCTTTACAGATGAACGAGTTGTGGTACTTTGTCGCGACTGACTTTTGAGTGGTATTGGGACAGGATTTCCACTCCCCCCGCTTTGTTGTAAAAGCTGGTTTTTGGGAGCTTTTTAATGATGCTACAGCGTTCTCTACAGCGTTCTCTATAGCGTAGTTATTTTCAGAAAAATTCCCCCCTCCCCGATTTTGGGAATTAACGATATTTCACCACATTTTACCGGGCAAAACCCTTTCCACCGAGCATCCCGGTAAATCGGGGTCCGACTGTATTCAGTTTTCTACTGATAAGGAACATAATGACATCAACTGTTCAACTTCTTTTTATTGCTACTGATAACACATATTCTATGACTGACAACAATCATATTAGTAACAACACCGTTTTTGTGAACTTGTCAACCAGGGATAATCAGTATTCGAGAAACCGTATAGTATTGTTAGTTGAAGGCATTTCAAGTCGTCGAGGACGTGGTCTTTTGCTTTTACATGTGACAGCTATAACAATATTGACATGACATATCCTCACAAGTTATAACATTTAACAGTTTTGACAAGGTGCACTGATATCCGAGGGAACCACCTTACCATATTGAATATCTTGGTCATCTCATCATTAACTCTATACTATAAGGTACCATGGCTAAAATTCGAGACAGGACGATATCAATTGCAGCCGAGGAAGAAATTCTGGGAAATGTCCGAAACCATCTGAAGGGAATTGTGGAAAATACACCTGAACAAAAACAGGAGGTATATTTGGAATGTATGAAGCATTTTAGTTCTTCCTGTCTGTGGTGTCTGGGATCTGTTCGAGATCTGTTCAATTTTGTGGTACAGCCCGACTCCGATTAACCAGAACCCAGACTTACCATAACCCAAAATTTCCCCCCGAGCTTCCCGGTAAATCGAGGTTGCATATTCTGGAGAATATTATATTGTTGTGAGTTGTCGCCGTGTGTGCCGTGTTGCAACCCCCGACTGTCCGGTAGACCTCTGTGTCAACACTGAAATGCAATAACGCACTCCCAACGTTCTCCCTCCCCTCTTGATTGAGTTATGTGTGGCAGTGAGGGAAAAAGAAATGGACAGAAAGGGAGAGAGAGAGACGGAGTGGCACTTAAATCTAATAAACAAAGAGAGAGAAAAAAGAGAGAGAGAGAAAGGGAAAAAAGAAAAGAGAGAGAGAATGAGCTACATATAATAATGTGTTTTGTTTTTCAGACGGTACGTAAGGAGATGGATAACTTTTATAAGCTGTATGCAAAGTGGAGGGGTGGAATCTCAGATGATCTGGTGTGGGGAAACATCCGACCCCTTCCCGAGACCATGTTACAGGTATTATCAGAATAGAAACAATCCTTGGGAGTTTGGGTAAGGGTCCTGTTTTTGTTTTTTTGGACGGGGAATGCTGCACAGGACCGCTGACTGAGAAATTCAGCCTACTTTGCTTTGAAAAGAGAGAAACTATAAATTGATTAGGTCATCACTGAATAATGAGAAATACAAAATGAAATTGAAGCTTCTAAAGGATTCGTCTTATTGAGCAAATTCAATAGTCTACAATTTTCAGTGAGAACTTCTCACCCATGATACAGTCTTACATGAAATGTGAAATTCAATTTTGATCAGAGGGAGAGCTTTTTAGGGAAGGATTTTCTTGTTCATAATTCAATCTATTGCACGAATACCATGAAGTTGGGCATAGATTATATGCCCAACTTGAACTAGCAACTTCATGGATTTCAAATCGTGAATTCATGAAGGGATAATCGGGCATGTCAGTCTAACCTCTGTGTAATCTCCACGCTATAACACCTATAATACTAGTTATAACACTCCACTGCATATATGTTGCATGTAGCTTACATGCAAAGTATAGGAAGCTTGTGTGTAACATTTAGCACCTCACGGCGGGGGGGGGGGGGTGTTTGGCGGTTCCGGGGGTCTGGTAAAGAAATAACAAATTCTTGAGTGCACTTGTTCCTGGGTTGGGAGGAGGGGGGGGTTGAATGTTCCTGGGTGTTCCTTTACCAAAACAACATGTATACTGTTCACGTGGCAACAGGTTTTAGGGCTGCTTAATAAACCCCTACTAATAGGAATAGAACTTGGCTACTATGTAAAAGTTATGACTTAGTATACCTTGAAGATAATATCTTCCCCCTCCATCACAAGGATATTTAAGGGTACGCTAACCAAAAAATTTTTTCGAGTGCAGGGAAATCTCTCACCGCAGGGTTGTAGGCCATGCCAAGGAGACCTCAAATATGCAATTTTAGCCCTCAAGTCGAATTCATATTTTTGCTACAGCCGTTTTAAAATCGTCTTGAAAATTTCTGAAAAGACGTTTTTGACACCCTAAAAATACATTTTCAGGGCTAGAAGCTTAAAATTATGGGGATTTGAAGGGGATAGGAAGGTTTATCGACACAAAAATTTTTATACAAATCGGTGATGATTTTCGGTCGTGAGATTGATTTACTTTTTTCCCTCTTAAAGGCCCTATTTAGCAAAGTTCCGAAAGTTTGTGAAGGCTGTAAATTGGTGAAAAGTTGCGTCTAAGGATTATCTAAGTGGCCACAAATTTTTGGCGTGTCCTTATTTGAGACAAGTTGTACAGAGCTTTTTTTGTGAAAGCCGTTTTTTTAGAAATAAAGAAATAGCCTGTATCTCAAAAACGACTGATTTTAGAGACCTGAGACCAAGCTTAAACGATTCAGAAGGTCCGATTTTGGGGGGGTCTTCTGAGAGACATTTTTCTCCTACTTCAACGGTTTTCGCTGTAATTGCGAAAAACAAATCCTTTGAAGAGGGCAAAAGAGGAGTTCCGACAGCCTGCTTCGTGCTGCTTTTCCACCTTCTTGCTAAATCCTTTTTCGCAATTACAGCAAAAACCGTTGAAGTAGGAGAAAAATGTCTCTCAGAAGACCCCCCCAAAATCGGACCTTCTGAATCGTTTAAGCTCGGTCTCAGGTCTCTAAAATCAGTCGTTTTTGAGATACAGGCTATTTCTTTATTTCTAAAAAAACGGCTTTCACAAAAAAAGCTCTGTACAACTTGTCTCAAATAAGGACACGCCAAAAATTTGTGGCCACTTAGATAATCGTTAGACGCAACTTTTCACCAATTTACAGCCTTCACAAACTTTCGGAACTTTGCTAAATAGGGCCTTTAAGAGGGAAAAAAGTAAATCAATCTCACGACCGAAAATCATCACCGATTTGTATAAAAATTTTTGTGTCGATAAACCTTCCTATCCCCTTCAAATCCCCATAATTTTAAGCTTCTAGCCCTGAAAATGTATTTTTAGGGTGTCAAAAACGTCTTTTCAGAAATTTTCAAGACGATTTTAAAACGGCTGTAGCAAAAATATGAATTCGACTTGAGGGCTAAAATTGCATATTTGAGGTCTCCTTGGCATGGCATACAACCCTGCGGTGAGAGATTTCCCTGCACTCGAAAAAAAATTTTGGTTAGCGTACCCTTAATATATTTTCCCCCTCCACTGCAGGGATATTCCTCGTTACGAAAGGTTGATACAGATGATATTGGAGTTATATCCAAACAGCTCAATAAACTGGTCGTCCTCAAATTGAATGGAGGTAGATGTTCAATTAACTTAAACTTTATTAATTTATTGTTTCATTATGATTCATAACTGCACTTTACAAACATAAAATAGCACAATAATATTATTCTTCCCATTTCCCATTTCCCAATATCCAAATGTCTTACAGGTCTAGGTACGGGTATGGGTCTCGGTACGGTGGGCCCTAAATCGCTAATCAGAGTCCGAGACAACGCCACATTCCTTGATGTAACCCTCAACCAAATTGAGGTATGTCTGTTTGTACGATGTCACCCTCAACCAAATTGAGGTATGTTTGTTGTGGTAGGAATAGTTGCTATATTTTACACGTCCCTCATGGAGTCCTGCAAAATATTTCAATGTGTGAGAGGGCGTGTTGTTTGGCAATTACAAACAGCACACATTGATTGTGTTTCTTGGAATCTTGGAATTGCCATCCAGAGTTGTAAGCTAGTCGTGCCACGATTGCTCCATATATCACTGTTTGAGCCAGGCATCGCAACAGTGATGAGAAGTACAGTAAAACCAAACCAAACCAACACTGTTTCTCCCCCATCTACAGAATCTGAACGAGAAGTATGGTGTCAGTGTTCCTCTGGTGCTTATGAACTCGATAAATACTGATGATGAGACTAGGAACGCTCTCAAAAAATACAAAGGTACATATTGTGGGATGTCAGGACTTGTTGCATTGCACTGCTCTTTTACAAAAAGGGTGTGAGCGGTGGAGTGATGAAGTGAAAGAATGGAAAATGCATTTTAGGTGACAACTTGTACAGTAACACATGTATAACACGTGTAATGGATAATGGTTATTGGTCTGGTTGGTGATAGACATGACAAGTTTCCTTGCTCTCTCCCTAATCCTCCCTATTCTCTCTTCCTAAATCCTATCTCTCTCATTTCTCTCTCCCTATCCCTCTCATTTCTCTCCCTATCTCTCTCATTTCTCTCTCCACCACTCTCTCACATATATCTAGAACACTCACACTACTTTAACATACAAACAGGAGGGAAGAAGGAGAAAGCCTGTGCTCAAGAATGAGTGATTGTCTTTTCTCTCCCTCTCCCTCTCTCTTTCTATCTCCCTCTCTCTCTCTCTCAACATCGCACACTCACACTCAACCAAGATCATTAAATGGAGAACCGGTCCAGACTGACTGTAGCGCGCGGTCTGGGAGTTGTATTCTGCGTTGCGCGGTCACAACATCTCGCGCGCACAACAAAACAGAATTGTGATTGGTTGGCCGGAAAATACCGACTCGAAGTTGGTCCTCCCTTGGGGGCCGATCACCGAATCTTGGTCGCCAACAATTAATATCACTGGATGTTTCCGAATATCACCCAACTGTCGCTGGTTTGAAGGCGTATACATTCCCAAGGGTGAAGGGGACTGGAAATATTATCGAGTTGAACTAACACAAATACTACTATTATAGGTGTTACAGGCTCGAACGTGGACGTTCTGTGCTACATGCAGAGCTATTACCCTCGTATAGATAGGGAAACTCTTCTACCCTGTGTCAAAGACTACAATAATATTGACACTAATGAGGGGTAAGTGGTTTATAATTCAGTAAACCCCCTCTAAAGTATAAATACAGTCGGACCCTGAAATACCGGGATCTTCGGGGGAAGAGATTTGCCCTGTATATTGGGGTTCCGGTAAATCTGACTGTACACAAACAATAATTGATAGTGTGATCATGTTCCAACCCGCCCTTTCATTCATCAGATGGTATCCCCCTGGTCACGGTGATCTCTATGAGAGTCTCTACAACTCTGGCCTGCTAGAGAAACTGATTGAGGCTGGAAAAGAGATCTTGTTCATCAGTAACATTGACAACTTGGGAGCTACCGTCGATCTGAGTTAGTGTCTACCTTTCGTTATGTTCTAATCATATGCTTTATATTTACATTTGTAAAAAAATTGAACAAGACCCTCTCTAGCTGTCGCAGGGTGCGGAGAGAGATGGTCGAACAAGGCAAATTTACCTTAAAAGCTCTCAGTATTTTAACCATCCCTCCCCCTTTCTAGATATCTTGAACTCCCAGTCCCTTTCTAGATATCTTGACCTCCCAGTATTTTAACCCCTCCCCCTTTCTAGATATTCTGACCTCCCAGTATTTTAACCCCTCCCCCTTTCTAGATATTCTGACCTCCCAGTATTCTAACCCCCCCCTCCCCCCTTTCTTCAGATATCCTGAACCACATCATGAGGGCTAACTCCAAGTCCCAGTTCATTGCCGAGGTGACAAACAAGACAAGGGCTGATGTTAAGGGAGGAACCCTCATTGATTACAATGGACAAGCCAAACTACTAGAGTACGCCCAGGTACGTGGCAGTTGGACCTTGTGTGATGGCTCACATCGCTCTGAGAGGGTTCGAGAGATCAAGGATGAACCTTACTATAAACATTATCTGAACTGAGATATATACTCATTGAGTATTATACTCAATCAGATATCGGAGAGTTATCAATGGGCCGCATTTAATCCAACAGAGCTGCAAAGATCAATAAATCTAATAACCGGTTTACCAAAATATCAATAAATCTAATAACCGGTTTAAGTACCTCCCGGGTATCAATAATCGTTTAATTAATTAATTGCAGGTGCCTCCTGAGCACGTGGACGATTTCAAGTGTGTAAAAACCTTCAAGATCTTCAACACTAACAACCTCTGGATAAGTCTGGAGGCTGTTAAGGATCGAGTTGAGAAGGGGATCCTGGATAGAGATATAATCGAGAACCATAAAACTCTTGACGACGGTAAGTAACCATGGTAACCATGGTAACCATAAAACACTTGATGATGGTAATAAACTATAAAGTTTGCTCCCGTTTCCCAATATTAAAGCTCCCCGCTGATTATAATGAGAGGAATATAATGGGAGGAATATCGTAGCTCAAAGTTTTGAAAAAGAATACACACAACTAATTCCATCTCCTTCCAGGTCGCAATGTTATTCAGCTGGAGACTGCGGTCGGTGCAGCAATCAAGAACTTCCCCGGTGCATTTGCCATTAACGTTCCTCGATCCCGGTTCCTTCCAGTCAAACAGACCTCAGGTGAGAAATACAACGGGGGGGGGGGGGGGGGAATCGAGCGGGTTTTTTGTATTGGCTAATAACGGGTATCCGGTCTCTATCATTGATAGCCTGTGATTGGCCCGGCCCCCGTGCACAGGACCGGGTCTCCAACAGGGACCATGGCAACCGCTCTTATCAAATCAATCCTTTCTCTCGCTCCCATAGATCTGCTGCTGGTAATGTCCAACCTCTCTCTCAGATCTACTGCTGGTAATGTCCAACTTGTACCATTTGGAGGAGGGTGTTATCAAGATGAGCCCACTGCGGCAGTTCCCCATGACACCACTAGTTAAACTCGGAACTGAGTTCAAACGAATTCAACACTTCCTCAAACGGTAATTGTACTAACTTTTTAAAACTTGGTGACTAAGTTTAAAAGTTCGAAATTGTAAACATGTTCATCTGAATGCGTGTAGTTCAATTGTTCATAGCTCAATAGAGACGGAAAGTTTGCATGATAAGTTCTTCTACACCGGAGAGCTGCAGTTCCATCTCCAATATATATCGTTTATTCTGTTTCAGTTTTTTTGTGCTAAGGTCATAGAGGGGGGGGGGGGGAGGGGGTCCGAGGGGGTCCGAGGGTCAATAAATGTACTTCTCTGAAGTGTTCACATGTGATTGCAAACTGTTGTTGTTCAATAAAAGTCTAACTTGGCAAGCAAACTGTACAAAGTTCAACTAGCCACACTACATGTACCTATTTGACATAGGTTCCAGACCATTCCTGATCCACTATATCTATTTCACACAGGTTTCAGACCATTCCTGATCTCCTATCTATTTCACAGGTTCCAGACAATTCCTGATCTCCTCGAACTGGACCACCTCACAGTGACGGGGGATGTATATTTTGGGAGGAATGTCTCTCTCCGGGGTACTGTTATTATTGTAGCAAATCACGGGGAGAGGATTGATATACCCGCTAACTCCCTCCTTGAGAACAAAATTGTGAGTGGTAACCTGAGGATCCTGGATCACTAAGAGGTAATCAGAGGATTCTGGATCACTAAACAAAGAGGTAACCGAGAGGTAACCGAGAGGTAATCGAGAGGTAACAAACCAGAGCTGGATCTCAAATATACTATGAAGATTTCAAATGTTAAAGTTATCAAGATATGGGTTTTTTCAAGATATAATATGGGTTTTTTCAAGATATAATATGGGTTTTTCAACTGCTGGCGGTATAAGCATGAAGCATGCTAGGGGTGAACTGCTGATTGAATGTTTTTCCGAGATTTATAATGGAACGGGGTTTCACAAAAAAACACTGTTTTTATGAATGCGATATATTTACTTTTTATGTACACACAAAATATATATTTCAAAATCACACACTTTTTGAGTTGAATGGTCCAGTTTAAGTTATGTTAATTTTTTGCATGTGTATTGAGATTTTGCATGATTGTTTATGTGTATCTGTATATGTATTCTGTATTGCTCGAAGTTCAAGCATTGAACGGGCATTTTGAAAGAGAGAATTATTAGAGATTCATTGCGTGTGTGTAAAAATCTTGAAATGTGCTATATTTACCATTCACTGTGTGTAACTTTTTGGTCGAAATAGAGAAAATGAGGCCGTATTTTTAACTTGATCTACCCTGCTTTCTCTCTCCCTCTCTCTCCCTCTCTCTCTATCTCTTTCTGTCTCCCCTCTCTCTTTCTTTCTCTATTCCTCCGCCAGTCTGTAGCTATATTCTCTCTCTCTCTCTCTCTCTCTCTCTCTCTCTCTCTCTCTCTCTCTCTCTCTCTCTCTCTCTCTCTCTCTCTCTCTCTCTCTCTCTCTCTCTCTATCTCTCTCTCTCTCTATCTCTCTCTCTCTCTCTCTCTTTCTCTCTCTCTGACAATCGGCTTTGTTGTTAGAAAACAAAATTAGTCGTCATTTCTTCAGATGCTGCCACCGAAATATTTAGTGTAGTTTTCTCTTAGATTTTGGAGATGCCCCCGTAACTTCTGGTTTTCCTCTAGTTGCCTCTGTAGATCCCTTTGTAACATTGAAATTCTGTCCCCTGAGGGAGAGTTTGAGAGAGTTAGAACATCTTAAATCCTGTCCACAGTCTGAGTGATAAGGAAGTTACCCCTCCCTTGCCGGAGCCAAGCATGCCCTTCAAAGGAGGGGTTATTTCGTAACCAAGCTAAGTGGTAGATTTGAGAGATAGACTAACCCCCCATTTTTTATCTAGCTCGCATCACATTTATATTTAAACTAACCCCCCATTCTTTATCTAGCTTGCATGACATTTATAGCGCAGGATGATGTGTAACACATGGTGGGCTGAGCGGTGAGGGTAAGTACTTAGTAATCAGGGATGCATAATTAATGTGTGTGTGTGCTTAGGCCAGAGAGAGAGAAGAGAGAGGGAGAGGGAGAGAGGAAGAGGGAGAGAGGGAGGGAGGGAGAGAGAGAGGGAGAGAGAAAGAGAGGGAGAGAGATGGTCAGTTAATCTGACCTTCTTTCTCGTGTTCTTGCATTCCAAATCTAGTTTTAATGCATAGTGCACATTTTACTTTTTATTCGGAGAGAACACTGACATGGACATTATTTAGCTGTGCGAGCAGTCAGAAGCGGTCAGTGAAGCTGTTTATGAATTTTATTGGGGGGGGGGGGAAATGGGGTTTATCCCTCAACAAAATACTTGTTTTGTTCAAACCCTTCTGAGACAGGGTCGAGCAAGGCAATGAAATACTATTAAATTGAGACAGCTGCAGTAGATCTATGAATGTACATCTCTCTCTCTCTCTCTCTGTTGTACAATGTACAGAGTTGAGGGTGTTCATTTGTGAGAGAGCTATAACAGTAGCAGCAATGCCTTCACACACACTCAGACATACTGTTGATGTTTTTCATCCCTTTGTTATGGCATCTCATCCTGCTGTTGCTGAATAATTTCCTACAAACTTTGTAGTGGGGTGGGACTGCAATTGACCGTGCTACCATTGGGGGTGGGACTGCAATTGACCGTGCTACCATTGGAGGTACTACCTCCACCACTTCAATCGATCCTATAGAGAAAGGAGAGATTGAGAAGAGAGACCCTATTATAGAGCAGTGGGTTTGGGTATTAACATGAGAGTTCTGAGTTTTGACAAGTTTTTTAGCATATTGTGGATGTTTTAAGTTTAAAAGTTTCTTTTTTTGTGTGTTTGTGTGAATCAGGTGTGATAGTGTGTGAAGCTAAGTGATACATCTCTCTCTCCTGGTGCTGACAACTAGGCAGTGTGACAAAGGAGGGAGTCTAATGCACCAGAATGGAGTTGTTCTTACTCTGGCCTTTACGGTGAGAAAGGGTCGATCAATGCAAGAGAGTAGTTTGTTTGTCTGTTTGTTTGTCTGTTTTTCCTCCTTACCTTTTTCGTCCTGAGCAATAATCCTCTGAAAGCGTCGGTTCTCGTCCGCGACAGCATCCCTCTCTTTCTCCAGTGTGGCGAGCTTCTCCTCTAACTGCTGTGTCTGTTGCCTGTTATGGAAAAGCACATGACATTCAGTCGAATGTTGCCTGTAATTTGGAAGGTAATGGCATTCAGTCGAACGAAGTTTAGGTGATCGTTTTACATACAAGGTGGGCCACGGATTGTTGGTCATGGTTAGCGAGGTGGTGCGTCAAAACGGTGATAGTTGTGAGAATAAAAATTATGGGAGCACTCTGGATCAATTCCTTGGTAACTTTTTCCATAATTTTTTGTCAAAAATTCGAAAATTCATTTTTCATTCCTTCATTCATTTCTCGTTCATTCATGATGTGAGCATCCTAATTTTCAATCATTAGGCTATTTTTCTTTGGCTTGAATTTATCTTTCCAATGAGCACCATGAAAATGAAATTGAAGCACCAGGTCACTCAGCAGTCGAGAAAATGTTCATGCATGATTTTGGCTCTTTTTGCGACTTCCAAACAGCTGTATCACAGCTACCTTTCGTTCAATCTTCTTAAAACTTTGGGAAAACATTAGATAAGCAAAGATCTTTGCTCACAAGAAAAATCAAGGCCAAAGGTCAAAGTTCATTTTTCATTTTTGTTAGTTCATTCCGTTCATTCAGGAACCAACATCCCTAAAGTGATGAAAAGGTTTGGGTTTTGTTTGGCCCATGTCCTGCAATGACAGAGAGGTGTAATAGCGTGTTTCCGGGCTAGTTTGTGGGTGTCCATGTGATCATGATGATATCTGACACCTTTTCTGAGCCATAACTAAGGGATTTTCTCAAATTCAAGCATGTAACTTGGTTTTTCTGCGATTAGTACCGTGCAGCAATGTTATGAGATCTCATAACACCTCAAAAATGATGATTAGCTCAATGAAATGAGTTGATTTATGATTGAAAAGATTAAAACCGATGACAAATTGAACGAAACGAACAATTACATCATCAATCAACTCATTTCATTGAGCTAATCATCATTTTTGAGGTGTTATGAGATCTCATAACATTGCTGCACGGTACTAATCGCAGAAAAACCAAGTTACATGCTTGAATTTGAGAAAATCCCTTAGTTATGGCTCAGAAAAGGTGTCAGATATCATCATGATCACATGGACACCCACAAACTAGCCCGGAAACACGCTATTACACCTCTCTGTCATTGCAGGACATGGGCCAAACAAAACCCAAACCTTTCCATCACTTTAGGGATGTTGGTTCCTGAATGAACGGAATGAACTAACAAAAATGAAAAATGAACTTTGACCTTTGGCCTTGATTTTTCTTGTGAGCAAAGATCTTTGCTTATCTAATGTTTTCCCAAAGTTTTAAGAAGATTGAACGAAAGGTAGCTGTGATACAGCTGTTTGAAAGTCGCAAAAAGAGCCAAAATCATGCATGAATATTTTCTCGACTGCTGAGTGACCTGGTGCTTCAATTTCATTTTCATGGTGCTCATTGGAAAGATAAATTCAAGCCAAAGAACAATAGCCTAATGATGGAAAATTAGGATGCTCACATCATGAATGAACGAGAAATGAATGAAGGAATAAAAAATGAATTTTCGAATTTTTGACAAAATATTATGGAAAAAGTTACCAAGGAATTGATCCAGAGTGCTCCCATAACTTTTATTCTCACAACTATCACCGTTTTGACGCACCACCTCGCTAACCATGACCAACAATCCGTGGCCCACCTTGTATATGATTTGTCCTTGATTGATGTGCCCCAACAGCTTCAAACACGATCAAACATTGTTAGTCTAGATCCTCGTTAGCAAGGAGAGACAAGAGCCACAGTTACTCAACAACCCACACCAAGAACACGCACCATTCATTTAAATGATTGGTAATATATAATTGAGCTGGGGCCCTATTTAG